>NW_019091364.1:2705400-2954915 GCF_001949145.1 Acanthaster planci
GGTTGAAGTCGTCCTTGTCCACCCTCAGCAGGTGACAGTTGTCTTCCCGCAGCACGATCGACGCCGCCCGCGGTGAATCGTTGACGAGCGCCAGCTTTCCGAAGTCGTCACCCTCGTGCAGCGTGCAGACCACGCCCTTGCCGTAGATGACCACGTTGACTGAGCCCTTGAGGATGATGTACCATGACTTGCCCTCGTCCCCCTGGTTGAATACTGTCGAGGAAACAAGCCGTACAGTAATCCGCTCCGAGCGTAACAAAAGAGGGCATGTTTTTTTGGTACTCACAGCATAGGGGCGCCATGAGGCACACAAGTACATGTAACTAGTTTATTCCGGCATGTATGGTCTTTGCATACATGCAGAACGCATGCAAGAACCTGCTTGTAACCACCTGTGTTTCTTTCGCTGATTGGGGGTGCACTTCAGCTCGGGGTTGGATAACACTGGCAATACAAGTGCACTGTATTCATGGCTCCATCTTGAACTCTACCATTATGACGAATGTTTCCTAAATGTTGGCTCAGTTGCTGTCTTTTACCAATTTTGGTTTTGTAACTTGAGAAAAAAACTGTTTGGGACTTCATCAATTCTCTCCTTTCCCAAAGTGTGTGAAAAGCCCCCAAATCTAGCCTGACCACTCAGAAAGGCCATAAAGCTTTATACAAAGTAATTTCCAGATTTCTCACCTTCCCAAAAAGTTGTCCCCCCCCCCAAAAAAATTGATTTTAGATTTTCCCGTCATCTTTACTTTATTTTAATTTCCACAATCAGTTTAGAAACTTTACTTTGAGACAAAATCAAAATATTCCAAACTCTGAAATGTATTTGTCGCTGAAAAATGGAGCTCAATGGAGTTTAATTCTTCCAAACTTTTATTCTTGAAAAAGCACGATTGGGAGACCGCTTACATGGCTGAATAGTTTGTTTGGTTAGTCTGAGTGCTAACCCAATGGTTAAAATCCTGACTTAGGATCTGTTTGCAAATTGTTACTGCTACTTACAGACTGTTCCCGCTTTCTGGTGCGTCTCAAACACCAGCACGCTTGCAAGCTCTCGTTTGACCATTGTCGATAAATGTGCCAACGCTTTGATGTGGAGCAACTCCTCATATATGATCTCCAAATCATCCACCGACCGTTCCATGGCTCTACATGAACAGGTTTAACAAACAGTGAGAAATGAAAAAAAAAGTTGACTTGAGACACCCACACATGAAACAGTGGTAGTGTCCAAGTGGATCTAAAAGTTTAAGAATCCTGTTTCACAAACAGGATAATATTGAGAAATGACAAAAATAACCCCCAAAATTTATGAACAAAAATGAAATGTGACCCACTCTGCGAAAATGAGTCTTAACACAGTGTAACTCAATAGGAACGCACAACATTTGTCACCATGGAGTATCCACTTTCATGAGGATGCCAAACTGAGAGGTCCGTCAAAACAAAAAAACTCAATTTGCTCTTTCTAGTACAAATGAAAACTCAAAAAAGTGGCTCTGGCGACTTAAGACTCATTTTCACAGAGTGGGTCACAAATGATAAGTCAATTATCTAAAATGATAAATAAGAAGTAAAAAAAAAACCCAACACAGGAAGACATTGAAAACAAGTTTATCTTACATATGTCCACAATTCATACATGTTACGCCATTCTGCTCAATTCATAACACTTTATATTTTTCTTGAACTGTGTGAATGAAGTCGAACTTTTTCATCTGTATGTGTCTGCCATTTTCTCCAATCACAAAAACCTTCTGAGGTCTTTTTGGTACGGATTCTGGGGCAAAAGAGGGCGGAATTAATGTCACTGAGTGAATAATCACATGAGATTTCAACATCAACCTCTCCTAGGGTTTCTAATTTCTACGGAGCCATGTTTAAAAGACCCATCTGAATTTGATATCAAGTGAATGCGGTTCATTTAATTATTGGGTGTTGTGACGTTTCCCTAGGAACTACATGCATGCTCCGACCCCAAAATGCCAGATGTCACTCTGTTGTCAATAACAGACATGCTGACATGACTGTCACTCTAGCTCTCCGTGTACAAAAAGAATTCACTCATCAGACCCAAAATGCAGTGGGAAAAAAACTGATTTCAGAAAGAAAAAAGTTCAATGTTGAGCTCGTACATCCACCTCTCCAGGGAGAGTACTTAAAGTACGGATTTGTGAGTTATATTTTGTTGCACTATGATCAAAGTTCATTACATTTTCTCATAACTACAACTTGTCTTTTTTTCACCCAATGCGCATGCAGGCTGTATACATGTACATGTATTTGGAATGGGCTGGTAACCGTTGCAGATGACATCCCGTTTTGCAAGCAAGTGGTACTTGGAATCTATTTCAACATGTACAAAAACATACACATGCACGACTCTGTATGCAAGACACTGACAATGAGATAGTAATTTGTGCAATATTCTGAAAAAAAATTAATTATTTTAAAAATAGAGTTATTACACATGAAAAACAAAATTAAAAAAAAATTAGGTTTTAACTACACATACACCTGTACCCATACATCTCAAAATCAATGAATTACATACATTACAAGATTTTCCAAAATTATATAGTACACACAAATCTAATAATCTTGAAAAGTCATCAGACTGTACATTTATGATTAGAACGATAAACAGAAGACTGAGTACAGATACTTTTAAAATTTGACTTGTACAACAGAAATGTGACAGGTAGACAGATAAACTTAACACAAACAGGGGAAGATTAGAATTTCAATGTCAGTTGTCCTAAAGGAATGTAGGAAGAAATCAATTGTTAAATTTGTCCTTTTAATGACAAATATTACAAATGAAGAGTCCAGGTGCAACAGCCAATAAATGACAACTTTATATAACACAGGGAGGAAGCCAATCCATCTTTTAAATTGTTTTCTTCACTGAACAATTTAAATTCTTTTTGAAATGAAATGTTGATATCTGGAGATATGATGGAATGTACAATGTAAAGTCCCCATCGGCACACATAGCGATCGGTTTTGTATCTTTTTGAAGCTGATGTATTCACAGATGAAAAGAATTTATCTGGATGTTTTTTTGCATCTGGCAACAGTGCAAATGATTGATTCAGAAGTCCATAGAATGGAGTTGAAATCTGATGAGTCTGGATTTACTTTCATTCATCGTCATGTGAATGTGCAGTTGCATGAAAAATTAAGCTGAAATGTTTTTCCCAAATTCATTGTATCTTCTTGTCCAAGTAGTACAGTTCCCACATTTGCAGCATGATCTTGTGTGCATGTAAACCTTCCTATGGCTAAAAAGAAATGCGGATTCACAACTAGAACAAAAGAAGGGGGGTGGTTTCTGGAAAATAAATGGAGGGGAAAGAAAGTGATTGAAGAAATCGAGGAGGTTGCAGAGGTTTCCATGACTACCTGTTCAGAACATCGGTCTGCTGAAGACGTCTAGCCAACTCCAGCAGCCAAGGGGGTCGGCTGAAGGGGAGGGGGGTTCAAAGGTTGGAGGAGAGGGTGGGGCCAGGAGACGGAAGAGGGGTAGTCAAGCGAATAAAGGCAGGAGGGGGCAGATTATCAGTAATGACCATCTCAAAACAAACAGTCAACAGGTTGCAGCTTTCTCTTCCCCCCCCAAAAAAAAAATCAGCTAGATTTGGCCCGAGTTGGTGGAGGGCTTGTTACCCCGTATGTGTATATGATTATATTATGCTAACTACAGCAGCTTCAGATAGAAGCCAACAGCTGTGCTTGACCACAAGGATTTGACAAATTAATTTTAACATCATCACACATTCTTGTACACAGTGACACACAGCCGCCGAAAATATTCACAACAGAAAAGACATCACCAAAAAAAAGTTAACAAATTCTTGACAAAGTGCCATATTGTGCACAATATGAGAAAGTCACAATCGTGATGCTCTTCAAAGCCACCATTAATGTTCCACAAATATTTGTCTGGGTAATATTAAGAGCAAATTCAATTGATGAGGGTAATCAGAAGCAAACAGACAGTTGTAAGGTACGGTATTGTCCATAAAATGTTTGTTTCTGACAAAATAAAAGATTGCTGTATGAGATACATGTATGAACCCCTAGTAATAGCAAAATTAACTGAAATGCCATTTCCAAAAGAGGTGGGATAGGATACCCGATATATGAACTAGATTCAGATGAAAGCTTTCTGGGAAGGAGACAAACCACTGTGTCATCCACTGAAATAATGGCAGAACAAGATGGAGCAGATGGACACAATTTATGAAATCAAACTAAGATGAACAAAATTAACTGCCGTGCAACATCATGGGTTCCCCAAAAAGGGAAACAGAACTGCTTCCCCATTAAATTAAAGTGTTTGGAGTTTTTGGAGGTTTCTAATGAAGGAAATGAAGTGAGCCATCCTTGAAAAATTAGACTGGTGCCTTAATTGTGCAAAGCAGCATGAATCGCTGTGACTCCATAGCCGAGGTAAAAGACCAGCATGGTTGCCAATAGGAGCAAAGTCTCAAGAAAAGCTTGAGACACAAAACATGTATCATCAATGCCATAAAAAATAAACAGCAAAGAAACATACATGTCCCTCAACCTACAAATACACATGTACAAACTTACACTCAAACCTACATGTTAAGATACGAGTATTAACTTAAGACAAGTAAGTTTTAAAAAAGTTTGCCAAATGAACTGTTTTGGCGGAGCTAGTGTAAATGCTATCTACAGCTACTGGGATCTATGCAAAAAATGGATATGGTTGTAACAAGCATTGATGCAACATGCAAGAAAGGGAAATAACTCCCAGAAATTGAAAGATACGAATAAAAACTAATAGGTGGCCACATGAGCCTTGAACTACATGTGAAACCTAATTTTGCTCCTATGACTTGTGAAAAAAAAGTAGCAAAATCAATCAAAAATGTGGAAGAAACTACTCTTCAAATCTGCAGATTAGAGAGATGGAAATTCATGCCAACATGGGTAAAACCAGAGGTTATATGTTTGTAACACAAAAGTAAAAGTGTGCGCACTGACGCTGTTTGGTTTGTTATGTTAAGATCAAAAGGTTTTTGACAGAAAACAATTCCATTTTTTTCTCCAAACCATCATAGCAGACAAGTTGGGCAAATATTTCTGAATAAGTTCAGGCAAGTTAAAAATGGTCACAAAATGAAGCTGAACAAATGCGTTTGAAACAACCTTGTGCACACTTGTAAAAAGGAAAAAAAAAGGTCAGGGAGGGTACTGAACTGATGTTAACTACCGGTTTCAAGTGTATGTGCACACTAGGCATGCACGGATGCAACACAAACACATGATTGGCCAGCTACACGTCATCTGCATGTTTCCAAGGCAACCATACTTACTCATACCCCCATGCTCTCATAGGTGTGCTGGTCACAGGTTGTGGATGGGTCGCAGGTCAAAGGTCAGACAAAAAACAAAGAGGAAAAAACAAAGGCAAAGTTTTGATGTCGAGAACATGGTGTCCAGCATGCAGTGAATTAATATATTAAAAAGCTTGAAAATGGAAACAGCAAAATCAGTGCACACTTCTCTACAAAAATGAAAACCAGTACCAAGCCAGCAGTTAGCATGTTAACTGAATTTAGGGCAGGTTCTGACAGAGTCAATGATTGCCTTTGTTCTGGTCTAAAGGCCTTCCGCAGGCATGATGCCAAAATCAGAAATTCTGAAAATTTTAAGGATAAGTAAACTTTGGAGGTACTAGAAGTGAATGAAATGAAGAAAAAAACAAGTTCAAACTATCTGATCGAAATGAATCTTATTTAAAAAAAAGTTGCAGCATAGCAAAAACTGAAAAGCTTGGTAAGAATGCAAGAATAGCATAATGCAAGGAGTAGTGACAATAGTTGGCAATTTAGCAGAAGCTAGGTATGAGTAAGCAGGGAAAAAGAATCCGCATAAAAGCATGAAGACAAGGATGCGTCAATCATTCCACTTTGAAAGTTTATACACTCCAAAAATTTCCAACAATTTTTCAAGAAAACGACAGTAATTATTAATTAACTGCTTTAAAGTGTGCTTGGAAATGTGATGTGCCTTATGCCCAAAATGAACACACGGTGTATGCGACCAAATATGTTCCACTGAATGTGTACAAAAACTTTGTTGTGCATCATTGTTTTATAATTGGAAGAACTTGCCCATTTTGCAGTCAATGCCCTCACCCAATCCCTTTCCCCTTGAAGTGGGATGAACAGACAAGAAGCCAAGATTGTGCATACGCTGAAAAAGGTGCTTATAGTATGGTCACTTCTTGTACATCCCATTATACATGTAATCATGGCATCCAAAACCTCCCATTTTCATGGACACATCGAATCTTATGTGTACATGGAACATGTTCACTTGAAGCAACCATCACTCATGTGGAATTTACACATTGGCATATAAAACACACAAGAGTTTGTAAAACACTGTCCCAGGGCTGACATGAATGGCTTGAAAGCACATTCCCTTCCACAGGTTGACATTAAAAGGGAGTCAACTGCTGTACATGTGTGCCTCGTTACGCAGAAACCCATTACTTTGTAAGTGAGCCATTACGAGGACAAAACCAAGCACAGTCCACTTAAAAGATCATCCCCTTGAACAGGAGGAGATAACATCAGTAAAGTTTTGAAGGCACCCATTCAAAGTAAAGTTTTATTCTTGAACTTTGATAAATATGAAAAGAGGCTTGTACTGAATGTTTATGATTGTTAGATGTAGATGTGTTATGAATGTATATTTTTGTTTGGGCATGCATTGTTTGTAAATATACATAAACTGCAACAACCATGACAACTATCTTGAGCAGCTCCCATTATCTTGGTGCAATGACTCTCTGTAGAGTACATCTATGCAAGGGCTGAACTTTGACAAACATTTTTATGCTCTATTGACTGGTACTTTGGTCCTTTTGGCTCTGGGAGAGGAAGCTGAAATGATACATAATGTCATGTGATTTCAACTATCAAAACATTTTACCATACCGCACATGTACTAGAGATTTTCCTGACATTTCGTGAAAGAGCAGGCAGAGTCTATGGAAGACAATTGCATAGGTATGCATCAGAAACATGCGCTACATTTATGTCACAACACACTCTACACATTTGTGCCTATTCATACGAAAATAGTTAGACATGTACACGTACCTTCGGACATGTGCATTACAGCACTAAGTTCGATGTGAATGACACTTTTTACCGAACACATTGCGCGATGCATGTTGAACCCTGACGGCATATTGACCTGAGCACCCTGCTTGATTTTAAATATGTGTGTATATCTAGTTCTGGTTTCATGTTGATGTCACAGTGTATAAAAGGAGATGTGTTTTGGTGGCGAATGCCTCTAAGGATTCAAGACAAGCAACACGTCGCAGGTTATGTAGTCTAACTAGGTGCGAGTGAGACTACATCTGGAGGTCTTGGCTGTGGCTAGATGTGGCATGCACGTCTATGTGAAACAGCTGTAGCCTTGCCAACTCCACAGGAGTACAGGTTATGGCTATAACCACAGCAAAACCTTCCAAAACTTACAGCCTCATTTGATCATGTCCTTATCCACATGTACATGTACCGAGTACTTCTAGAAATATAATCGACTGGGGATGTTATACTATTGGGCTCAGGGTTTCATAATGCGAGATTTGTCCATACATGAGAAGCCCACTTTCTCAAATGAAAAGCTTCAAAATGTTAGCCCCACATTTTTACAACCACGATATCATCAGGTCATGTACCGCATATATACATTTGCATCGGGTCACTTGGCCGCCAGCAATGATGCCACTTGTCCATCGATTTGACCCTTCTTGGTGGAGGGGTTGGAAATCAGATTTTCACTATGTAACCATATTGCGACTGACTGATGAGTTGGACTTGCAATATCAGTAACAATATCAAGGTAGATTCAAATGGTAATACATTCTGTCCGAACCTTTGACTGAGCCTGTTGAACAGAAGCTTTCAATTGCGGATACTGTACACTCGTCAACACCTTGGAACAACTTACGGTTTTCGCAGTATCATCCTCATCATGGCGTCCGGGCCGATCTGCGCCAAGATGACCAGCGTGTCTTGGAACTCATCCTCTGCCTCTTTCTTCTCGGCGTTACCGGGCTGGCTGCCGATGCCCATGTCATCGTCGCGGAAACGGTAGAATAAATATTTGTCCTTAAAGGGGTGCTCTCGACACACTGGAGAATTGTGAGGGAAAAAAAAACGCACAAATTTCATGTCCCCACACAGAAAAAAGTACATGGAGGTAACATACATGGATGCATAAGAACATGGTTTAAGTTAGAATTATCAGTCTTTTTATTGCCAAATTTGAGTGAACATTTTGAGGGTAAAATACTAGTGGCTTGACCAACTGTTCCTTTTTTGTCAAGAATGCATGCTGCTGAAAGGAACACACTACTGTCAAAAAAGATCACACTCTTGGCTCAAATCATTCATTAATTATATAGTTCAACTATTTGTCCAAAAAAGCAATGCGCTTTAACACTCTTCAATGAAAAAAAAAAGAAGTTACTTATGGCACAAAATTAAAGATGATTATTGGTGTAAAATTACACGACTAAGAGATGGAAAAGATCCTTGCAAGTCCATTCCATGTATGTACACTGTACTGTGCATTATTTCAACTTCTTCCAGAAAATATTACAAATCATTCCCGTGAGAGTTACAATATCAAATGGGCAAGATTTTCACGTGTCCATTTTTTTTTTAACCTACCGTGCGTGATGACGCCCTCCTCTAGGAGGGCCTGCCACATCCCCACGGCCTGCTGGCGTGAGTGGACCAGCGTCATGGGGCTCTGCTGGATCAGCCAGTCCACCATCTCTGAGCCCACCAGGCAGCGCCGGTAGGTGCGCAGGTGGTACTTGCGGTCCCGGATCATCTGCGGGGAGCGGGTCAGGAGAATGGTGCGCAGAACGAAGCCCGCCCTGCTCAGCCGCTCTGATGGGGTCTAGGGTGGAAAGGACAAGCCCAGATGAGAAGGCTGAAAAGTGTATGTACATGTACGAACTGTATCTTCAACTGGTCAAGTCAGGTTCAGAGTACAGTATACAATGTACATGGAACTTGAGAAATGTACATGTACACCATACAATGTACCAATTGGTATCTTGAGGAATATAAAGAGATCCCCCAAAATATTTTTTCTATGTAAAAGGACTGAATGATTTTGTTCATGACAAGCTACACATACGTGTACATGCAGATCTCTCTCATTGAATGCCTCTTTGTAGGAAAATTTCAACTGCGTATACAGCACGGACAGGTGCATGTGCACGCCGTGTGCAAAATGTTCGGATCTCGAGTCCATGCTGATCCAAATCTATTTGAAATATGACACAACCGATAAGTGTCACGACAATTGAAGCCAAAATGCTGATGCACTTGACAATCTGTTGGAGTTGACGTCATTTTAGAGAGATACGGAAGTCTTTTTTAAATGCTTTTAAACATTGTTTTCAATCAATCAGTTACTTCCTGCAAAACTTTTTAACATTTACAATTATTTTTGTTTTGATTGTATCTCTATTTCAATGTGCCAATAAAATGTTTGAACTTGGGAATTTGGCAGCAGGAAATCTATGACCAACATACATTTCAGTCTTGTGTGTCCAACAGTCAGTAATGCCAAACAACCCTTCTGAAATTTTTGACCCATCAAACAATCTCCAAATCATCCTTCTTTAATTCCACTCAACAGCCAAATGTACATTTCTTCATCAGAATCCTTAGGCAGGGATGTTCCCCATTTCTTCAATATCTGTGATTTTTTTCTCATGGGGATGGGTGACTCGATCGAGTGATGTACTCCAGCAATGGTTTTGTATCCTCTTGACCAATCATAGAAATTACCTCACGGCTACCGGTACATCCCTTCAATTCGGTTTCCCAAAAATGGGAGCATACACACATCCCAATTTTCACTTTTGGGAAATCTCATCAAATACATATAAATGCACACAATCAAAAAGTAACATAAGCTGCCATGCGGCATTCGACTTACGATACACACCTGATATTTTGCTGTTTTTTTTTCTGTTCAAAGAAAATGACGGAAATCAAATTCACACCAAAGTTGGCTCAAACAAAACACTGCTTCAAACATATATCGCCAAATTTTTTTTCATTTCATTTGCTCCCTGCTTGATTTTGCAACCTGACATGTACATGTATTACATTAACTGCAGCAACATGTACTGGTACATCTCAGTGAACTGCAATTTGTCCTGACAATTCTGGGCACAGGTTTTCCGATGTTTACTCAAACATAATCACAGAATTCACTGATGAAATGAAACGTCTGTGTCATCCGCCATCCCCAAATATCACATCTGAAGGGTCTGCTGCAACACTGCTCTTACACAAATTCGATAGCGTACCAAGTTTGACCTTTTGATTTGATTTTACCAGCCTGACGTCAAAATAGCGTTCAAAAACAGATTTTTGCCCCGTAAAAGACATTACTCTGCACAAAGATATAAACAACACTCAAATACATGTACTCAGTAGAACAAATTCCAATATCAGTATGCATATCACCTCCCGAACACTTTGTCGTCAGCATATAGCTAATTGTAATAATTTTGGGTCAAATAACATCTTTCTTCTATTATACTGTAATGGAAACCCAATTAGTATTTGAATTAAGTACATGTACACATGGTTTTTTTTTTGTAAATCTCATCTGCTCAACTCAAGTGGGAAGGCCACACGCTCGAGTAGAAATTTACAAAGTTGCCTATTCAACACTTTCATTTTTTCGTGTAAAGTGTTCCTACATAAATTGGTGCTCCAACACACAGCTCATAAAACATTCCATTTGGTCAAAACATTTTAGCAGTACCCCTGGAAACGGAATTTTTTATTTACCTGGCTGCACATTCAATCAGCTATATGAAATGAGACAATTACTGCCTGGTGCCCAAGGACCGCAAATACAAACTTAAAAAGATTTTACCTTCCCCTGAGATGGGGCGTCTTCCTTAAACTGAGCCAGTAAATGGCCAATCAATTTATCTAGATTTGATTCCATCTATGTACGCCAAGATGAAATTGCCCACTTTAAAACTCTCGATTTTCCTGTCCCCCACAGAGCTTTCATTATTTTTTTTTCTGAGGGATGGAAAACGAGAGTTCCAGAGCCCAGGCACTTGCCATGTTCTTAATTACAACAGAGCAATTTGGTACAAATGGATCCCAGTTAAAAGCTTTTAAGGTCAAGCGCTAATCAAATACAGGGCAATTTACAAACTTTAGAAGGATGAGGAAAAAATGCAAGAGGGCATATTTCTGTTACATTTTCTATTTCAGAACGTATTGGAAAAAGGAAAAGGGACACAGAGACAAAACACCAGAAAACTACAAATATTGGTATGAAAGCATAATAAAAAATTAACACCCATGACTAACCCCTCCCCACAAAAAATGCCCCCGAAAGACAACGAGAAACAAAGAAAGGAAAAATCCCAGGAAACAGAAGACGAAATTCAACCCCTCGGCAAGCAGAAGGTGTTTACTTTGTAGGAGTAACCAGTATTCTCCTGCTGGATCTAAATGGAATTAGTCTAAAGATAGATCGGGAGCTGTTTCCCCAAAGCATGCGATGACGCTGTACTATATTGATCGTGAGAAGAAAGACGAGGGGGGGGCATGCAGGAGGGGGAAGGAAGGGATCTCAAACTGCTGCTTATCTCCAGCTTTGATAAATTTCACGACTGAAAGGTGGGTTGGCCCTTTAGGAATAGTAGAGTATATTGCTGTCGTTTGATTGCTGCCAAACCCTCAAATAAGGAAACCAACGTGCACTGATCTCCTTCCATTTTTCTCTGGCCTTAATAATATGATGGAGGCAGCATAGCTGTTTTCACTGAAAACTAACCATTTTCACTTACATGATTACATATATTAAGCTTAACGAGCACCTCAGAGAGCAATCCTTTGGCTTTGTGTGTTCTCGTTGACACAGCACAGACAGTTGAGAACTAAAGCCACATCATATCGGTGACTATATGCACAGAGAGTCTGTCATCAGCAGCTTCACATGGGAAGGGGAGGAGCTTGCAAAGGGGGCCTGCATGGGAGGATTACCAACGTACATGTATGTCATCCCAAAAGTTTGCTTACCTTAACAATGGGAAGGGCTGGATGAATAGGTGCCGCACCCTCATGTGTTCGTTTTGACGAATCCTAAAGGGGGGGTGGGGAACAGAATTACAGAATATTAATGCATAAGATATTATGAATTTTGTACCTGGTTTGCAACAATGCGGGTCTACAAGAGTAACAATGTCCTACCCATGCACATGTACCGCTGTTCACTCATTCCTGCACCGTAGTTGTGGGATGGATACACTCGATATTTCACCAAGTTTGGTCGACCAAAAACATTATGAGGACAAAGAAAATATCCCGACAACTCGGTCCAAATTTACCTAACAAAAGAACTTGTCCCCTTAACGCAAGAACACATCCCCTTCAGGCAAGAACACATCCCCTTCAGGCAAGAACACATCCCCTTAACGCGATGCATACCTACCCACTCTTACTGGCACTTTTTGACTGTACAGTCGAACCTCGTTAATAAAAGGTCCTTTGGACGTTGCAAATTACCTGTTATAACAGGAACCTTGTATTATCAGGAATGAAAACAATGAAAATGAAAGGATTTGGACGTGACAATAGTGCAGCCTCCAAGAGTTTGCAATGCGTTGACCAATCACAGTGGGCGAAATCTGTCCACCCAATGCGCGTTTGGAAAGGGTCGACAGATTTCGCGCATCGTGATTGGTCAACGTGTTGCCAACTCCTGGAGGTGCACTATAGTGAAACGCTCATGTTAGAACTTCTATTCACCCAGCTTTAGGCTGTGCATCTGTATGTATTCTATAATAACTTACATATTGTGCACTTCTACCGACACAGGGCAACTCTACGTGAAATTCGGTCATGCTGTTAGCGACCTCACAATGAGAAATTTTGCCGAAAATATGGAAGTGGAATTACATGTACATGTAATGGTAACAAGCAGGATATATTTATGATTCGACTGTCTTGTTTTTCCAAAAACCTCTTTCCATCTAAGAGTTACCCATGATAATAAGGTCACTAACAGCATCACCAAAGTTCCACTTTCCAGTGGAAACGCTGGGTAAAATTCCTTTTCTACTATCATTTGAAAAAAACAACACTGGATATACGACCTGTATTTGTATGGGCAAAGCACTTTCCCTTTAAAAGCATTACACATTGCGTGTACTTAGAAGGCTGCGCTTTCTGCAAGTACTCAACTGGAAAACGTCACACATGGCTTCTTCAAAAGCCTGCGCGTTGCAGCATTCAGTGTCTGCAAACACCTTTGCTCGGCGTTCAATCTTCGGCACTCATCAATCAGTTCCCGTGCCTTGATTAATGAAGCCATAAGCTTGTGATGTGCTTGACGTTTAGAAAGTGTCAGTGGTTATTTGGGTCACGTGATTCGAAACTGTTTTGATCTAAAAGGCACCCTATGTGACCACCACTTTGTTGTACAGGCCTCTAAATCTTAATTTTGTCTTTGGTGGCTTCTCTGTGATTTGCTTCAAGCAGTACAAACTTTTTCCTTATTACATGTATTTTTGTTTTGCCTGTAGCTGTTTACAGATCGTCACTTTCTGGCCCTGCTCTTCCGGACAATAAGTCTTGGCAACTGAATGAACTCATATAAAAAGTGCACTTTGTTACTATCTGACTGCAGTCATTTTCCCCAAACCTGCATTAATTGGCTCTCACCCAACGAGTGTAAAACAAACACGATATCCCCTGAGTTTTTCCGCCAAAAAAGCAAACTACATTGGGGCGTTTTAGCTAATTGCCTTTTGCCGCGATAATGTACATGTACGAGTACGTTGACTGCCTGAAATACTGCATTATGCATGATTCAGGAAGGTTCACCTTTAATTTGAGAAGTGGACGTAAAAAAAAAAAAAACCTCCAGGGAGAAATTTTAGATTGGAAACTATTTCTGGTTCAATGAATAAATTACAATTGATACTAGTACAGGGGTAATGTACATGTGCATACATGTACATCCTTCTGACTAGTACCATTGGTACAGGGGTAAGTACATGTACATGTAATGGTGTAACTCTCACAACTCACAGCTTATAGCTTCTTTGAACACCTCTTGGTACGTCTATTGTCGACCAATACACATGCACATAGATGAAAGACAAGTAAATATTACCGATGGTGCTGAAAATGGACAGATTTCAGAAGGAAATAATGTTTGGAATTGGTTCTGGGTGAAGGTGGGATAAATACAGCCGGGTATTAACACGAGTGGTGATACATGTATGTACAGATGGGAAGGGTGGCAGTGGGCACAGATATTGGGCAGTGATGAGATGGGATTAGTTTGGGGTACAGATGGGACAGGACTTGATTATAAAACATTGGTGGCTATGGGCATACTTGGTGGGTACATATGGGGTACTGGTAAGCGATGAAGGCAGCTGTAACTGGGTGTGTGGTGTGGCAACTATAACAGCTGAGAGAAGGTACCAGTAGTGGCAAGAGTGTTTATCAGGGCATTGATGGGGACGGGGGTGAATCGACCAGTGGAGGTACCGGTGGTCCTGGTGGTGGACAATGGGGACTATAACCTTGGAGACCAGGCTCTCTTTTAGAAACTACATGTACATGTATATCCCAGGAAAAAATCCACCTAGGTTCGGGGGCTCAAATCAACCTCCCGCTCGCTTGGTATCCTCCCTCACAAAATGTTTTTTGAGTCTGCTCATTTTCTGCCAAGTCAAATTACAGGTGTAACTTTGCCGTTAAGCCACTGATGGTCGGCGCTTTGCAAAACTGTACCTTTTGATGCAAGTTCTGCTGCAGTATTTATGGGAATCCTTTCAAGCCCCCCCCCAAAATGAGGCTGGCTCCCCTTTTACATGTACATGTAATTGAACAGGTTCTAACTTTAATAATAATAATTGTATTTATGTAGTGCAAAAAAAGCAATTGGGCTCACAACATCTGAACATTCCCAAAACTATCTCTGCTTCCTGGGGAGTGTACTAACCCAATGCTGCCATATGAGGTGCAAACGACTCAACATAATAATCTGCGGTCACAGGTACCCATTTACTCCTGGGTGGAAAGAAGCATGAAGGGGTGAAGTGACTTGCCGATATCACAACATACTGCTGCCAGTTGGATTCGAACCCCCGACCCTATCATCAGAAGCTACAAACCCGAACCACAAGGCCACATAATTTCCTCTTCCATGCCAGAGACATACCTTACCTTTAAACACAGAATACTCCACAATATTATCGACTGAGTACACAGCCAGTGAGGCACAGATGCACAATGCCCTTGCCAGCGACAAAAATGATAAGCAAAGCAAAAAAAAAAAAAAAAACCCACATGGCTTGGGTTACCCCCATGCAATTTACTAAGCAAAAACTGGCACAAAGGCCTTCTGGGAAATCACAGAATGAGCTCGGCTGCACAACAGCAGCTGGGCAATCTGGAACTGCGCTGATGTACACCCGCAAGCGGTTCCTGTTTCGTTGTGTCTCAAAAGAATAAAAGAAATGGGAAGGACCAAGGAGCGACCGAGCCAGACTAAAATTTTGCTTTTATGATACTCCTATTTCTCCTTTTAGCCGGAGGTGTCAGAATCTTTGTACACAATTCAAGAGAAGTGATCTCAGGGTCTGGGGAAAAAAATAATTTGGGCTGTTCCTGCCACAACACTGTCTCTCCTGAAGTCACTGGGAATTCCAGCCAACCACAAAAACAATTGTCCTCATTGGTAAACATGATGCTTCTATTCCTGACATATAAAGCACTTTGACAGTCAAGATCTGTGGTGCATAGTTTGGGTGGTAGCGTTTCGGCAAAATTACATGTATGCAAGATCATGATTAGTTATGATACATGTACTTGTAAAAACATTATTGAAAACATACTCACGGTTAAATTTAGTCTATTCACTTTTTTCATTATCATTTGTTTTAATATAAATTGCATTTAATGAAAATGAAAAATCAACACGCAGTTATTAAGAAAACATTGGAAGAAGATATCTACGTGTTTGCACTTGGTGTTTATCTAAATCACAGTAACTAATTCAAGGATTAAAGTTAGAAATCACAAAATGCACACACGGCATACTAGGGTGGATTGAAAAAAATGGAGAGAGAAAAGGTTCAGAAAGAACCCTAGAGGCGCCTTTAAAACTACTTTGAAATGGGTTTATTGCAGCGAGAGTGACATTTACCTGGAGACAGAAGCTCACTCTGATGCCTGCTTTGCTCGCGATGCTGTGACCAAATGAATCCGCGTCGAATCTGAGCCCCCCGGTTACGTACGTGACACGGAGTGCTCGTGTCAGGTTTTTCCTGACAGTGGGAGGGGGGAGGCTGGGGAATTTAGCGTGAGATACAGTCACAAGGCGTGCATACATGTACCTACTTCTTTTTTTCTAGTTTGTCGAAAGGAATTAGGAGGGATGAGAACAGATTGAAAGGCCTGACAGTTGAGAGTAAAAAGGGGGACACAAGATTTGACAAGATGGAAAAGAATTAGGAAAAAAATCAGTATTGGAAAGTACAGGTACATTGCAGGTCTAACATTTTGTTGGGCATGGTGTGAAACAGGGCAGTGACATGAACGGGAATACGTGAAGTAAATGGATGGGCACGGCCAAAGTGTTTTCAAACTGCAGTTTGCTTCAAGTTAACCTTATGGTGCATGTACATGTTTTAGTCAAAATGAAACAACACATATCAGTTTTGTTCAATTTCACAGTCCCCTACTGTGCAAAACGATCTAACATACGACTCATCACACCTTCGAAGAAAATGCACTGTGCTTATGTACACGGATATATACGTGTCACAGGTATGAAACTCCCCACCATAAGTGTGTATAACCCAGAAGGAGCTTGCATTGTGTGGACCTCATGCTTGATAGTACATGCACACGTAAAACACCCTCTCTTGTCCATGCCTGGCAGCAATAAGACACCTAAAGGGCACCACCTCTGTGACCAATGTCACATCATTCAACGTCTTGTATCATTGCAGTGTGAAAATTACATGTGGCCGCACAAGTGTTGCCCGACAATCAACAGACCCAGAAGACAACAGTTTTGGCTTGTCAAGGTTCCACCAGAAATCTGAATACCAAATTCCATGACTTTTCCCCGACTTTCCAGGACTAATACCTGTACATAACAATTTCCATGACATTTAATGCCATTTTTCGGGAAAAAAAGTTGTTTGGTAATGAACTGGGAGACTGCCATACCCACTACAATAGACTGCCAAGGATAAATTTATCATCACATCGATGACAGTTTCCCCTGACAATGGGATGTGAAACACCCAAAAAAGAAGTGTTCTGTTATCCAATTTACAATTTTGAACAGTTCAGTGACTGTTCAAACTGGCGCAAATTAGACAGATTCAATCCGGGCATCCTAAGGGAATCATCTGTCTTCAATTTTGACTTTAGGAGAGCTTTATAGATGAGATTTGAGTGAATTGTGAAGAAATGAGAATTTAAAACCAGATAGCAGACCTGTCTGCCTGCTTTGTCCGGAACAGGGCGAATGGCAGGATATGTCAATCTCGGGAGGTTACACGCTGGGAGCTGACCCAGATTAGGGAACAATGATAGCTCCGAGATCTGGCAACAAGTCTCTTTCCATACAGGAGGTCTGTCAGACAGTTATTTTCACATGGATTACTGGCATCTAGAGGTACATGTATAAGGTCTCTTGGGTTATAGTACTGTTTGTGTCCCAGGAATCCAATTTGAAATTTAAGCCCCAAAACCTACAGAAATCTCCAACAATCACAGCAGTGAAACACTCTTCGGATATTTTGTTTTCTTTGTGACCTGATCACATACAGTACACTGAGTTTCAAGTAAAGCTGTCTTATGGGTGTACCTGTGTGCCAGAGTTCTCAAAATGGACTCACCGGACCAGACATGCTTCCTGATCGGGAGTACAACTGGTGGTGACTGCCGATACCTCGATTGGTAATGCTCTCTGCAAAATCACAATAATCAAACATTTATTCCCAAGCTTGTGGAGAGCTGGTTTGTTTGAGTGCCAACCAGTAATGAGTTTAAAGGTACAAGTTTATGGAAAAAGTTCTAAATGTCACACATGGAACTTTAAAATAAACATGTTTTGTAAATACGCAATGCTGTAATCAAGTCAAAGGAGAAGTTGCTGGTAAACTTGTTGAAACGAGCTGTGACGCTGGTATTTCTATGCTATTGTTCATGAGCAGTCACATGTACATGTATGCACTGTTGGTCATGCGACGGACTCAACCACAAATCTGTGAATCTGAGATTGTGACTGGAAGTTTTGACCGTAGCTCCCCATCGACCTTTACCTTATTACTTGCTGCACCCGATATTTTCAATGTGGGAAGGGGGGGGCAAGATATGAGACCATCTGGCATTGGTCATTCATAGACCGATCCATTAAGCCCCACCCCATTATATATAGGACCTGCCAAAAGTAAATGTTTGTGCGTGTGAGTGCGTGGAGGAAGTATCCCAGTTGAAAATGTGAAGAGCCGAGGGCTCGGCCCCTGCCTTTGATTGCTCCTGGCTGAAATACACAAATCATAAATGTTACAAGGCTAGCCATATCCACTGAATTCTTCTCCAATACTGAAACTTCAGGCTCTTAAAGTGTTTTAGAAGTTTCAACGTACGATTCGGCTGACTGGCCGCTGCTGTGCTGACAATGGAAGGCACAGAGAGTGGATTTGGAGCAAGGATTCCTTCCATCAACTGCCGATTCCTCTGTAAATTAAAAAAAAAAAAAAAAAGGTTTTTTTATCTTACATTTTTTTAACCGGATAAGCAGAGCAGCAAACTACTTAAACAACCCCAACTGCCTGAAATAAATGCTGAAATTCAGTTTGCTCCTTAGCGGAATTTCTCTCAAAGTTGGTAACACCACTGAAATGTGAATATGGGGCCTTAAAATGTTTACCTTGCTGAAAATGTATCTTAAACAAAGACTACGGCCATACAAGCATATTTAGTTTAATTCAACCTGTTTACCTTGGAAACAATGCAAATGATGGGTTCAACACAGTGGTATGAGTAGCCAGTTAAAATCAAAGCTGAACACAGCTACCAGAAAGCTGAAATGTTAAAAATTCCAATACTTTTGTACAGACCAGTTGTACAAAAAAGCTAAAAATCAGGGTCAAGTTTTAAATTTAAAAAAGCTAACATAAGCTAAAAACCTGAATTCTCACACCCCTATCGACGTTTTCCCAGAAATTTTAGGTATACAGGCTGACAGGAAAACTTAAAATACACATGGTGCCAATGTTATCTAAACTAAACTTGAAAAATTCTGGACTGGAAGAACTTAACGAACCTAAATAAGAATGCCAAAATAAACGGTCAAAAATAAACTTTATGACTATAGTAGTTGATGGCACTTAACATGCTTGCTACAGGGCATTACGAGGATGTCATAAAAACTGGTACGCCCTCACAACTGTCCACTTTTTTTTTATCTAAAATGTGAAGCAGTATAAGATGTAAAATGGGTGGGATTAGCGACCAGTAGCTACATGTAGTCTCAGCTCGTTGAAAAAAAACAAGGAACAGAACCCCCAGTCATTATGAAAGCTGAAGGCAGTGTGACATTTCAGTCTATTGTTGACATTGCCGCTGAGAGTGTCCTTCGTTGGGATTTTACTCAAAAAGGGTCTCATTTCCAACAGTCTGATACCTGAGGCACTGAGATTACTTGAAACTTGAAGCCAGATGTAAAAACATCTCATCTTTCTGTGATTCCCTGCAAAGGGAAAGTATTCTTTGGATGTAATTTCTGATTGACAACTTGTGCTTTGGTTTCCGTAAGAAACTGTGTAGTGATCTGCAAGGATATGATAGTTTCTTTTCTGCTAAAGTTCTACGGAGTGTACATAACATTTCACTATTGCTTAAGTAAACAGAACTGTTCATGCTTGACTAGGAGGTTTGTAATGGCACGGGTGAATGGTTAGGGCAAATTCAGCATTAAAAATTAAGCATCCAAGCGATGGAATGCTCCAGTATAACATGTGAGCTCAGATTAACACTGATGGATGCCCAGTCAGGTGCCAGCGAGCAATGTTGAGGAAAGTGTCTTGCCAAGATGAATGAGGCAAGCTGAGATTGCGGAATGAAGAAACATTATCCAAAAAATATTATCCAGCAGAGGGTGCTATAACAATAGCAAAAGGAAAGTGCTGGGACTTTCACATGTACTTTAAAACCAAATGAGGGAAGAGTTCTCTTGTAAACGCTTGATTACATTGCACTACATGTACTGTAGTATGGGACTCTTTTGTTTTTTGGCACTGTATTTAGCGCCACAAAATACCAAGACAGGAATAATTTTGCACCTAAAAATCCACAGTTTTGGGGCCAGCATTCTGAAATCCATAAAAAAGGGCACACAAATCACATATGATGAATATGCAAAGACACTAGGGGCCTACAGGTAATTGCCGGAGCCTTACTCACTGTAGTAAGAACTTCTGGCCGTGTCCGAAACGGGCTTCCAGAGCTACGGCTTGGTTTGCTGTCTACGCGTCTCCACACATTTCCAATGGAGGGAAGACCTAGACCTACATGTAGCTCTAGACAACAGATTCGGATGCAGCCTCTGACTGTATGATCCAGTTGAAGGGGAATAACTCAGTGCATAGCAGTCAATTCAATGCCTCCTCCTTTTGAGGTAAACGTGTCTGGGCCCAGTAACAGGGAGTCGGATTGAAAAAAAGACATAGCCTATGTTCAAATTACTTGGCTACGGTTAGATATAAATGTAATACATGTCTCTGTGGGAAATGTATGAAGCCGCTACATAGCTCCCTTACGTGTACAGGCTGTGTCTGGCCTTAGCCAAGTGATCCGGACGTTGCCATTGTTTCACTCTGTTGATCCTGGTTTGATTCCTCTCTTGAACAACGTGCGGAAGTCCTGCATTTCAGCCTTCTCGTAAGCATGCACATCCTTAATTGTTCTCAAAGGGTTTTCCTTCTACTTCTTGCCTACGCACTTCTCACATCCTCTCAATTTAGAACTTGGCCCTGGGGGAGACCAGCACACCGCACTGGGACCAATTTTAAGGAGTTGTGTACCACAAAGCAGAAACACTGCACCATAACAACAACCTGTGCAAACTAACGTTCATTTCATGACATAGAGGTGCTAATATCCTTGTGTGATGAATGATGGAGGTTTCTACTGCTGCGTACAGGCCAACCAGATCTAAAAAAGACATCATCATTTTAGCACATTCTTGAAAACATGTCGAGACACAAACCCATTCCCTATATATCTAATACCTGATAAACCAAGGTATGTCAGGTGAAAGAGGATCTCATTTCCAAATACACATGAATCTTTTAGTCTGCATTAAACTTGCCCAGAAACAAGTGGAGTGTGAGCTCTCAAATGACAGGTCTTTAATCAGAGAGAATTATTCACTGTCTGCCGATGATAAAGCTTGGATGCAACTTAATACAAGACCCATAGGGTACAGAATTCCACCAGGCAATATCACATGTCCATCATCTTCTTAAGAGATGTTCTTAAGCTTAATATATCACATTCAGCATGCTTCAGACAGAAAAACAGGTTTCCAAGAGCTTTGACACAAGTCTGTATTCCACCATCTTTTGACAACTCATGCAGAATTTATGTTGGCTGCATCACTAAGACAATTAATGCGCCTCGAAGACAAATCTCAACTTGGGGAAAATAACGTTTTCTTTCAGCAGTTTCCATGGTTTCCCTCAAAAGGTGGGCTTTTTTGTCACCCATGGACATAGTTGCTTTTACCGAGGGAATTATTTCTTCTACACTTGATTACACCCCAGTTACACCCCTGTACTAAAATAAAATCTGAGAATACAAAACTGAAATTGGAAATTCCAGGTTGAGTGCACTGTTTTGGTAGGTTTCAATTTGATGAGGATTTTTGTATTTAATGCAGGCCACTGCCAAACCCTTTTCTGATTTCCCTGGGGTCTAGATGTAAGACAGGTGTTATTTGGCAAACACAGAAGGCAAACACCCAGCATACGTGCACGTGTACATGGACACGCACCTCCATCGTAGTGCGGGAGATGAGAAGACAGAATGACATGAAATCAATTCTCGCCAAGTTCTTGCAAGGGGTATTCAAATCCCAAGAGAAGGTGTAAGAGAAGGTAGGTTTAGATTGCAAGTGGGACTGTGTACAAATCACTTTGTTGGGGCTGGAAGTTATGCTTGATCCAATGGGAAAGTGGCTGCAGCCACGATCATAGACTCGTGTGAAATTTCAAGCCGCAGCCAAGCACTTTGGACAGTGTCTAAACTGAAATAAAACTGACTTCCATCTCTTAATCGTCGTCAAGAAATGGCAAGGAGGTCATAATCTTACCAATGGAAAGCACACCACTGGCTTTCTAGCTGTGGGGCAAGACGTTGCTTGAACCTGCAAGTCCATGACAGCACATACATGTATATGTAGGTGCAGAGCACACAAGAGTACATATACAAACTCTATTTCCCTCACACGTCACAGCTACATGCATGTAGTGTGTCCATTTGAAACAGTTTCCCACTAAAATGTCTCTTCTTCTTAGGTTTAAACTTGGTGGGGAAGGGGGGTTGAACCTGTAAACAAAGTCAATACCATGTTGGTGAACTTGCAAGACCCTATAGCTATCTCATGCCAAAATTAGAACAGATATGTACACAGTCTGTGAACTGGCAGCGATGGGCTTCACAATGTAGTTGCATAGACTATAGAGAGTTTCTTCCGCGCAGAACTGGTTCTTCAAGCAGTCTGACAACAAAGTACTTTTCTGGCAACTGTGACAAACAAGTCTGAAAGAAACCACACAGGGATGAAAGACACAAAATCCCCCACCCACACAGAAGGTGGCACAGATTTGGATGGCTTTATCCATCTCAGACAACTAAATATACACATAGATCCCCTAATTCAGCTCAGTTTACACTAAGTTTCAGTTCCTCTCTCTCACTATGTCCGAGGATAACATTCCCTTGTTTGTCGCTGTGAATTCTTCATCCTGAGTTATCGCTTCCCACCTGACAGGTTAAATTCTGTACCCTGAAGTAAGATTACCATCCCCCGGACTTTATCTGAACCGAGTATTGCTGGATTAAACTCCATTGGCCCTAATCTTGTTGTTCAAATAGATTCGAGTGACAGGTACATCCACAAAAAACAGCAGAATTTTTTTTAAAGAGGCACTCTTATAAAAAAAAAAACACCCCAAAACCCAGGTTTGTTTGGCCTACATGTAGTTTGTGTGGAGCATTCTAACATGTATACACTGTGGGTCCAAAATGTGTGCCATCTCAGAAAACTTACTTGTAGAATTTGATGGGAAAATAACACTGAAATTGACTTCAAACAGTGTTTATTTGTTTGGCAGGCAATTTGCATTATACAACTTTATCACTCTTGGAAATTAAAGAAATTGTGTTCTAAATTTGCACACAAAAATGAACACAAAATTTATAGAAAGACCCATACATTTCTAAAAAAAATAACACTCTGTCGAAAAAGACCGTATCAAATATAAATTTGCGGTAGAAGCAATCTTTTCCAATAATGGATAAAATAACATCACACCTATATGTACAGGTTCTCTTTCTGGCAATGTCTCTGATTTCCATCACTGTCTCTCTCGTTTTGTGATCCATTAAGACACTGCTTACATTTTGTGCTCATGCTTTGATACCAGTACAAAGGCCGTAGCAATAAAACTCATTACAAGTGTTGATAGTAATCATAATCATTCATCATTAACATCCTGGAGCAAAGCAGCCTGTAATTTGATGCAGACGTAATTAGCTTGTGGAGCGTGCGTAGGGAAGGGAAAATTGAATACCCAACTCTAATGGATTTAAATTGATCATCTTGTATCCCTGTTGTGCAAACGCCAATTGAACCTTTGATTGGTTACGCCTGCGCTAATTAGTATTAATGAATACAAGACTGCATGGGGCCTACTGTGTGACTGCACTTTACTCAGACAGCCGTTTGCGACGCAGACACTGCCAGAGTGTCACAAGTCGTGTCCTGTCAAATTTTTAGGAGACTTGGAATAGGAACAGCAATAAATGCAAAGAGACGGAAGCAAACATGCAATTTTCTTCTCAATAACTTGCATTGAAATACTTGCCTATATGGAAAAATGGAAGGTGTTACTTCAAAATTTCACGTAAATGTCCGAGTGCAAAAAAGTTTTGCAACCTAAATATTTTAATATCCTTTTGTTACAATGTTTAACAGCAGACAGCCAGATGCAGATTTTCCACAATTCATTTTAAAAGCTGGACAATAAAGGCTTTGTTTGCAAGGCAAAAGGAAACAGAAGTACTTTTATTTACAAGTTGCAAAATATGTTTCATTTCCTAATATACCTCAGTGTTGTCTTACATCACATCCAACACTTAAATTTTACCTTAAATTTTTCAAAAAAAATATGAATCAGTGTTTTCAAAATAACCCTCATAATTTCAACGTAATCTGCTATAAATAAATAGGCCAACAGTCAATCCATGTGAGTGTTGAAAAATACAAGTCCTTTTTTTTTTTAAACCGTCACTATTCATTTGGAACAACTCTCAGATGCAACACAGAAGAAAAATTGAAAAATCTTCCTTGCAACAAAAAAGCTTGCTATCGGTCCCTCCATAGTGAGGTACATATTCTTCTAGATCAAAATGGTTCCGAGAAGAGAATCATTTGCACACACAAGTACTTTATTATGACGCAGAAATTAGTCTGAATATTTCAGATACATCATTACTTGTAAATGGCACAATCGCACAATTTTAACCTCCAAGACACTCTATTCTGTCTGTCTATCACTTTGAGTTTCCTCATCATTAAATCCTATATTACAGTCATAACCTTCTCATTCATTAGAATTTAACAGTGACTACTATTCAATAGGGCTGTCATCATTGGTTTCATACCCTCTAAGCCCTGTTTATGGATGGTATACAGATAGACACTTAGGGGTACTGGACTCCCTGCAGAGAGCTACATGTATTTACTTGGCTAAGGTATTACACTTATCTCTTTTGAACACAGATTAAACCTGCTAATTGGGTCACATCAGGTCAAGTGCCACTGAACCTGCTTTCATCATGGATCCAGACACATGCATTTTGCATGAGCTCAGGGTGTAGGTTCAGAAAGGATAGGCCTATAAATTTACCAGTATTTGTTTGTTTTAATGGAGCCAAAACTGAATGGATTATTTTTAGATTGCGGGATGGTGTCCAGGCATCTGTTTGGCAAGACAGGCTCATTGGATTTAACTGAAATCTTACTTTGTCGAATAATATGTACCTCCCAAGTTTATCAGACCAACACTCATGTGACTCACTATAAAACAGCACCTGAAAAGCAGTAACCCAAACAATGAGTTAGATGTTCAAGAACAGCTTGATATCAGTCATTTCTAGGACAATGTTAATTCAGAATTCGCAAAGTTAGCTTTGGGTAATAGACCCCCCAAATGAAACTTGAAGCCCTGTGAATATGGACAGTTCTTTTGGGAACTGGTTCAGGCAAACAGGCCAAATATTCAACCATATGAGACTGACTCCAATAACCATGAATCTTCTAACAGTGACAGCAAATGCAAACAAAGCAAAACGCTCACAAAATCAATGCTGTTTTTGCCCTTCTCGCCTTGCCCCCTTCCCATTAATCAAGCCCCAGTGTCCCCTCTGTCAACAGCAGCCCAGCGCAGATTAATCAGAGGCTTAAACTCTTTGTTTGCCGAGCATGCCAGTGTTGAAGTTCTAAGCCCAGAAGGCAGGGAAAGAAAAAATACAACCCCTTACAAAAAAGGGATGGGGACATGACGTGCCTGCTTTGTGAGCAGCCCCATTTATAAAAATTTGAACGTAAATCAGAATGTGCGCAATCGCTCGCTAACACGTTGACCCATACTGTGTGCACGCACTTAACTGAAAGATCACGCTGCACACTGTTGCCAACTTACATTAATGGACACATGGGCATAATGCTCACGAGCAGGGTATCAGGTTACACAAAAAATACAGGCTAAAAGCTTTATTTGTCAACCATAAATCTCAAATTATTTGGAAAATCTATGCCCATATTGGGACTGGCACAAAACAAGGAATTTTAACAACGGGAAGCTATTTTCTTCGCATCTGGATAAAAATTTACTTCTGAGTTCTACATTAGCATGCATTCTATTGATATCAGCATGCTATTTTTATATGCATAATAGACATACTGTTGGTAAAACTGCTTTCAAATTTATTCGAAACACAAATTACTTCAGGTGATATATCAGTTCACACGTTCATGTTGTTGGAAGGTTTGTTACAGCGCAAGCTTAATCTGTGAAACTATCCGGTCTTCAAGCAAACTACTGATAATCACTGCAGGTTGCATTCAAACTTGTCCTAGAAGCTGACCCCCCGAAAATGGCTTTGCCGCAGAGAAATTGCCCTTGAGAAAAGTACAATATGTACACATTTGCACTGTGGCATTTATGAAGATGGTATAACCAGCGCAATGGAGGTGGGCTGGACATGCAGCCTGCGGCACACTCTGTCATGATTATAGATGGCCAGAAAGACTTTTATGGAATGGCAGTCCAGAAAAGGGAGGTTGGAACAGTCAAAGGCAATGGTGGAAGAGTAGCAAGGTGCGATATCCTGGAATAGACACGGGGATAAGGTGATGAACAACCTGATAAATGTAAGCAGAAGAGCTTTGTTCACTGAATAGGCATTGCCCGCATGCGAAGGACGAAAGACAATCATGTCTATTTACATGTACAGAAAAACCTAAAAACGGTCCCATTTCAATTAACCTACAAGCATATAACGTGTACCCCCAGATACTGGGCATTGTCGGTGACTTGGTAATGTGTCAAATGTTTCCAGGCACTTCAAGGAAGGAGAGAACCATCAGGAAATTGAAGAAAAGGTGACCGCCGACAAATATTGGCGCAGATCGACTTGGGGACTTCGACGGACAGGTGGCATGGTGGGGGTAAATCAATGACAACGCAGTGTAACCAGACACGGGTGCAGTAATTGTGCCACTGTGTGCAGCTAACGAGACACGTGCCTTGGACAGGCTTGCCATTATGCAATGGGGAGGTCTCCCTGGTGCTCAATTCATCTGCAGAGAGTCGCGATGCTGCAAGGGCACAGCTAGTGAATTCTGTACACACCAAGCTTGCCTACTTTCCATTTTAATTACAATGGCAAACATTTAACTATTTGGTTCGTGTGACATCACTTCAGTTTAAATCACGCCCACTGCACATGCTCTGCACAGAGTTAATGCACTGATCGCCATTTCTATGGAACCACGGAACCAGAAGTTATGAACCATATGAAAAAAAACAATGCAACCAGGAAAAGAATTCAACGTCAATGTAACACTTGTATGCGAGGAAACGTCCAACTTCTTTGTAATGCTGCTATGCAAATGCTATCACAAAACTGCACTTGCTTTTGCACTGGATCTAAATTGATCTATGGGAAGATCACTTCCAACATGTACCATACATATTGGTCCACTGTTAACTCCATATATAGAAAAGCCTCCAATGATATCATTGGTGCACTGCATTTGGGGCTTATTTGTGGACATGAGAAAATCTGACAGAAAAAGTTCAAAATTCAATTTCTGGAACACTTTACTGTAGTTCTGTAAGGAACTTACGTGTACTTGCACAGCAGCTTTCGGAAGGCAGGTTGCACATGTATGATGGATTAACACACGATGTGCATGTACATGAACAGTCTACACATTGGTACTGCATGTACATAGATGAACATACATGTATCACTATTAAACAACGACACCATAAACTGGTCTCTGATCAAACAAAATTATCTATAGGTATTAAAAAAAAAAAAAAAAAAAGAAAGAAGTCCAGGGCACTATTACATGTACAGTGTACAGTGTATCAGGGAAAATTGGTAAATGCTAGCAACACTCAAGCCCACTGTCAGGCTACATGTATATTGCATGATTCGAAGCATTAAATTCCCACTGAGAGTTTTCAACCAGGGTGAGGCGCATATAAAAGGCATTTTTCACAGAAATCGCAACTTTGGCCTTGCTCTTCGGTACGCCTCAATTAACACAAAAGATGTCAAGATTAGTGAAAACCAACAAGGAGACATCTGCGATGGTTAATTATCACCTGGTAAAGAATGAATGCTCTGCAGCTCGTGGCACTGTTATGAGACAGTTGCAGCCAAAATCTCTTTGGTTAGACAAAAGACCGCAAAGTCTCAGAAAAAAATAAAGAAAAGGAATCATGCCTTCGATGAGAGTAGACAATGTGTAGTGAAAGGAAGGACATTTCCCGAGTGGTTTCAATCTCCGGATGAGAGATGGGTCAGTTAAAAGCTCTTAGAGGCACTCTTCCCGTGGTGTTCAAATGGTGACGGCCAAGCCAAAACACGTACCAGTTCGAGATGAGAGGTTGTGCACCATAGAGATGCATTAAGAGCATTTATTTGGATTGCGAGCGAGCTGCATTAGAATCCTGCCCACTGATCGCCTTAATGAAGTGTCAATCTGTCGTTGTTTTTATGATGCCTGAGCACACACATGCGGCAAATCTCGAAGGCAATGGGTGCCGGTGAAATAATATTTTCTTGCCACACTGCACCTCTTTGTCACAAGGTAAACATTCTCTCGCTCTTCCCAGGGCTTGGAAAAGAAAACATATATGTCACGTCCAAAGGACTTACCTGTTAAAAAGCTTGGCAAAGTGTAAAATACAAAGGTAGAAAAAGCCCACAATGAGATTTTTGGCAAGATAAAAACGTCCACTTTGCTAGCAGTTAGAACCTGAAGTGCTTGGAAAATTCCCTGGTCTTGAAGACGACGAAGTGCTGTTCTTGAATTCCAACGATCAAGTCCGTAGCAGGTCTACAGGCTGGGGAATTTCACAGCGACCGCCCCCAGTTGGCAGTTGTTCTGGCAGCCAGCCATGAGAGAATTATACAATGTAGGCGAGAGCTAGGGTTTGAACTGAACACCGCCACCACACCCCAGACACTTTTTTCCTTTTTAAAGGATAAGTTCTCAGCGAAGTTTGCTCCTCATGACAAATAGCGGCAGTTTTACAAAGAACAGGCTCCACTTTTCAGAAACTTCCCCCCCCCCAGTTTCAAACTACCGGTACCGGTAGCTTGTGACAGCCCTTGACTGAATTCATGAAGATACATGTACTAAAAGGGGAAGCTGTCCAATACCACTTCAGGCTTTCTAGCAAGGTCAAAAACGTGAAGTATTGTTTTATAGAGTACAATGTAGTCATGCTTATCAGACTTCTAAGACTGCAAATCAATATTATACATATCAAACAATATCGGTCTATGAAGTTTGTTTTTCCTTATTTATGGCTGGCCAGCTCTATAAACAAAACCTGTGTTAGCAGCAACAGCTGTGAGCTGTGGAACTTTTTAACGAGATTTCAAACTCTCAAAATTCTTTTCAGTATAACATATGGGCCATGCTCATCAGTTACGCAAGCAAATGTCTGCCTACCTGGCTTCCTTCCTCAGATCCACCCAAATCTTTGTAAACTCCCGGCATTGTAGTGAATGCCGCTACAAATGTCAAATCATATGAGGAGTTCCTGCGCGAAGTGAGCACGCTGAATGCTCTGCGCCGCACCCCAGTCCCCCTATCAAGGGAAGCCCTCTTCATGTTCATTACGCCAATATGGCTTTTTTGTGAGTCAATACTAAAGTTCATGATGACAGCTGTGATCGAAACCTACATATTCTCAACAGAGCTACAGTGTACGTATATCCTTGAGACTTCTTCCTCATTTTTGAATAACAAAGTCGTGCCTTCCAACAATTGAAAACCGAGAACACAAATAGAAACTCCACCCTTCAGGGAAACACAGTACAGTTTTTCCCGGATCACTGCAATCTCGAGGAACTAGCTGCTTTTTACAAAAGCACTGGCGACAATCTACCAGCTGATATCATTTACTGCAGATTCGGTAGATCTGATCAGAAGCGGTGAATCGTTGGTAAGTTTAACAACAACGGACAATGTGTACTTTGACAGACGACACACAAGTTTTCCGTTTGCACAGGTAGATCGACTACTCGATAGCCACGCCGCCGCATGACACAGCACTGTTAGTTTAGCTGTATTTAATGCAGGCATCCTAGGCACTTCACTTGTGACTCTTTAGCAAGATAAGCCACCTTTGCCACGGTCAAACACGGAAGCTACACAAAGAGTTAAAACTTACAAGGCCACGGTAGACACAAGTGTGTACCAGTAATTGACATTCAATGATATAGCACATCCACCACATACAACACTTCAGTAACCTTTGTGAATAGTTTAGAAATGGCCTTTACTCAGTACTGAAAAATATGTGTAATGTTCGTCTCTACAATAGAAACACCAAAGTTGGAATTCTCCTTTTGTTAAACCAAACAAAGCCAATTCATGAAATCATGGATACTGATCAGCACCACGAATGGGGTTGAGATTGGGCGGAGAAAAGAAAAATCTATGAACCATCCTGCAGAGGGATAGTTAACAATGACACAATAAAGTACAATATTTGCAGGGTTTTAATCGCTGACAAAAGTTCTCTAGCAAATATGACTACATCCGTGAGTCTAGCACTAGGGCTTTTGCACAAAGGGCCACAATAAGTAGCAATAAATGAATGATTGAACCTCTAAGGCAAAAAATTCCTGGCATTCAAAAAATCCTGGGAAGCAAAGTTTCCCCGAATCTGTTAAGAAAAAAAATACAGTTGACATCCGGGCCAACAAAATGAGTCAGATATAACCAGATTTGTTGATTTACAGGTCTTCTGAGGAACAGAATCTGCTGATGTTTTTTCTTTGAAATCAGGCTACAGTAAGAGAGCTAATTACTTCGCCAAGATCCTAAAGTTTTTCTCGTATCTCAACTATTAGCCAGTTTGGCATTGTAACGCTGCATGCCAAAAATAAAGCACACGTGCATGAGGTCGGCATTATCAGTGTGTACCCCGTAGCATGCCAACTCACACGCACCGAACATGTTCACGATTGTGTGGTTTGTTTTCGAATGACACAGCCATTTGGGTTTCAATGCTATTTTTCTCCTACCTCCCAAATCATCTTGAAGTCCTTCTGCTCCACACGGAGTAGCTCGCAGAACTCGCTGGTGATGACTGTGGCGTGCCTCGGTGAGTCGTTCAGGACCGATTCGCCAAATGCCGTGCCAATGCCTAACGTGCATATTGTGACTGCCTCCTGACAAGTGACAACCCCCGAAAAATCACCGTTGCATGAATTTCTCCTACAATTTTCTTCTCAGTCTAAACATGGCCAGACTAGGTCTGATGCCGCAAGCACATAAAGAAAGGCTGCGTGGTCTGACATCATTATGACACAAATTACAAAAAGAACCTCTCCAGCAAGTTTTAAGTTCATGTACAGGTATGCATGTATGCAACTTTTGGTAGACCCGTAAGTAGACGGTAGACCCGGCAGGGTCTACTTTTTGCTTTGTGTCTTGAATCAGATCCAACATTAGAAAAACTGTGGCAGCCTACTTACTGAGTGGCATGACAAGAAATAAACAAAAGTTTAAAAAGTGTCAGCCTTTATGAGAAAGATACTGCCGAGATGGAAACATCAGGCCATCCACATACATGTACATTAACTTTTTAATTTTTAGATTGTTTCAAGCCAACCTTTGTATTGCCAATTTCTCTGTCGCTGACGTTCACATCCAGTGTTCCCGAAAGTACAGCATACCAGTTGGTGCCAATGTCTCCTTGTCGAAATACTATGATGAGAACGGAAGAAAAAAGTAATGAATTGATGAAATATGAATGTTATGCTCTTAACAGGATAAAACATCCCTGGGCAAACCTGCTCTGTATGCATTGACACTTCTAAAGGTTATCCCGTTGATTTTTGCTGCTTGTTTTTTGTTAGGCGTTTACATGTACCTCAACATCAAATCCTATTCATTTGAATTCCATGAAATCTGAGACACTGACAATTTTGGCCGTTCAGCACAGGCACCAAAAAAGTGAATTGACTGTTAAATTACTAAATTGCTGTTGCTTAATTTGGTTTTTCCTCCTGCACTCACATTTTGACGTAAAACAGAAATGAACAGACAGTGCTTTTTGGCAACAAATAGCTGTAGCCAAAAAATTAGAGCTGAATATTCCTAGAATACACTTCCATTTACAAATCATGATTCTAAGTGTTTTAAATTTACTATAACAACTTAAAACGACAAAATTTTTGGAAGAATTTCCAGTGGACATTAAATGCATGGATACAGGTACCTGTACTTTTCAAGTGGAGAGTAAAATGTAATGAATGAATGCTAAGATTTCATGTGCACAAAATGTCTCTGAACAGTAACATTACTGTACTTATAAGTAACCCAAATTGCCTGTGTATAGTGTTTGCTTGAGACCTTACTGCAAGGCGAACATTACCATCCCAACAGCATGTGGCATTGTAAATTACTTACAACAGGCTCCACCTACATGCATGCAGCTATATAATCTTCCAGTCTTTCAAATCAAGCCAGACCAAGAGCTGGATTTTGGCAGGTTTAATGAGTTAAGAAAATAGGATTAAACAACAATGTCCACATGGAAGGAGACAGACTACTGGTAGGCCTGCAAATCATGTTAACAAGCTTGTGCAACCTTGATTTAATGTGTGATTGGGGAAATCGCTCATGTTGCATGTACTAAAAGTTCACCATAAGGACACGCTCTGTGAGTAAAATTTTCAATTTTTGTAGAATTAAAGCTGTGCTGTATTGAATTAAAGGTTTACTACTTGCACATGTACTGGTACATGTACGTTATCCAAAAGGCAGCATACATGTACATGTACACTGCACATATTGCTACATGTATACATGTACATTTACATACACTGCTCTCTTCTTAGCGTAACAGGCTTTTTTGAGGGCTTTACAAATGAGTTGCATATGACTCAATACAAATGCATCCTGGAAACAATTTTACATTTGCCATGCCAGAACACGTAATGCACGGTGTGCAAGTTCCCACATGCATGATACTGTAGCACAAGCAACGCAATGACTAGGAATCTAATTACAAGATTGACCAACACACTGTGCCTTGGGACTGCACTGTTATTGCATTACAACTCTCCAGCTCCGTGAACTGAACAAAATTTATAACACTCCATTGCACCATACTGTGGGGAAAAGATGGACGGGTTGTCCTCAGACCTCTTGCTACATGTAACATTTCTGTTTTACTTTTTGATGTTTCTATAAAGAAAAGAAAAACAAAAAAGACAAAAATCTGTACATATTTTCCTGGACCGTGAAAATCCTAAGTTATGAACGCTTACATGTACCTCCGTAATGAGCCACTTCGGTATTTCATAAGGCAAGGTTTTGGGGGAACAAAGCATGTGCTTGAGTTGGTGTGTATGTGTACTGTATATATGGCTGTGCTGATTGGACAGACCATCGTGCACATGCTGGCATTCCTGAACAGTCTCAGACGTGCCTCTGTTTGGGCATGCTCAGTTCGGAATACAAAGCTGGGTCAACAGGGCCCATGCATTTTTGTATTCTTCCATTAATGGTTGCTCTTACTTGTTAAATCACTATTTCAGACCTGGCATCATAAAATGCGTAGACATATAACAAACTCAAAGCTTTGTTGAACAGCATTGGTTGTTATAAATGTTACTTCCCCACAGAATAATCTGACTGGCCTATACGTGTACATTTATGCATACATTTAGACAACACTCCCCATTAATGCCCTGGATTATTTATAGGGCACGTGACGTAAATTCTACTTGGGAACATATTTTATGCAATTCAAATTTCTACTCTTCTCAATCAATTTAATTGAACTATTTGACACTCTTTCCAGTTAATCTTACTGAAAAGTGGACTGAAAGAAAACAACCTTAACAACTTGTCAAGTTTTTCCTGATTGGGGGCACTGCTACTCTCGTGATGTCTATGTTAGGACACCGCTCATGAGAGAGGGGTCCTGTCCAGATTGGAAGATAAATGTTGAGAACATTTTGCTCCTGTCCCTGCTGTCATGTAGTGAAGGGCCAAAGAGGCACTTAAGATGAGAAAATGTTGAGTGCTGATGTCACTCTGGTCCTTCCTAGAATAGCACCATGCTTTTGCTCATAAAATGGCCGCAGCTTCACCACCATGAAAAAGACACCAAAAAATCCCTCAAAAAAGTAAAAAAAAAAATTGAAAATAGGGCTACATGTACAGTAACTGGGATACAAAGGAGCCTTTACAAGGAATGCATTAAAACGAAAACTACACTGCTTGTGCACATCATGCATGTATATTAAATTAAAATGAACCTGTGCAAGAGGTTGTCTGCCACTCTTATTACCGTTATGTAGATGAGTGTGATAAATGTTCTTCGTGCTCTGGTTGCTATACCATCTATCCTTCCCTTCCTGCAAGATATTTTCACTCTTTTGTCAGTGCTGATGACATGCAAGGTATGGCTGAGACGAGCCAATCATGCACTTGGCCTGTCCCTATCAAGGTATTTGCTCCATGAGCATGTACATGTACATTACACCTCGGAACCCAGCCCCTTATAAATTATCTCTTTCTCAATGTAGGATGGATTCTGGCCTCGACTGGAAGGCATCTCTCCACACCCTTCTCGTTTAGGGTGGCTTATTATGGCGTTGATTGACTGCGACTTTTCTAGAATTTTTTTCCTTCACACACCAGGCTCTAAACCTCACGAGTTAAACTAGGGTGCTGTACACTGCACTGTGCTGAATTCCAGCTATGACAGAAAAAATTCAGTTCTGGTTTACACTGCCAATTTCCTCTCTTTTTTTTTGGTAATGACAGCCTCACTTTATTTTTAGGGTCAAATATGCCGGCCACCACCAGTGATTTCCTCCTACAAAGTACATGGCCGCATAACAGACGGCTCCCAAGACATGATAAATTGGAAAACCTATCTACGGCTCTCAGTCTGGCCACAAGTAAAACTGGGTGATGCCATCAGTGTCTGGTCCCACAAAGCAGGCTCAATTTTTTGTGCAAACAACTTCTCCCCAGCAACGCGCTGGGCGGTCAATAATAAAACCACCCTCATTTTGCCGTCAAATTCGTTCCGGGCAATATATACATGTAGGTACGAAATTCAGAAAAAAATGGATAGAGTCATTCTACGTGTGCCATACAAAGTGTTCAACTGTTTCTCTCAAAAAAAAATAATAATGGAGTCGTTGTCTACTTTCACCAGCAAGATATTTATATTCATGACAGCATTAAAAAATGAATTAGGCATTTATTTTTTCCATGTGTGGAATGTAATGCCGTATTGGTGCAAGCTTGCAGTATTTATACATTCTGCAGACTTTTAGCTGAGCACATACATGCTATACATCCAGGCATGTCCTGAAAAATTGTTCTTTGAATTCTCTGAAATTACTGGGGGAAGACCGATTGATTTCAACAAAATAAATTTCACTAAAACTGATGAGTACATGCATCGCAAACAGGACTGTTGCTGATGAGGTCCAATGTACTGTATTCTAGCAAAAAAGGTACGATACGGCTCAAAATATTTTGAAACCTGATATCTAAAAATTGAAAAACTCACACACAATTCCGATTTTGTGAAAGAGTACGGGGCCACTGCCCTTTGGGTGTACAAAACACCACGAACCCCTTCACAGAAGGCAACAAAAAACTTTGCTATGGCTGAAAATAGTGCATACACCTATGGAAGCCAATGGCTAACATCTGTAGCCATTTCCCATAAATGTGTGTGCTTTACTATGCTACTAAGCCATAGCCAATTAAATCAGACACAGCATACATGTACATTGTATGTCACAATTTTACAAACAATGCTGCATGCACCATGAATTTTCTTCTTAATATTGTTCAAGAGAATGCTGGGACTTGACTTACTGGCATAGTACTTTGCAATTGAATTAAAATAATTAATAAATTAATCAATGAACACTGCGAATTGGGATGAAAAAATTGTGAAAAGAATTCACTGTCATTTCACAAGGCATGAAAATGATTTCCCACTTGTAAGAAAATCCATGAAATATTTTCCTATCTTTTTCCACTTGTAAGAGAATCTGTGAAGATCTTTTCCCACTTTAGAAAAAAGTTTTTCGTGCTGTGTGAAATGAAAATGAATTCCCAGGCAGGTGAAAAAGTGTGAAAAGTTTTTTTCTACTCACAAGTTAACTTTGGATTGCAATGTACTGTACACGTAAGAGGAGATAGTCTAAGACTGAAGCCAACACAAGAATCTTGCAGCGCAATGTTTTAACAATTCGATAGAGTTTATACTAAGATGATGACAATAAGTCAGGAACTATATGTGCATGGAAGTGTGCTCGTACTTCAATACCCTGATAATTAGTGAAGAACCTTACGGCCCTTTAAATAACCTGCTACGCAGAAGTAAAATCATCACTGCAGTCTTGATTTCCATTACAACTTTGCTGAAAAACACAAATATTGTTATCCGCTGGAATGTTCAATCATTTTGATTTACAGTAGTTGAGAGCCACATGTACACACAACACAAACAGTTTGGGAAATTTTAGAATTTTTGAAAAGATTTGCCAATGACTTGAAAAAGCTGTTACAGAAAATTCCAGAACTGGTAAGGTACATGTACTCTATCGTTTCTTGTTAAAATTCCAGTGTCTGTCTTTCCTAACCTCCCAACATCATGTCTGCTACTGGTACTTACAAACACGGTGATGAAAACAAATGTATCACACAGATAAAATATGCTAGAGAAAATCCGATCTCCGGAGTGCTTACGGCTGATCCAAATACATCAATCACACACATCATTATACAAACATGAACACAATCAAACCAGCCCTGACCAGAAATAAAACCCACCCCGTAAAACAAGCAAAGCTGTGCCGTTGTCTCAAGTCGACTCATCACACAAACTTGATACGACGCGCTCCTTGAGAAGCACTTCAACACCACACTTCAGCTGAAATGCAATCCTCTTTCAGTGATGCAGCCAATCTCTTGTTCTCAGAACAATTTTAATACCGGTCCGAGCTTGTCAGTAAGAACAGATGAGTGCAGAGACGGCCGAGAAACGAAAAACACAGCAACAGAAACCTAACCCTCCCCCTACTTCAGATTTCATTTCATGCTTTTTTCGGAGTGATTTGAGAAGTCGAAAGTTTTCTCTTTTTAGATGAAGTACAGCTGAACTTGTCGGATTCACTTGTCCACAGGGTAATGATCTGAGAATGTTTGACACCTCATGTTAGAGCAGCCTTTCAACAAAATTAAGGTACTGCATGGTAAATGCACATGTATGTACTTTTATCACGCACAGAAATATCACGCCAAAAGTTTCAGAAACTTTCGACACTCGCAGAAAATACTGTGTCAAAATTTATCAGTGAAATTCATGGGCGTGTTTTAAATCTGTTTCAATCATATTAATCTCTCACTGCTACATAGAGGTCATGACCCTAACCCTCTTCCGATAGGGTGTACACGTATGTAAAATCATATTGAAATCTGAAGATTTCGGACTATGAGGGATAGCCCTGACAGTCCCAAATCCTCCGATTTCAATATAATCGATTGTTCATTTCTGAAAAGAACAACCCAATGGGATACTGCTTCAAAGATAATATTTCATTAATAAAAATGTACCCTATTGCGCTTTTCAACATGTCTTTGCCACTCAATTCTTATCCCGCCCAAATGTTGAGCCTGGTGCTGCACATGGTTAAAATTACCTCCAACCAATCACATTCAGTGCTTTTCCCACATGCTCTCAGAAGAAATGAACAAACTGTGCTTCATACAATTGTACATGTAAATATCATTGACAAAGGGCGTACGTGTACATTGTATTCATAAACCTTAATCAGGGAATCCTAAGTATTGGCATATTCTGTTTCTTTCACTCACTAAAAAAAAGAGCCTAACTTGTGGGCCGACGCTTTGGCGTACTGTATACATGGATGTGGTTCCAAATTAACCATAAAACTGATCCAATTGCAGACGGTATCAGAGCAGGCAGCTGTGACAGGTGACAGTCGTGGCAGTTTTTTTTTTTCCAGTCAAGTAGTCATCGTCACACCTGATGCCAAGCATATCACATTTTGGCACGAATGTCAAGCTCATTACATGTACACGTTCACAACCAATCTGGATGATACTTTTATGATATCTTTTGGCTTTGGAGTGAAGGTTATGTACATGTAGAAGGAATATAATGTAAGAACAATGTGGAAACTTTTAACCTGAGCAAGTGTAGATTCAGAAATAAAATAGTACATGTAGTTTGCTCATGGATCAAACAGTTGTGATAAAAGCATACAGCTAAAACAAAATACAGCCTTCATTATTTGAGCCAAAGAGCAATAAGCCTTTTGCAAGTTAAATTTGAATAAAATCTGGTACTCTTGAGTTCTTTAAATTCAGGTGAACATAACAGTTTGAATTCTCCATACTAAAAGCACTGTTGCTATACTTCGTGATTCGGGGCAAGCTTTTGCTTAGTTACATGTACATAAGAGATGCCTAGCAACAATACACTATTCTCAATGGATAAGAAGGGCACAAAGGAACCAGTCCATTCTAGAGATGGTGGTCACTATAGATGCAAAAGCTTGCCCCAAATCATGAGGTATAGCAACAGTGTTTTAGTCTGGGAATCCAAATTGTTATGTTCATGCAATCAGATATAACTCAGTGTACCAGATTTTATTCAAATTAACTCACAAACGGCCTAGTGAAACCTCTCTTTAAAACCGGGTGTTTGGGAAACATTTTGCTCAAAAGAATAAAATTTGATTTAATAGCGTCACATATTACAATGTTCAACTCCTCTGATACCAATTTTCATGTAATGAAATCAAATTGTGAATTGTCTACTTCTTGCTGAAAATAGCACGCTGTGCAGAAACCGCACCCATATCAAATTATTCAAATTAAATTAAATTGAATCAAAATAGTCTTTTCTTATTTTTCAAAAACAAAAAAAGGCCCAAAACATGCTCATCAGTGGAAAAACATCTTTTACTCTGCTTGTTTTGCTCGTTGACTGCAGTCGGCGCATAAATGATTTAATTGAGCACTGCCTTGACTAACAGGATGACGTTTCCAGATTCATTCCCGGTCCGCTGGGTGTCCTCACGATTCTGAATTATGGAATATGCAATTAGATAAATTGCGCTTCTTGACAGTCCTGTTAGTCATCTGTCTTGAGCGCATGATGTACACTGTACATGTACTATTCTGATTCCCAGACCAAAAGATTCCAATTATTTCGAGAGATCTCCAGGTCTGGTAGCCACCACAGTCACATGACAAAAATGGGAAGAATTCTTCCAGTTTCTCAAATTTTCTGAAACTAGCCAAAGTTTTCAAAACTTAGGTATTTCATTGTTGGGTACTGTAATCAATGTCTGTGAATAGGGGCGGTAATTGCTTCTTTTTGCATAAAAAGGTTCCTGAATTTTCTTCATTGTTTTTGTTGATAAGCCTTTTGTGAGTGACCTTTAAGTAAAATCTGGTACTCTGAGTTCTTTAAATTCACGGGAACATAGCAATTTGAATTCTCCGTACTAAAAACACTGTTGCTATACCTCGTGATTTGGGGCAAGCTTTTGCTTAGTTACATGTACATAAGAGACGCCTTGCAACAATACACTATTCCCAATGGATAAGAAGGGCACAAAGGAACCAGTCCACTCTAGAGATGGTGGTCGCTACATGTATGCAAAAGCTTGCCCCGAATCACGAGGTATAGCAACAGCGTCTTTAGTCTGGGAATTAAAATTGTTACGTTTATATGCAATCAAATAACTCATTGTACAAGATTTTATTCAAATTTAACTCACAAACGGCTTATTTATCTCTGCCATTGCATTTGGCTATATTCTGCTCTGTTCAACAGCCTCGTTCGCAGTGAATCTCAAACTTGAAGGGGCATCTTGGACATTATGTCTTACATTATTTTTGTGGGAGACCCCTCCCTATCTTAATATTATTGATACAGTAGGGAATCTGATTCATCTTTATCTACATGTATCTATTGCATGACTCAGACTGAGTCTGTACAATGCTTTCCACTGTGCTATTAATTTTAAAACCAATTTGAAACTTTGGGCCCATATTCATAAAAGCCTGCTAAACTAGCAGCCAACTAGACTTTAGTAAGCTGCTAAATGCCTAGTTGACTGCTCCATAGTTTCCTGCTATTTTCATATTCATAAACCCTGCTAAGGACATTCCAGGTAGTTGTCAACTAAGATTTAGTTAGTTGTCAACTTAGCGGTTGACACTGTCCCAAACCGCAAATTACAATATGGGTCAGTTTCACTTTCAATAGGATTGGTATGTTTATGTGGCTAGACAATAGAGTTGTGCATGGACAAACTGTGGTGTGTGTCTACATAATGCAATGTACAAACTGTTCTGTGTTATCCACATCGTAAACACACATGTTCAAAATGGAGGATACACGAGCAGGCAACAGAAAGAAAAGAAAATCTAATTATTCTCAGGAAGAGAATTTATTCATAGCTTAAAAGTATGATGAATACAAAGATGCCAACGACAGTAAGCATAAATAATGCAAACACCAACCGGAAGAAAGCCGATGCTTGGCAGAGCCAAACATAAAAATGAAAGATTTAGTTGTCAACTAGTGACTTGGAGGTACCCTAGACCACCTCTAAAGTTAGCGGACAACTTAACAGTCAATTAATCTTAGCAGTGTAAGTGAATAACACTTAGTATCCAACTAGGGAATAGTTGGCAGTTACGGGCTAATTTAGTTGCCAACTAGGCTTAGCAGGGTTTCATGAATATGGGCCCCGGCTGCTTTGAATACATGTATAAGACTTTTTGAAGCCTTTGGATACAACAGCAACCACGTACTGAATGTCTTCAAACTGTGATTGATAGACGTGCGTACCAATTAGTTTATTATAAGCAAAGATCGTATAGCGCCACGAAGTGGCACAAGATGGCGAACTTCACAGTGAATACATGTAAAACGTTCTAATTGCACGGGCGCCATTTGAGCAAACGATACCCCTGCGCAATGCACATTAATGCAAAGGTGCAGGCGCCGCAGCAGGCACGTGCACCTGGTGAGCCCGTGTCTAAGCATTATCGTAAACTGCCCTTTGGGCAGAGTTATCCATCTTGCGCCCTCGGCGCTATACGATCTTTGATTATAAGTGTAGTCCATGAGCACTAACATACATGTACATGTGCACTTGCCTTGTAAGAGTCATTTGCACAACAGTGACTTAGTGTTACGGTTGCAGAAGTGCAAGTGCAAAACATTTGGTAATTTTTCTGATGAATTCTCTCAAGGATACATGTACATGTGCCTGTATTTGCAATAATTCTTTTTTCAATATGAACCTCCAAAATGCACACGAACATATGTATAAAACTCATAAATTCAATTTTGTTCCAATATTTTAACAGTATTGTGATGCTTTTTTTATGCAAAAGAGTATTTCCATATTCATAAGTAAAACTGTGATGCCATCCCAGGAAGATAATCTCAATGTTGCATTGGTTTCTATAACAAATAATTGCTGATTTTTTTTTGCAGATTTTGCTTTGATTTGATTTTTCTTCTTGAGTGATTCATTGCTGTCAATAAGCAAGCATGCAGCTCTTTCTCAAAAATGTTTTGAGTTTATTTTGGGTTCACAATAGTTGTCCAAGAAATTTAGCATGTGCAATTTTTCATATTTAAAAATGTTTCAATGAATTTACCCAAAAAGGGATGTCACATGATTTTCATACACTGGAGAAGAGTACAAAATTGCACAAAAAATGGGGCCGAGAAAAATTCATCGCTGCTACTGTACACTTTATATGCTACTTTTCTGAAATCAATTTTCAAATGTATACAATGTGTTAGGATTTGTTTGATGAAACATACATGTGCACAGTTTATTTCAACCAATGCTTGATGTCCACCGAACAAATCAATCTACATGTGCATGTACTTCAAGTAAGAGATGGAGCTGGACTAGATTTGGCGAGAATTTCCAGTGCAATATGAGTCAAACGGTAATCCACGGCTGGGCGGATTCTTCTGGTGGGGGGGGAGGAGACTGAACACCTTTACAGCAAGCACGTTATCCTACCCGCTTTAGCATTACATCCCCATTATGTGACACTGATCTGTGCCAGGTGCTCTCGAGTTGCATGCAGTGCCCATACATGTACATGTACAGCACACTAGGAGTGTGATGTATTCTACACTGTACCCGCCGTCACTACATGTATACACGCACACGTACTACGAACATGGCACGCATACTGAATACATGGCCATTGCAACATTGGTTACTGTACAGACCTACATGTACATGTATATGTGCAACTTCCAACATTGTGGGAAAATTTTCATGTCTTTTTTCACTCTGCACTGAAGTCTCAATAAGCGTATTTGCTGTTCATGCTGAAAGGCAGAGGTTATTTTGTGCAGAACAAGATTACTCAAATAGTTCAAAGATGGATTTGTGCCAGGGAGATTTACATGTAATTTAATTTTGGATTTTTTTGGCCTGCCCTATAAGTCGTCTGCATTAGTAAGCAGGAGGTTGTGGGTTCGAGTCCCACCCGAGTACGCTTGTGGTTTTTTTCACAAGCCTTCGGGGGATACACTGAGAATACGGTGTAAAAATACACGTCGGGCAGGGCAAAATCCAAAATCAATTTACATCCCCCTGGCGCACATCCATCTTTGAAATAGTTGTTTGCGGTACCCACTGGTACATCTGATTTGAACCAGCCAGCCGACACCGGCAAGCTTGGTGGTCGAGTGGTTAAATACATCTGCACTAGTAAGCTGGAGGTCGTGGGTTTGAGTCCCACCCGAGTACGCTTGTGGTTTTTTTCACAAGCCTTTGAGGGCATACACTGAGAATACAGTGTTAAAATACAAGTCGGGCAGGGCAAAATCCAAAATTAATGTTACTCAAATTAAACCAGAAGAGAGTGTAACTTATTAAAAGGGTGAGTCATATTTTATGAAAAATGCCACCGCAACATAAATTTATTCACAAGATGATAAGTTCATGCCCAGCAACATTCACCCACATATAATCGCTTTTTCGAGTCTGTTCAACTTTTCAAATTTTCAAGCTTCAGTTTGCACTGTCTGGTGTCTTTTATTTCTGCACATTAAGCTTGCAGACTTAGGGTACATTGTACTTTAACAAAACAAAGGATTGGAAAAATTTGTCTATGTACATATGTGTATATATAGAAACACTCTGTAAGAAGTGGACCTAGAAACAACACATTTTGCAGCCTCCACAGTTTCAGAGTATTAAAGCGTGTACATATACATATGTGTGCTTTGTCAATATTTACTCTGCATATAGATACATGTTGCCGTTTACCTTTGGCATGTATACTATGAAGTCATGTTTGTAATATAGCCTCTGCACGTCTGCATCTACATGTATCTTAAGATGTACCCCCACGGAGGCCACAAGATGAATCATGGAGATGAAAGCTATGAGATGAATTCCCACCCAGAATTTTTCAAAACAGGCACAACGCTTGAACAGAGCGTGCCAGTTTTGGTGCGTAAACATCTACCAAAATAAATGTAGCAGTAGATTCTGATACGAGTATCAGTATCAAACACAGGTTTCCAGTCCGGTATGATATTCATGTATTTTCTTTTCGTTTCTCTGTTGCATGTATTTATGATAAGCCAGGGCGTTCACCTTGGCTAAAACGCCGAGCCCGGCATTTCATAATAATGCTGCACTCGATCAGTCCGTTCTCAATCAAAATGAGTCTGCCCTAGCAGTGTCTGGTACATGCATCCCTAGTCATTCGCATGGGGATGTACATGTACCGGGTACATTGGCTCCCAACGCTTCACCAGCAGATAATGAATATTAACCAAATTAATTAACCGCCCCATGTTATCCTTCTTGTTATAATGTTGGCTCATTGGCTACAATGGTGTGGGGGGTGTCTCCCCCAAGGATCTGCGATTGTGGACAACCAATCTTTTGGCAATCCCTGGCCTGTTGCATTTTTCATGGCCTCATCATAGGGCTGATTTGCAACATCTGCTCAACCAAGCCTGTCTTTTTAATTTTGTCTTCTCTTTCCCAGGAAAGATGATTTACATGTATGGAAGTTCCAGGCATGCAGCAGCTTGCAACTTGAGAGTGTATAATCATGGGCACGGGTGTCACTGGGACTTTTTTGATAGGGATGGGGCAAAGAACTTCTTCTAAGAGGAAACATTTTGGGGGGGGGAACAAAGCAATTATCAACTTCGAAATGATAAACCCTTAAGTGCAAGGAGGGCATTTGAGAGGTTTTTTATAAGCAAACTGGCGGTTTTCCTCCCCTTTCATCTCTTTCTTTTCTCCTTTCTATGGCTTTTTTCTTCTCTGTTTCCTACTTTATTTTCTTATCCTATTCATGAAGCCATTGATTGTACACTGGTTACAAATTTATAAGTGCAACCTTGCAACACAGCATGCATATTATTAATATGCACTTTTCAAATTACGGCATGTTAACAACACATGTATATCAAATTAAAGTTTAAAAATTAATTCATTAGACTACATCTTTTGCTTTAACATTGCTTTTTCAGACTCATTTTGGTAACTATGGCAACATAATGAGAACTGAGGCTGGATGTGATCTTAACAGGAACACAAGCAAAGGTCTGCTCCCCTGTTCAACTCGGGTTGCTATACCCGAGTACAGCAAGTAATTAAATGTCTGTGTTACACCTGTAGCCATGCGGAAAAGGTCTTGCAGGTTATGTAGTCGGGCTAAGAAGTCTGATATGGGACGGTCCGTTAAAATTGGAATGCTCCCATCTGTCTAAAATACTAGGACGATTATTGCATTCACAACAGTCACGATGATTCGTAACTGGCATTTCATATGTCATAATGTGGCAGGTACATGTATCTTCCATCATTGACTGGAAAGATGATGGACAAAGTCTATCATTAAATGCCGGCAAAGATCAGATTACGCCAATCCCATCCCCATCCAAAATGAAGAAAGCAACTGAGACTGAAGTGCTTTGTTTGAACATGCTCCATACTCACATGTAATACCCTTCTCGAGATCCTCATAGTAACCATAGCAACAAATCTCTTGCAGAAGGAGTGGATGGATCTTCTCAAAGGCTTTCACGTCTTTCAGGCGCGAGTAGATGATGTCTAGGTCCTCACCTGTTCGATCCGATGGCCTTTAATAAACAAAAGCAAAGTGTAATATGAACTTCTCCAAGGATGAGGAGAGCACTAACTTACATTCACATTTAAAAAATAAACGAATGCAATTATAAAATCTTTTCATTGAAACTGATAAGAGATGCAGAGATGGATCTGGTGGACTGAAAAGAAATTTTTAAGGGCTTTAAAGACATTTCAGTACAGCTTAGTTCTCTTTATCCCCCGAAGCCTACATGCCTTTTAAGGTCTTTAGCCAGAGGCTTAATTTGGATATCCCACCTACATACTTTGCACATGTATAGGCCTTTTTGGAGAGCTTACTGTATTTGTTGAATAGAGTACAGATGTACAATTGTAATGTGATTATGCTATAACACATATATACTCTCATAACCAGATCGTGGAACTCTTCTTTGTCTCTTTGGGGGATGGCACAACCATTCAAATATTTCCTCTGTTTTTTTGTAGTTGCACTGATGTCACTCACAAGACTTTGCCATCTTTAACTGTAGAAGAGCCAGATTTCTTTTGGGACTGTCTCAAAGCCGGGGGGAGGGGGCATTCCCAAAAAATCGACAACTTGCAACTTAGCATGCACGTGAAGACACTCATTATCAGTATTAGTTTTAATTCAATACGACATAGGGCTTAGATGTTATGGTTATTTGAAGTTCCTATAAATGCATGCTACCTGAGAACGGAATGCGCAATTTTTCACAAAATGTGGGTCAAAATTACTGCAAGATAAAACCAAAAATCCTTAGGGCTTGAGCATGAAAAAAAAATGGGAAAAAATAAAACAAAACTAGGAAAAGATATATTGAGGGGAATGGCATCTGCCCCTGCTCTTTTAGGTTTAAAGTACGGTAACCAGGAAGGCATCATGCAGTTACTGATGATGACCCACATGCCGGAGACAGACCTTTTTCAGGGACACTAAAAATAGTCGGTGCAACTTATTGTGAGTGGTTCTCCTTCATGGCAAATCAGACATCCACGTTTCAAATACTGAGTAGGCCTAATGCCGTGCTTTCTGAATTCACAGTGCACACAGTTTCACTCTGAAGTCTCTATGGTGATTTTTAACACAACAGGGCCACATGGATGTACATGTACATTTTGGCTTGCATGCTCAAAACTAGTTTCAAACTCGAAACCAAGATAAAAAGCCCAAAAAAAAGAAAGAAAGCTGGGCTCCAAATGAAATATTTTCAGCAGTTGCCTGCATCAGCCTCACTTGCAGTGTTGGTGTACATGTATGTATCCATTACAGTGAGTGCACGCAGCACCAGAAAGGCCTGTCTGCATGGGCTTTCGACTTCAAACTCACAAAACCAGGTTGGCACTCGAAGGTGAGGATCAAATCTGCGGAACTCTGGAAATGGGCAGCATTTTCAAATGAAATACATGTATTACAATTTTGGCTCAAGTTTGCAGAGTGAAAACTTGGGAAAAAAATCAAGTGTATGGCACATTGAGGGAGCTAAGAACTTTTGAGGGGGGATTTATTAAATTTATTTTTAGGGCTGGAGGTGAGAATGATAAATTCATGAGTAGTAGAGATCTCCTCTCTGATCTAACAGAATCAGTAAGTGCAGTTTGCAGCCCATTGCCAAATGCCGGATTATCTATCATACATGTATAAGTTTACATGATGCACTGTGCTTGAGAATGGGCCAGAAGCAGAGACAATTTTCTAATATTGAGGTTTATAACAAGTCAAATTTAAAAACTGAACTGACTTCCTCGAAAGCAGCAGACAATATTCAGAAAGACATCACGATGACATATTCTCTGCTACCAAAAAAGAAAAAAAAAAGGAATGACACAATGAGTGAAAAAATGAGGATCTCCCACAGATGGCAACGTCTTGATTGATCACCCGACGCATGGCTGTGCAGGCAAAATGACTGCAGCGAGGGTAAAAAAAATGACATTCAATACCGGCCCCAATCTGGCAGGGTACAGACTCCAGAGTCGCTTGGAAACCAATTCACGTTTGCCTGCTATAGTCTCGAGCGCCACCCGAAAAATCCCCGAGCAGATCGCATAGAGTCGAGTAATCCCTCTTGGGCGAAGACCTTGCTTAAAATACCTAGGCAATCGTTCGTCGTTGTGAGTTAGGTGTGAATGCAATCGCAGAGTTTAAAACTGATTCACAAAGGTGTTCGGCTCTGGCAGCTACAGTGTATCATAAAGCATTTTCCAGTTCAGGGTGCCACCTGTGCCGGTCGCCCCTTGTTGCCATATGGGTAAAATTCACAAAAATTGCCTATAATTTTGAGGCAAAAACTGGGTGTATTTAGAAATTTATGCATTTATAATGAAGTAACTGACTCCCAAAATACATACTAGGTTAAAACTACATGTACATGTATGTTATTCACTCTGTCATTTATTCATCAACTGGGGTTACTTCCAAAGCTAAAATACACGTACACGTGAAATGGAACTTCACCTTTTGAGGAAAGGTCACGATAATTAATTTTTTTGATGCACTGAAAGAAAAAGGACCTCGCTGATAAAAGCTTACACCCCCAGGAGGAAAACTTACATTTTGTCTGCGAGCAATTTTAGAGCGTGTGCTTCATGGGCCATGATGGACCATGATGGGCCACGATGATAAGATGTCAGACCTGGTAGGCCTGCAGTTGTGCATCTGATTCTGCGCAGAGCACGCTTGGTGGAATTCTTCGCACTGGCTCTTGAAAGTCACCAGGCAATAGAACCCAGCAGGAGAAATTCCTCCTTTATAACAATATCCTTCAGTGGAAAGTCCCACCGTCTGTGATCAAAATGACACTTTATTTTGTCTTCTCTATGATGTCATCATTAACATCGGGAACAATTTTCCCCCTCATTTGAGAGAATCTTCTTTGCCTTGACAATCTGTAATTAAGTCTCTGGCACCGCTCCACAGCACTTCTGCTTGGTAACTAAGTAACAGAACGCTAATGCAATGAGCAAGAAATAATGGGGTGCTGGATAAGATCTGAGTGGCAATACTTGGGGTTTGATATCTCCGGCCTGCTGACTGTCACAGGTGAATTAAAGAGATGAGAAATCAAATGGAAGGGGAAAAAACTTATTGGAAATGATGATGATGATGATGGTACTTACAATGTGTATGTATAAATTACACATACAGACAATACAAGGTGCAGCAAAGCACAAACTCAGCAGAGTAACTTCTAAACGTGGGAAAGAGAAACTCTCCTTTGATAACTACAAATTAATTCCAACTTCATCCCCCCAAAAAATAATGTTCAAAAGATTAAGGTGTTTTTTTCTAATTGTGAGGAGAAAGCAAGGAACCATGACAGCCCACAAACAGGAACATGTACTTCCGACACTGCCGTTGTTGACCACAATGTACAGTTGTACAAGGGAAATTTCTTGTTGACTCCACAAAATTCGAGACTAAGAGTGACTTCCAATTTAGTTAAAAATAGTTTACAAACTTTCATTAGACCAGTTAATATTAATTTTTAGGTTACACTGCTGCCCAACTGGATTTTTGTGCTCTGTCCGATTTTTTGCCCCTTTTTTATCTGGAAGTAGGCGTGTATTTTCTCCAACAAAGTGTCTTATTCAGACAATGTCCTCACTAATTCCAGTCCTGCTGATGTGCATACAAACAGTGAAACAATTCTGCCTTTGTGCAGAATACACTTTGTATACACCATGTGACGTGCATAGCATCATGTCATCAGTATCAAACCAATCTGTCATGGATTCCAATTACATATACATGTATCATTAATGAGATTTATGCGAGGCACCACACAGTATGGTGCCTCGCATATCTTTTTTAACTAATCTGAATTCCTGATGTTAAACAGGTCATCAAATACGATACCAAAGAAAACAGCAGACTGGTATTTAGTGTTTCGCAGCTTGAGTGCTTGTTTTATCCTCTGTTAAATACACCACTTTCTTTAGCACTCTAACTTATCTTTGGATCTGAAGATGTGGAATCCATAAAATAATTCCCTATCCCACCATTTTTAAAATTGTTTTATTTGAATGATGTAAGACTGTTTGTTTCCTGACATAAGGCAAATTCTACGACTTTCTGACATGCGTGTATACATTTCAGTGACACACATTTTGCCTTTAATATGCTCAAAGATAGGGTAGGCCTAAACAGAAAGCGTTCCACATATGGACAATATTACTTTTCCCTCAAAACTTTATAGCAGCTGTCAGAAAGTGATAGCATGTCCTAAAAAGTGAAAGGTAGCTAAGAAAATTCTGAAACATTTAAAATTACAAACAAGTTTCATGGCATAGTTTGTGCACAGGGCCTGAGTGTTGTCCGTAGACAGAACTCTTTCAAGAAATGGTACAGGTAATGTTGATCAATTAACAAACAAGTAGCTTATCAAAATGACACGTTCATTTCAAATTTAAGTTTAGTTTCAATCGATACAAATCGGAAATTGTAACATTGAAATTGGGTCCACGGCAGGGCACGGTGAAGTGGTGGTGTGATTGCGTGCTGCAGGCTTTTGGGCATCTTGCGTGTTCGGGCTTTCAAGTATGTTGCAGGACAAATCTATGCGGCCGAGAACAAGAAATCTCCGTCATGGATTGGATTTTGTTTTAGCCACCGTGTGTATGTACAACTCCCAAGCCTCCGGGGACCGTCAAAAACAAGCGCGAGGTTACCCGGGGAAAAACTACACAGCAATTAACCTACCGTTTGTCCAGGCAGGAAATCCACTCCGCGACCATTGTCATGTGTGCTCCTGTCCGATCCTGGGCCCGAAACCGTCGTACGTCGCAGGACCGAAGACAAAAATGAAACGCTGGTCGAATTTACAGATGAACACACTCAAAGACTGCCTTCTCCATCAGAATCTAATCACAATTACTGAGCATACCGATTTGCCCCGGACTATCCTTGAATGGTGGGAGACTTTCGTGAGAACGTAAAGTGGAAATAGCGCCCGGCCACGATCTGCCTTACGTGCACGCCGCACATACGAATTTGATTATGTTCGCGCGCGCGCGCTTCACCAGTGGACAGTCTAGTAGCGCATGTAGTGTGTCTCAAGCATATGTATTGTTTATGCTCCTTTCCTGTGTCCTGTACCTATGTAGGAAAAATTATTTACATTTACACGCCCCAGATCAAGATAGCCCAAATATAGCCCAACTGTCGCCAAAGTCTGCGGGTGATGGGCTATAAGCACTCATTTGAGGCTTGTATGTACACGTAAACATGGACACGAGTTTTTGCAAGCCATAGCCAAGTAGTTTGGACTCACCGGTCGTCATCTCGAGCACAGCTGGGCGGTAAAACTGGCTCAATTGAGAAAGCTGGTGCCCGGTGAGTATCACTCATTTCTTGCAGTATTTCGCAAAATACCATTGGGAAAACTGCCAATGGGTTTTCTGGGTCAACTTCAGAGGTCAACAATTTTCAGAAAGTAAATGGGAGGTGATGGTGTGGGTACAGACGTTTGGTTACGATGTCACGGGATAAACTTGAACGTTGAAGATATTTCCGCAGAGAGTCAGTTATTTGTTGTGATGGTTTGCGTCTGACAATAAACACAAAAAATGGTAAGTATTTAATAAGGTGTGGCTAGCCATGCTGGCTCTGTTTTCACGACTTCAGAGTCGTGTCAGTCATGTTAGTCAGGCTGTCGTGGTCACACAGACATGACAGACACCGGGTCAGGGTATGGACACGATGGATGGTTATCCAATCGTCGATCCGGTGTTGTCAGGTTGTGGCCCACCCCATTGCATGACTCTGTGGCTCCAGGGTAAGCCAATGGCCTGGGGTAGAGTACAGTTGTCGGTTGTCATGATTGCCAGAATGTTGTCTTCAGGCATGTCAGGCCGGTCAGCTCACGCATGGCAGGGACCAAAGAACAATCATGACAATCTAACTAGCTCCACCGCTAGACCGAGTGTAGACAGCTAGATAGATGGTGCACGTGTTGCCTGATCAAGCGACAGCAAATTTTTGTTAGTGCTGTCGCTTGATCAGGCAACATGTGCACGACCTAGTACAGCAGCGAAGCTTGTTAGATTGTGCTTTGACTGTTTGGTCCCTGATGAGCTGACCTGACATGCGTGAAGACAATATCCTGATTATGACACCCATGGCAACTGTCATGACTGTACATCAAGTCATCAATTCAAAGTTATAGATCGTGGCTCTGGGATTTTAAGGGAGTCAGGTTGGCGTAGTGTTTCTTTCCTCGCCTTACAACTCGGCGGCCCAGGTTCAAATCCGGCCCGGTCCACATGTGGATTGGGTTTTCAGTCTCTACCTGAGTCCCCAGGTTTTCCCAGAAACAGTTACCCAGGATTTTCCTCCCACCTCTAAAACTGAACATTTCTTCATTGCCTTCTTCACTCATCATTATCCTGGGAGTAATTGCAGCATACCCCTGCCACTCTGAAAAAAAAAAGACCCCCTGGAATGACTGGTTACGTGAGTACAAGGTGAAAATCCCTTGAGTTTGACACTTTGACCTGTACCTGGGTATGAGGTTGATATTGCGGGATGGTGGGGTATTCTACAATTGAGCTTTATCCTGTACATGTAACTGGTGCTAAATGTGCTCTTGGATGAACAGATATGTGCATGTGGGCCTAAATAAAAACGAAATGTAAGTCGATCTCTCCAGCAGTCTAATGATAAATCTTTAATAAAAATGGCAATGATTTCCCAGGTTTAAACTGCATGTGCTTCCCATCGTCTGATATTTACCCTAATAGCAGTACTGTATTCCTTTCATCTCGGTGATCCGAATGAATATTTAGCACCGAGATTTCTCAGTTAAATCTCTTTAGGTGGTGTTTTATGTTTTTACCACCAGGTGTAATCATGCGAAACAGTTGAAGTTTTCAAGTTTAGAGGCCCCAACTGTACGAACCGTTATAACAAAATCATTGCTTCCCATGATGTTCAGTCCATGTGTGGCTAGTTTTGAGTTTGTGATTTCAGTGTAGAAATGTAATCAGATTGCAGTATGCCGGTACATACACGTACATGCTTGCATGAAAAAAAGAAAAATTCCCCTTAAGATGCATCTGCTTGGTGTTTTTAGTGTACAAGCATCATTGTGCCAATATTTTGTGTGGCGATGCATAACTTGTCAACCCCGTGAATGTACATGTACACGTGTATACCGAAGCGACCTGTACTTTGTACATGTCGGTTACATTACCAGTACATATCTGTGGCTGACTATGAGTCATGTGGTTCTAAAAGTTCCAGGGGCGCAAATCAATAATTCCGTTCACAGTTTTTTTACTTCACACTGAAAATTTTTATTTGTCTCATTCTACATGTACATGTATAGTCTTGGTCTACTGCAGCTGTGCCTTGTGCATGCATAAAGAACAGGACGTTAGTCTTTGCGTCAGTGTGACTCGTGTTCATTACTGCTGTTTAAAAGCAGTGTGTTTGTTGCAAAAGTCACTGTGAAAGTCAACCAATCGACATGTACATACTGTACTAGTACATGTACATTATTCATGTAACGATATGTACCGTTACACGTAAACAAGTCTTAAAATGTACTTTATATTTGCATTACACCATGCCCACTCAACATAGCAGTTGAATCTAAGGGAACTTCAAACAAGTGGATGCTTTACAATGAAGTTTACATGTATTGGCCCACTTAATGTTCTTATTTTTGGTCTTTGAATGGCTATTGCAGAGAGTGTCTCAAGACTTTTTAGGTCAAGTCTTTTTTGCTAAATCTTGTACACCATATTCAAGGGTAATAATATCATACAAGGCTAAGCACTTCGCGAGCTGCTTTAGACTGAAGCCATCAGCACCAAAACTTGGTTGTTTCCTGTGACTAATTCTCTGTGAGTTTCATCTCTGATTTGATATTTACACCGCTGGATTTAAGTCTGATATACACATTTTATAAAATATGGACCTCACTTCAAGACTAAGTTGACTGAATGAAGCTAGTGTCCAAATGTTGTTTTAATAGCAATGTGGACAGATCTTTGATCAGTAAATGTAAGAATGTGAATAATATTTAGAAAACTTTCCCATATTGTTCCAACGTGTAAACATCCCACCCTTTCCACAGTGTCACTGAAAACTTCAAACACGACAAATTGTGTACAATGTAAATAGTTTACTCAAAGTTCCGGTGATTAATTCATGGTATTCCTTTGATATGACTCAACGTTTTACAGGCATCATTTACAATAAAAATGAACGCCAGATTGTGTCAATTAAAACGTCAAACCTCTAAAAAGGGGCAGTTCCGTTTAAACGTTTTGGAAAATCTGTCACTTGGAACTTTTTCCATTTATACGTTTGAACGTGTAAACATCTCCCCCTTGTTGATCAGCGATTGTTGATTTAGAACACAGTACAATCCAAACAAACTTTAAACGCAGGGACAGAAGGACATGTGAATTCTAGGGGGCAGTCCCTTCTGAATATGTAAATCTTTTAGGATGGATGACCGGGGTGATTTCACATCGGCTTTTTTCCCCAGACTCCAGGAAATAGTGGCATCATGATTTATGGCCAAAAGCTGTTCTTTTCAAACAACCTTACCCTGAAAGAGCCAGGCCCTTTCGGACCATACCAGATTCCACTTCTCTCCCAGAACTCGGCTATCGGATACCTGATCCCTTGGAAGCTTTGCATGCTCGTAGAGACAACTCTTATGAGCATATCTTTGAAGTCTCCCTTCAGTTTGAGATTATGTTTTGGTGTGATAATCATTTGAAGTGCAAGGATTCACGGGCATCGGCACGCGTGCATTGGAAACAGCAATGTATTTTTGGCTGTCCTGTCTCAAAAGAATGGGCATTTGGTGAGAATGACCAGGTCATGTACATGTATGTCCTGTGTTTACAAAATTGGTGTTGAAATGATCTCAAGACATTAATGTATGTCTGAATTCAGTGGCTGTAGCTAAGAATAACACACACCTATTGAAATTGGCTTCAGCCGTTAGCCGTAGCCATCAGACTTACAGCAGCCATGGCGGAGCAGCAGCACACATGTACATACACATACATGTACAGTGTACAATGTACATGTAATACATGTTTGGGAAGTACAGGTACTTCTAGTCCTAGCCGAAACGATCAGATAAACTCTACAGGGGATGAATGACATGTACTGTACATGTATACCCCACACAAACATGTACATGTACATGTATCACAACTGGACAAAACTCTTGAAGTCTTGGCGCTAGAAAATATAGAGTATACTTGTACCGGTACTTTGTTTTTGATGGAAGTCGCCCAACAGAATGCCCCAAGAGGCCACACAGGGTAAGGGCTAAGCAAAGTTAAAGAAGAGAAGTAAGAGCATGAGACATTGAGAAGGAGGAACGGAAACTGTTGCTGTTTCGTTTGAACTGAGACAGGTCATAAGAAGCTGGGAAACAGGATGCAGATAAGGCGTTCCAAAGCGAGGCAGTACATAGAGTAGGAAGAAACTGGATGAGTACCTCACGGTATTGGCTTTAGGGACATTAACTGTAGATATGGATGGAGTCGAGTAGAAAAATGTGTAGTGTGAGCAGTGAGACGATTTGGTGGAATTAAGGCAGAATTGCCATTGGAGCACCTTCTGTGAATTTGTAGAATAGGGACCAAGATGCTACGGAACGATGGAGTGATAGATGTTCCAGGAATGCAGCCAGATCATGTCCCACCAAGTTAACAACATGCCGGTGGATTCTGTCCAACAGGAATAGATGAAGGGCCGGAGCCCCAGCCCTAACATTACTCCATGACAGGACGTATTGTGAACTTAAACAAGTAGAAAATGGCGGCAGGAGGGAGGCAATGCCGTGCGCGGGACTAATAACCGAGACCTTTTTTGCAACATCAAATGTGTACTTGTCCCAGGAGAGCTGGCAGGTGATATCAAGTCCAAGGAGCCAGATGTGAGGAACTTCCTGCAAAGGTGATGAACTCATTTCCAAGCAAGGAAATGTGGGGATCTAGAAATGAATACAGACAACGCGTGAGTCCTCTTTGGATTAAAAGTGACAAGCCAGTCACTACCCCTGTTATGATATTTGAGAAAATGTTGGAGGGAGAGGGATTCTGCTCATGTCCTTTTTAGGCTTAAACCACAAGACATAATGTCCGTTTATTCTCATATATGTGTATGTATGTATGTACTTAGATACATACATGTACATATATGTATATTAGCAGGAAACTTCTTCCAGTGTGATTTAATTAATGTCCCGACCCTTTTACATGTAATCTTAGGGATGATCTTCACAAAAGGACAGGAGTTGAAAAGGCAGCCTTGGAACCCTGTGTGAAGGGCTTTGTGTTTACATGTAGCAGGACCATTGATTTTGCCTTGACTTGTGCATACAATGTACGTGTTTACTGTAACCACATGGTCATGTACATAGTATATTTGTTGAATTACCAGTTTGTCACTGGTCTCCTGGTCTCATTTTGGTGTTATGTACACATATACATGTACAGTGTACATGTACAATGTACATACTGGTACACATGTGTGGGGTGTACATGTCATTCATCCCCTGTAGAGTTTATCTGATAGTTTCGGCTAGGACTAGAAGTGCACGTACTTGTACATGTACTTCCCCATACATGTATTACATGTACATTGTACATGTACGTGTACATGTGCGCTGCTGCTCCTCCATGGCTGCTGTAAGTCTGATGGCTATGGCTAACGGCTGAAGTCAATTTCAGCAGGTGTGTGTTATTCTTAGCCACAGCCACTGAATTCAGACGTGCATTGTACATGTACATACATGTAAGGCGTTGTGGACGCAGAGTTACACGTACTATGGGTCAAGTGGTAGTGGGTGGTCGGCATGGGGTCAGAGGTCAGTAGTGATGACCTTGCGCAGGGGTCAAGATCGTCAGAGTATGCAATTTGCACGCTGGTGCATTTAGTTGTGATGAGTTTAGCCAGTCAAGTCGCAGGAATGAAGAATGGTCACAGGCCCAGCTGTTTACCAATACCTGCCAAAAGAGCAGTGGAAATTAGACATGAAAAAGTACTTGGACGTCATCAGTGCTTAGTCTGCCATTTAAGGAGCTCAGATGAGCTGTCAGGAACAGAGTGGCATCCATGTTTGTTCAGCAAAAAAAAACGTTTGGAGAATTATACTTGTATCAAATGTCCAGTCTCAGGTTCACCCTCTACAGAAGGTCTGGTTGCATTTCAATCTGACAGTTACGCATTCATCTGCTACGCAGGATGCACTCAGAGGCCAGTATCACATTGGAGTGAATCGGGTTAACGAACCGATTTAATCAAAGGCCACTCCACGGGATGAGGGAATGCATAGGAAATGGAATAAGTGGACACTGACATGGTCAGCAGTCAGCCATTACTGTACGGTACATGTACCTGAAATGTTATGGCCAACCATAGAGCAAGGAACATGGGCCAACCAAGCATATACGTACAGGCACATGTAATCCTAACCAGTTTATGGCTCAAATACCAGTACATACGTGTACATACAATGTACGGTATACCAAATTACCAATGCCTTGGCCAGTCACGCATTGAGGGTACAACTTCTTGATAAGGACATTCCGGGCCAAGTGAGGACAAGATAATTGTCCCTGTGACAAATTTATTCCCCCCCCCGAACTATCGTTCAACACGTGTGTCATTCCCACAATTATGTTGCCAGTTGCCACTTCACGTTTGTGTGTCGCTCCTGGTTTTTTTAAAATTCGATTAGGAGATCTGTTGTGGCATGATCTTTAATAGTCAAACCGCCATCAGAAGCAACAAAGATGGGCACCATTGATCAAGGTCTGTAAACGTGTGTGCATGCAGTCTAGACAAGTAGTGCTTAATCAGTGGTGTGGTATGTACATGTACATTTGTACATGTATATACACTGTACAGTACATACATGTACATGTACAGTACACATACATGTACATGTACTTTCAACACGTTTGTAAAGTGCAATTCTTTTTTAGACTCTGAGTTTGAGGAATACCGTTACATGTACAGTCAAGTCTTTGAAATATGATGTAGATGTACCGTACGGTATGTTCTTCGATTTCCATCCTGTTTTGGCTTGCAATCCAACCCATGAAATACGGTGCAGGAACGGCGACTCTAAAATGGCTTAGTGTGTGGCCTGGTACCGCCATGAATTGAAGTGTTCTCAGCCAGTTTGTCAGCATCCTTGCTTGTTAGTAGGCCTGTACAGTTTGTATGAAATTGAATTTTTGTTGCCGTTTACCCATATAATAATGTTATCCAGTTTGTCCAGTGCGCAGTGTCAATTGGTAATGGCCACTGGTTGACAAGTGAGAGCATTAGCTTCGATTTTCAAATGATCTTCCAGTGTTGCACTGTAGTTGTGAACAGATCACTACTCGAGTTTCATGTACAAATGTACATGTGCATGTAGCCTGGACCCATGCCATAGTCCAATACAACACATATGTACAGTATAGTGTATATATTTATCCACATATAGATCATTTCATACTTTAAAAAGGATGCTCTGGCTTGGCTTGACCATTGTGTCTTGACCATGTACATGATGTACTCCGTGGATGGTGGAGTGTACAGGCCTCAGTGGGGCTTGGAGGACAGAAGTGGTGTCCCGTACCACTCTAATCTTGGAAAACTGTTGAAGTTTGGGGAACAAGAAATTGTGATGACATGACATTCACATGCATACTGTACATGTTTATTGTCAGGTTTGTATATATTGTAAATATGCTGCACAGTACATGTGCAGTTGTGCAAACACTAACGAGTTTGCTTGGCTATCGTGTACTGCAGTTAGAACCCTTCACATGAAATACAGGTTGAATGTTAGCTGCACATTGAGTAAAAGAAGGGTCACATTACACTAAGGCTGTGCTGAATATTCGAATAACGGAATATTTGATTGTCGAATATACTCAAGTGTTATTTTTCAAATTTGAATATGCGAATGCAAAATTCATGAAAAGGAAGGGAAAAGTTTGTTTTGTTTTAAATGAGAACAATTGCACTGTGGAGACTTGTTTCACGCAGATTCAAATGAAAAATGTCAGAAATGGTACAACAATTTAAAAAGTAAATTATTCATTGAACAATTTAAAAGGAATAGAAATTTTCAACAGGGCAAGAAGTCTTGTTCATCTCTGAAATCTTACTAAATAATGGCTGAAGATACATGTACTCCTAGATGTGAGAAGCTATTATGCTACATGTATTATATTGATTATAATGTGCAATTGTGTGTGTGATTGTGACAGATTTTGTACATGTATACGGTTTGTTCATCAACAATCTGCCAGTCGGTACGACCGAATATTCGGATATTCAAACAAATTGAAAGTCGAATATTCGAATAGTGAATTATTGGAATTGACTCAGCCCTACTTTACACAGGTCTAGGTACGTGTATGCATGCGTGTACTGTGACACGATTGTAGTTTACAGTACACTTCATTCATGTTTACTAGTCATGTACCTGCTTGAGGGCTTACGCACATTCATGATGCTATACCCCTTGTCATTCACTTCACCCCACGGCGGGTTTAATCTTCGGCCTCAGTCTTAAACATTTTTGTTGCTTGAGGCCACGACTTCCTTGTAAGGTCTGTGCCTATAAGGTGTTTACTGCTTTGTCGCTGTGCACGTATCAGGGATGAGACAAACCTCCATCTGCTCTAATGAAGAGAATAGGATGAATGAGCAGTAATTAGATTAGTCTGAGAGAAAAAAAATCAATTTCTGGCCTGAACTTAATAAGATTTGGGTTGTCTTACAGTGCTGACTAAACACTGCACAGGTGTATGTGCATAAAAGGAACGGTTTGGCTAAAATTAACATTTTAAGGCCCAATGTGTCATTTGCCTTTTTGAAAATTAAATGCAGGACAGTGATATGATGCTGAAACAAGAATCAACCAAGCTTGGTTGGCACAGCAATGACCTACCGGTACACTGTGAGCTCGAGTTGGTGAGCATGGCTGAATGAACTGCCTTTGTGCAGGAAGGCTGATTTAAAGACACGCTACACTGTACGTTTTGCAATGTCCCAGGTATTGTTTTTCTCCATGGAGCTGGAGAGGTTTCAGTGATGGTTGGCTCAACTTGGCACTTGATTGAGTCGCTTGATTTGAAATGCGCAAATTTAATCGTCACAATCGTACCGGTATAAACAATGTACCTGGACATGTACATGTACGCTGGTATTGTACATGCATACACCATTGTTGCACATGGTCAGGATGGTGAGTCATACGTGATGTACAATGAACATGCATGTGTAGAGTGGTCTTTAATCGTGGTCATGCTGGGTTTGCTTCCGGGAAGATGTCAAGATTTAATTAAAGTTACGTGGCTTAAAACTTTTTCTCGTCAAATTTCAAATTGCCCAATGGACTTGTAGGCACGGCTGCCATCTTTGCTTACCGGTACATGTACGTGTTTTTTATGTGACAAAAAAGAGGTCAGAGCAACGTTTCGTTTGCACTGTTGGCATGCAAACAAAATATGCGGATAGCCACACACACATGTCCCCGTGTTGGTCCAGAGGGCTATTGTTGCTAGGCAACAGAGCGCCCTCGCCTGTTCAAGCCCAGTACCTGCTCCGGTAAGGTAAAAGTGCAGAGTCCATAAGTAACACTGTGACTTCCCTCGATATTTTCAATGTTTTATGTACATGTGCATGTATGTACAGTGTACCGTACATGCAACTTTTTGGTAAACTGCAAAAGATAGTGTGGACAAAGTTCAAAGGAATTACAACATACATGTACAATATACATACATGTCCGTATGAAAATAAACAACATCCAAATTTAATGGTCGTTGCGTCGGTAAACATGTTTAAGGGCAGTACATGTGCATGTACTTCAGATTTCATATATTTGTAAGATTTGCCTCGTAACTTCAACATGTACACGTACGTTGAATATTTTTCAGTGAAGGAGAACGTAAAATGTAAGGACCTGTTTCACACCAAGACATGTATCCATGTACATGTACATTGTAAAATCTAGGATTCCTTTCCCATGTGTCGAAGCACGCACACATTTCCATGTCATTGTGTACACGTACATGTGTACAATGTACGAGTATACATGTAGGGTTAATGTGTTTTTTTTCTTGCGTTATTTGTAGCAGGTCATCGTCTGCCGTACATGAGAGTATACCTGTAGAGTAATTTCATGATAACAGATGGCAGCTATTCCATTTTTCAAAGTCTGACAGAATGAAATGTCGTGATTTGCACAGTGAAACTTTACATTCGTTCTTGAACCATTCCACGTTGAGTTAGTCGGATTGAGTCTCAACTTTCTGCCAACTCAATGTTGAGTACATTTACAGGTAACTCCCAAAATTGAAAGCTCTGAGCACTTTGTTGCTAAGTCTCAAGGCAGCTGTGAAAGGACCAATTTTCCACTACACCGTGCATGCAGATTTTTGCAGCCATATGGTACATGTAGATTCCCTGTGAACACATTGCATTTGAACAAGTAAAAAGGAACATTGTGTGCATTGTGTACACGCATGCACACAGTGTGGATAGAAAGGTTAGTGAGTAACTTCATCTTGCATTGATTCGTCACCTACAGTTGCCATGACTGTGTATGTACATTGTCATGATTGTGTGCACATCGCACCAATCTGTTGCACAGCGTAATCATGTACATGTACGCACACTTTTTTTCATCTTTTTTATTCCCTTTAGTATTTTTTCCCCTACTCCTGGGCAGTTTTGTGACAGGGCACGTACGACATTGTATCTGAACAAAATACCTGTCAGTCTGTCAGAAAATCATCTGGAAGCAATTTGTAACGTTATGTTCCTGGCAAAAGAGCGGTCAAGTGTTAATCATGGCAAAGTGTGACACAACTCTACGGGCAGACATCATAGACCAATACACGCTTGTCGCTCAGACAGTTAATGAGCAGTGGAGACATGCATGTACATGTACATGTACCTTTTTTTGAAATGCATATGTACTGGTGATTTGTACATGGGTGTACATGTACATTATTTATACCATATACATGTACGTGTGTACACTGCATTTTGCATAGGCTGCAAGGAACAGTGAACTTCTGTCCAAACTTCTTTCATCGTGAAATCAAAGTCTGTAAAAAGGACAAAACAGCTACACGTACCAATACAGTACAGGTATACTACAAACAGTACGTGTTCAAGTAGAACCAATCTTGTGTTGTGAAAAGAGCAGTTAATGCACTGTACGTAGCCTACTTGCTGAATGCAAAGTGTAGTCAGTAAATGCATGCGTGCCAGGTATGTACATTGTATTGTTCAATGTACATGTGGTACAGTATACATACAAGAAGGAAGGACATGATTTATGGATGCTACCTACACATTAATAATGACCGTATTCGTCCACTGTACGTGTGAATTAATGAGTAACATTCTGAATGATTAAAAAAACAAGTGTGAAACCTCTGTTCAGTTTTCATTATTTAATACTGCTTGTGTACGGTACACGGCATACATGTACATGTACTGTACATGTATATAGAAGCTACACTTGCGCTACTGTTCTGCCGCTAGTAATTGAGGATGGTACACTTGGCTCGACATTTACTTTTTCCTAAATCTCAATTCTGATTATTCTGAAGACAAGTTTGAAATCTCAGTTCACTTAACGAGTCAATTTCTCATCGTTTTGTTTTGCTCTCGAAAGTGACTCAAGGGGATTTAAATTTGAAGCATGCACATTACTGTACACTGTACATGCAGCTCAATCCTGACAGCTCAGCTTTGCAAGTGGATTCCAGCAGTTAAAATCATTTCCACAGCACCGACACACCTCTGTTTATGCATTTGCTGGCAGCACTAAAATCTTATAGCTAGAAGGCAAACACTGTGATTCTTCCATGGTCCGTGTATAATACATTTCTCATGTGTTGTTTATTGTACAATTGTAACTGTAGGTACATGTAATGGTGAACATAAGGTTGCAGGCCATTAAATAGGTACAAAATTGCCTACGCGGGCCCAATCACAATTTGTAGGCTGTCAAATTCTCTGCTGTTAGAGCATTTTGTGGCACGTGGACCGGGTGGTTTGTAAAAAAGGCGGATGAAATCCAGGGGCAGGACTGTCAGCTTGTATTTCTGAAAGTATCGGACCAAACGGGGCCCTCTAAATTGCTCTATTTTGCCATGGAGTGTAGGCATCAATTCTCAAAACGGCAACGGGACTCAGGACTGTTTTGAGGGGTGGTTTTCCTCTGTCGGAGACAAATACATGTATCTTCAAAGGTCATCGGTTAATTCACGGAAAATGGAAAGGAGAAGATGAGGAAGTGAGCTTTGATTTGATCTGTGTCTTGAACAGCTGAGAAACTCGTGGGTATTTTTCCTAATTTTTTGAAGTGGGGATATTTATCACTGATGTCTGTGGTAGTTTACAATATTAACTGGTCTGTACCCATAAGTACAGGGTACTTATAGACCTAAATGTACATACATGTGTATTGCAGAGAAATGTACGCATGATCACTGAGGTTGCAAGTTTATATACACTGTACATGTACTGGTACATATGCCAGTACATAGCACAGAGCTGCGTTCTGTTGTACACGCACATGGACATGTATATGTTATGTACACGTGCATGTTTATGCACAGTATACATGTAGACCGCTGTTTGATTCAATTGCCCTGCATTACCGGTACATGCTGTCATAAGGAAACGCCGGGTACGGTAGCCAGCCCCAACACGCTGGAGGGAAATTAATTTTATCTAGAGGTATTTGCTGTTGGTGCGGTCATGTGTGAGATTAAATCCGAGGTCTTAGCCATTGTGAGCCAAAAAAAAAAAAAAAGGAGCTGGAAAGGCATTATAAGAAATACATTGCAGCAGTGAGGTGCGTACAAGTAGAGCTTGGTGTGGTCGCCTGCAGTAGCTCTGTATATGATCATATAAGATTGATTGATTGATTGTACATGTGTGTGTGTTACCATGTACTTATATACAAGTATACATGTACATGTACATGTAATTTACCGGTGCCTCCAGTCTGCTGTGCATGTACATGGATTTACATACATGTACATGTATGTACTTCATGTACTGCATGGTACTTACTGGGTATGGTATCTTTCGTACCATTGCTTTGGGGCCCTAGGAATTGGTTTGTAGAGTTGTCAACAGCTAGGGCCAATTTCATAGCGCTGCTAGTGCTTAAGCAAAAAATTTGCGCAAGCATGAAAAAACCTTGCTTGACTAATCAGGTTACAAAACTTTTTGTGAGGTACATGTATATTGTTTTGAAATGGTGTTTACCTGTCTTTTGGATGGCATGACAATCACATAGAGTAAGAACTGGTAACCTTTGTTTATTAAGCAAGGTTTTTTGTGCTTAAGCAAATTCTGTGCTTAAGCAGCTCTACGAAATTGGCCCCAGCTGTGTCCATGTACTTTCCTGTTAGAAGAAGAGGCAAAACGAAAGAGTTCTAGCTGTACTAGCATGCAAGTGGGATAACTACGGTATGATAACGTGGGTCATTGTACACACTGTGTATGCGCTCAACACAAATCTTGCAGAAGGAAAAATAAATCAAGGTTTCATTTCTGTGTTGTGAACGTCTACATACAAATTCCGGTATTTATGGTAAAAATTCAGAGTTGGGAGAAGATGTGTGGGTGTTATTCTATAAATGACTTGATGTGTATTTAAGCTGGAAAACTTGAGATTAACAGTTGAATGGTGCGAGTGTTGCTATGGTTACAATGCTGTATGGATTATAGTGCTCAAGTGAGTTCAGTCCCTCTAAGAGCAGCTTAACAGGAATCTATTGTGTGTTTCAATTTAGTTTCTCCTTTTTTCTTTTAACACAGGGGGAGATCGGCACCATGTTATGGGTCGGTCTGGCTGTAGTCCTATTCCTAGCCACGTTTGGTGTCCTGTCACCATTTCTTCTAGTCTTCTACATTGTGGCTTTCTTTGGAGGGTGAGCCCGGCCATTTTCGTTTAGTCCTCTTTTCAGTGTTAGCGCCAAGTCCCTGGATGCCCAAATCTTAATAAATCGTCCACCCTCCAGTTTCCCACTTTGCAAAAGTTTTATTTGTGTTAAGAAAGTAGCCCTCGGCCCCCCCTTTTTTCAATCCGAAATACTGTACATTGCTGCAATTTAAAATTGCACAAGACTCTATGGGAAGTTGCTGTAGCCACTACCATACTTGTCAGTGATATCAAGCTGCAACGAGGTAATAAGCCTTTGGCGAGTCCCTGAGCGTCGCGCTGCCGCAATAATGGCTTCCAATTCTGGTTGTCGAATGACACAATTGGAGCAAGAAGCTTCTCAAGGGGGAGTTAGTGTCAATGTGTGAGGCTCATTTCCTTGACAAGTTCACATCTGCTGCAGCAGGAAGTCTGCAGTAGCTGCATGAAAAAAAGACAATTTAGAATTTTTAAAATTCCCTTTTATGTACCAGCACATACATGTATGCACTAATTGCTTCCTTGTGATAATTACATTGTTAATTCACCGGATGTGTGACAAAATTGTTTTAATTGTTTCAAATTTGCTTAGTTAATGTACTCTGTGTGATGAACTGTTGTTGTTGTTGTTCTAGGAATTGGGAAGTTTTTCACTTTTTTAATGTATAATTGCAGGGGCGTGACTGTTCTGTACAATGTATTTTCAAAGAAAGAGAGCCAAGCTGCTTTGGAGAGAATCACTCCCAACTCCAAGCTGGAAAATGAGACAATAGGCCTAGGCAAGGTGAGTCAAATTTGAAGTCTTTTCAAATGACTCGAATTTGGCTCAGACTTGGGCTTTGATGGACTCTGCCATCCAAACCGTAATGTGTGCCCATAATGCTCCCACAAAAAAATGAAAATATTGCAGTCGTTAGATCAATTGCATGCAGACCAATGTGTTTTTGGCACATCTTTGAACTGCCAGGGTCACAGTTGAGGGGTTGTAAATCAGGCAAAGCCTGAGACACAGACAAAGTAGAATATTGGAAACCCTGGTAACCCTGGCAACAATACACAATGTGGTGCACCGGTAACATTTTACTCATAAAAAGTCTGGTTCTGACTAGCCGGTCTCCATGCGACATCTTACTGGTAACAGAGCTGCGATTTAAAGTTAGATTGATGTTAGCTCACGAACAACAGAAGGGAAGTAGAGTGAGAGTCCTAGGAATTTCATAGGCTTGACAAACGGGGGTAATACTGCTATACATGAAGCACCATATGTACCCGTATTGATTGATACATATGTACTGGTACACTTGTATTTGTGAAGTGCGTTGATGCATTCGTGCAGTTCTTTTACAAGTTCGACATTTTGGATACTGTTATTCACACACGTACATGTATCATGATTTGATTATTTGTTCTGTTGAAATAATATTTTTCAATTTTGAGTGATACACTATCTCCGGTTTGCCTTTGGTTCTCCTTTTAAAGCTTGTCGAGAGGTTACAGGAAACCCCTCGCACCTACAAGAGCGATAAGAGACTGACGGGAGCCAAGATAATCGACGGCCAGTTGCAAGAGGTCAGATGCGATCGCATACCACAAGGGCGTTGTTAAGGTCACATCCAGATTGGACATCTGTGTCTCTTGAAAGCACAGCGTCAGTGCTCAATATTCTCCCAAGAAGTGCCCAGTCCCTGAGTGGATGCTCTTTGAAATCAAATAATCCACTATAGTATGATAATCAGATAACAATTTGATTACTTGCATTATTTGGATGCAGACACTGAGCCTGTTTCTTTTTCTTAATTTTTATTAAAAGATAAAAAGAGTTGTGCTTTGTTTTCAGAAAGGTTGTTCCAGAATTTGTGAAGAATTCTGAGGTGAGAGAACAAGAGAGCTCAGATATGATAGAGTTACATCTAATCCTTTTTTTAAACAGTCAGCAGGTATCATGCTCAACGTGACATGAAGTATTACCCTTTATTGTGATTTTGACATACTTTTGCCATTACCTCGTTGCCTCAGGTTTTGCTCCTTGGTTTCCGCGATTACATCCACCCCTGGTACCATCATCTCAGTGACGAGGGACAGTTCTTGTACGAAGTCCGACAGTGCACGCAGAGTTGCATCATCAACTTAGCCACAAAGTAAGGCATTGCCGCTAGCAAAAAAAAACCACACCACGTAGCCTATTGCTGGACTCACTCGTGCACACACATTAGCGTACTTGTCCCGTAGTTGTGGAAACATACATGTATGCGTACTTGATTTCGTCTGTTAAGAGAAACCGGCTCTGAAGAGTATCCGTTACTTGGCATTTTAGCCGGTAACCGAACTTTGCTCATCAAATATTTTGCCTTCAAGAATAAGAATGTTCAGGTTGGGTGATTAACGTTTATTGCCAAATGAGCCAGGGACCCGTTAAGAGTGTGGTTTTGTGTGACTTTTTCCTCTGCATCACAGATCAAAAGAGGTCGATTGGGTTCACTTTTTTACGCGGACAATGGTCGACGACTTTGCGACGCATGTACGAATGTTTCGCCGGGCCCAAGACAAAGTTAAAAAATCGTCACTCCCTAAAGGTAGGTAGGAAATCCAAACATTCGTCTCAGTCTCAGTCTGTGTAATTATTATTCACTCTTCTAAATCACGATAAACAACGACACCTTACTGTTTTGACCGGTCAGTGTAGCGTCAAATGAAAAGCCCATTTTAAAAACACCTGGATTTTTCCCCTGTTTTTTAGACTCCTCAGAGCCCCCTCCGAGTCTGGAGTCGATCTTCTTTGACTTTGAGGTGGAAATGGAGAACGACATATGCCGGGAACTGATCAGCATGAACGAGGATAAAGAACTAGGTATGAACAGTCAGGCGGTGTTGGAATCCAGTGCCTTGTGGGTGCGGTGGGGCTATTTTTGTCCATTGGCGTGCTGTGGTGAACTGCCGGAGCTGTAGCCAATATTCCACATGTTGGATGTGACCTTAACATTTGTTCCTTGTACGTCGTTGCCCTCTCATGATGAACAACAAAATGTATTTTCGATGGATTATCGAGAGATTCGCAATGCACTCCACCTACACCAAGTTTGCTAAAATCATTTGTACATGTAGTTTGGTCAGAGCCATAGATTTTGTCCTCCCCACTCTCTGGATGGTGTCTTTATCAGTCATGATGTGATGACTCATAGTTCCTGTTGACAAGGTTGGGGTTCAAAACACTTTGAGAAACCCTGAAAAACAGCCACCACCAAACCTTTGTATTTCTAGAGAGTTTGGGCAAGACGGCTCTTCGACGTTTGTAAGGTAGGCTTCGATCATAAACCTTACCCTCTGGTTTTAGGGGTCTGTGATTAATTAAAAAGGAAGAAATTCATAGCAGTTAATATTCCTCGATGAAATGCTTAAACAGGGAAGAAGCCAAAAGCTTTTGTTTCACAAGTGACATTCTTTCAGATAGACCTTATTCATTTGGATGCCATTTTGATTGTGTTCCTTGAATCTGGCATATTCATTGTAATGTGTTAAATGGAGTGGTGCCAGACTATTTTGAGTTCCAAGTCTCACTGAAATTTGGCTTTAAACATTTGAACACAATTTATCACAAATTTTAAATTATTCTAAACGTGTGCTGGCATTGATTTGTAACAGACTTCTACATCATTGCTGTTATTTTTACTCTCAGGTTTCAGAAATGAAAAGTTAAAGTTAAGCGCACTTTCAATTCAAGATGGCTGAATATTGTCCATTCACCTTTCATAGATTTGCCTCTACTCATATTGTCCCTCCTTGTCGGAGGAGTCAGGTTGGCAAGGTAGTTCTTTCCTCGCCTTCCACCTCTGTGGTCCCGGGTTCGATTCCCGGCCCAGTCCACATGTGGATTGGGTTTTCAGTCCCTACCTGACTCCATGGGTTTTACCCAGAATATTCCTCTGGGGTTTTCCTCCCACCTCTAAAACTGTAACTGCTTCTTACTGTCTCCCCTTTACTGATGTTAACTTGGTGAATGTGGGTCATTTGGCAGCTGCCCAAGGTGCCCTTGTATGCCATCGGCTCAACCATGTTTAAATGTGTTCATTGTTCAACGCTTAATGTCTTCATTGTACAGCGCGTTTGAACATATCTATTTGAAATTTGCGCTTTATAAATGAATAAATTATTATTATTTTTGTCGTCTGTTGTTCAGAATACCTCCAGAGTGTCGGCGAGATCCTGCTGTTCCTGCTGGTGCCTGACACCGATTTCCGCTGCAAGCCCTTTCGGTTGCTGATGCGGGAGATCATCGTCTGTGAGGGCGTCAGGCCGCTGATTGACATGGTGACCGACCCGGACTACATCAACCAGACCATCGTGTGGCTGGTGAGAATGTCTGCTGAGGGGTGGGGAAAATTGACACCCTGGTGGGGGGGGACTGGAGGGCAGACACTGAACAGTAAAAGATTTGCTGAATGGAATTCTGGGGCTGAGCCAGTCGCAAGGGATATGCATAGGGTGAAATTGTGACTGGTAAACAGTTTTTTTGGCAAATTGGTAAACTTCGGAAAAATACCACAGAGCAGTGAAGCGCACAGATTTGCTAAGCTCACAGAATATCTGCTTAGTAAAAATGGTTACCAGTCAAATGCGACCTTCACTTCAGAAAGGCGTGTTAGATTTGAAAAATAAATGAGTTAAATGCATGACTGGAATGCTCTGGGTGTAGGTGTAATCTTTCATTTGCTACTGGTATATGGCAGAGCTCAGTAGCCCATTCTGTTATGGAGAACGTTTCTTCACATTACCATGGAGTTCATCGTATGGTAGCTATGGTAACACAACTCGGGAAAACAGGCTTTGAACAGATCGAGACCCATACAGACTGATTCTTGAAAGACTAGCACCCACATGTTTCCTTCGAACATTTTTCCATGAAACCTGAAAATTTAGGGATCAAAGATGCTCTTTTTGACAAATAAGCAAGCCTTGACATTTCACGAGAAATTGGGAAGAGCAGAACTTACAAGTATGTCATATAGGGGGTCACAAACAGGCAAGCATGCTTTATTGATTCTCACTGGCCACGAACAACTTGCAACGACAATTTGTTAAGCAGTCGTCTAATGGCTTATTTTTCTGCCTTTTGCCAGTGTGCCGACGTTCCGGTTACAACGGAAGCATTCCTGACGGTTATCAAGATGTGCTGCAGCATCGAGGAGCTGGACGCCGTCGTCGACATCCTGGAAAACGAGATTCACAAACAGCGATCGCGAGATGCAAACCGGTCATACAAAGATGGTACGTTACTGAACATGCATGGATGTGCGAAGTGAGAATCCGTTAAGGTGTGTCATCAAGTGAGAATCCCTTCCTGGACCCTCTTGGGTGAGCCCACCCGGTATCTCGAAACGGATTTGGACTTTGGATTGAACCAAACAGGCCTGGATTAACTCCACTGGGGCTCTGTGTCACCACATTCTGGTTGATCACAATGAAAAGCTTCTTCTTTCTACTCCACAGTTAATGGAGCCCACTGGGCCTCCAACAATGGCCAGTCTAGTTTTCGGTCTGTGTTGCCGATTGTTCAAACCCTCAGTCATAAGTTCAAACCAGTTGGGGTGTCATGCTTCTGTAAACCAGGCTGCATCTGCCATACCATTTGGGACGGAAGGGATTAGCATCCTCGCCTGGTCATATGAAGCGAGATATGAGACGGAGACACCCCCCTGCTTTGTGTTAGTCATTGTTTGATTGGAATCTGAGGAATTGTTTTCAGACATCTAGGGGGGATGTGTTAGATAACAATAGTCTAGAGTGTGTATAGTAATTGGACATGTTGGAGGGAGGGTACCCCTCGGTCTCAGTTCTTGCTGGATATGGGGCAGCACGGACATCCGGAAGTTTCACAATAATATGGGTAGTAACCACACCGCGCCGATGAAAACAACTGCAACGAGCGCACGTGTACGTACAGATCAAAAAAAGATTGTATAACCCAATCCTCGGACTGGCTGGTGCGCGCGTACGTCACCAAGGTCGCTGTTTTCCCCAGCGTAGTACCTGTCATTTTGCGAGAATCCCGGATGCCCCATAGGCCTGGTGTCTAAATGTCTGTATTTTGGTGTGATGCCTAAGAAGGTCACTGTAGTCAGCATCTGAAGTTACCTTAGCCCATGTGGAATATTGCTTAGAAGTTTAGGAACAAACTCTAGCGTTACCTAGGCAATGTTTTAGCCAGGTCCGGTTAATGCGAGTTCTCCTTAGTCCATCCCCAGCCATCCATCGCAAGTCGAGTCAAGCGCCATTCAAATGAATTTTTACAAAGGTGTTGCTTTGTCACTGTCTACCTTGTTACTTGTATGTGGTCCCTCGAAAAGACTTGTTATAGAGACTTACAGGTATCTCAGGTTTTCCAAAGTCATGGAAAAGCCTGGAAACAAAAAGTGGTCTTGTAATATCATGGAAAGGGTGCGGAAAATTAGGAAAACAGGGTGGCCTAGAATCCTGTTGTCATAGTGGCAGTCTTCCAGTTCGTAACGCCAAACAACTTTTCCCTGCCAAATGGCATTAAAAGTAAATAGAAATTGTAATATTTTAGTCCTGGAAAAGTTGGTTCATGGTGTGTACATCTTTTGATTGGAGGCTCACGCTACATGTACATGTACACGTAGGTAGATGAGGCTGGCCCACGCTCACTATTGCCATGTAAAACTTTACCCCTGTGTCTCCTGAGGACAGATGGCATGTGGTGCCCAAAACGTTGGGTTTACCGGTTCTCGTCAGACCCTCATCTGCTCACAAATTGAGAGTCCCACCCTGACGATGCTGCCGTGAACCTTTGTCACAGTGCCATCTATCGTCCACTTCCCGTACAAAAGCATGTTTCCGTCGTTACTCTGTATGCATCGCGGGCATGTTACGTGTCTGTCTTTTATGCAGAGTCGGATTCCAAGCAGCAGCTGAACAGTTTACAGTATTTGAAGCAGACGTGCAATGAGACCATCAGCAGGATCCTGGCCGGAGAGGACATCGACACGGCCGAAGAAGCGGTGAGTCCACTCACACCTACAATGTCCAATTGTTCTGTACATACATGTATAGAAGCCAAACCATCAGGCCCTGCCCCCTGTGGGCAACTACCACACTAGTACTTCTCGAGTGCCACGCTGCATCATTACAATAATGGGCTGGTGTGATTAAAAGCACATTGCTCAGTCTCAGCCTGCTAACATCATTATTACCCCTGCTAGCTGGGCCCATAAACATTCCTGAGAATCAGCTCATCTGTTTGGGGAGTACACAGCTTGGTGCGGCCATTTCAGGTACACACGACTGCTTACTAAAATAGCCATCTCTGCCTGCAGAGGCACCCATTTGTACCCCTAGGTGGACTGAGAGAGAGAGGCAAGTGTTGGTAAAGTGACTTGCCCAAGGACATAATATGCCGCCGCCATTGGCTGGATTTGAACTCTTGATTCTACATGTATAATCAGGAGTTACAGACCCTTACTACGAGGATCCACACCCACCCATACAAGTATGCAAAAGGCGTGTGTGTTTTGCCTGCAAGTGCACTTTGCCGCTCTTCAAAGAGCTGGTCATTTGGCTGCTGTAGCACAGTTATGGCAGTTATTGGCTAGGGGTGGGGCTTGGCGGATACATCTCTGGGCGGCCTGCAACGGTGTCCCTAAAAATCGAAAAGGCGGAAGCCGGTTCACATTTGATTCAAATTTGAGAGTAACGCCTTCGTGAAAATGCAGGCGGTCCATCCAACATTCACTGTCATCCTACCAACTTTGCTTCCCTCCTCAGAATTTTCAAAGTCCCAGCTTCGTTTCAGCTTCAGCCTCGGCAGATGTTTGGTCCTCCTTGGAATTCTGTCTAATACCAGTGCAAATGTATTTCACATCGTCCCATCATTTCATTTTTTCGGTCCTTTTTGTTCCCATGGCAACCACAGAAAGACCTTATCGATAGCGAGAGACCCGGCCAGGGGGATGCTAGCATCACAATATCACAGGTTGGACAATGGTGGCGGGCTTTCTAGAATCTTTCAAAACTCTTTTTCACTAACAGCAGTAATAATTCTCTCTTTAACGCTGAAATAATTTCCTGCCTGGCCAAGTAAAAAAGCAATTAGTGTCTCGGCCCATCTACTTCCTTTTTCACTGCCTGCCTCCCGTTCTATGTCTTCGTATTTTTATATCTTACTTTCAGCTTATTGTGTCTTTTTCTTTGTGTGAACAACACTAGTTCAAAACCTATTAGATGGGATGAAAGGTCCTTACAGATGACAGAAAAGTGTCAGCAAAAGGGTCTAGAAATCCATCTCCATCTTTGGAAATATTTACTTCTTGAAATGGAGAAAAAAAATTTATAATTACTGTCTTCTCCTTTCAAAAAATGAACGAGAAACTTTTTTTTTTACTTGGCCTAAGTGTGTAAGGTTAGATAAATCTGTTTATCCTTCATTAGCAGTTTTAGCCAAGCAAGTTTTGCCCCGATGAAATTTAAAATGCTGCTCAGTTCTTCCAAGAGTGCCCTCTGTTGAGCTTGTGGGAGAACGGTCATGTGACGTAGTGTTTGCATTTGCCTGACCATTTAACAGATAAGACTGTAACTTTGCTTTCATAAGCATTCTTTCACGGCATTCTCTCTACATGCATCTCTGGCTCATTTTCCAAGCTTCCAAGTCTTAACACAGCAGTTAAATGTTTCACATATTGAATTGCCACATGGTTGGGTTGAACATGTACATATTCTCATCCTTTCACATCCATTTTCTTTAACAAACTAATCCCCGTGTTGGTTAAAAGTTGAGCTGTCTGACTGTGTAGCATGTGGTTTTCTGTCTCAACCCTTCTGATTTCCGGAGATTTACAAATAGCTGTTCACTGTGTTGGACAACTTGTCCCAGCTCTCAGACCCACTGACATCCATGTACAGCACATTGTAATGGAAAGTTAACAGTGTGAACGGGAGCAGGAAATTTTTGTGAAACAAGTCACGTTCACTTTTCGCACGGTATGAAAATATTATTCCACCGGTCTGACAAGGCATGAACATGCTTTGCCCAGTGAGCAGGCATGAAATTGTTGTCCCACTCTGAGTAAAAAGGTGTGAAAATGGGAGATAGTGGTGGGAAACTCTTTTCACAGTTTGTAAAATGAAAACCAATTCTAATTAGAGGTTTTGCCCATGCCCGACATACATGCATATTCATAAGCACTGTATAATCAGTGATTGTTTGAGAGCTTGCAAAAAATCACAAGCTTTTACTCGCGTGGGGCTCGAACCCACGAGATCCTGTCCTACCCGTGTGAGCTTGTGAATTTTTTGCAAGCTCTCGAACAAGCACTGAGTATACAGTGTTTATGAATACACCTCGGGTGCATGTAGGGGCGAAACCAGTTGTTACATTTAACATCTCCCTGACGCAAAACCACATCTTGAAAATGAATTCCCCAGGAAGAGAAAAACTGAAAATAATTTCCCATTCCCAGGTTAATTTTGTATAACTCTGAAATACTCAAACCCTTATTTTAAGTACTAAGTTTAAATGTTCAGTGACATTTTTGAGGAGCAGCCAATTCCAAGTACTCTTTCTGAAAGCATGGCGGACACAATAGGAGGGTACTAGTTGAAGTGGTTATATTTGGAGATTCTACCGAACCAAATAGCGCCCTCTTTGGATGTCCCCCGTGCTTCAAATCGGCTAAATACATGTATGTGTTGTTACAAGGCTTGAGATGTCCTCCAAGCCAGTTCATTGCTTTAACTGAAAAGTAGCTAACAAGCTTAAGGTAGCATCCTGAATCCTGAGTGCAACCAGAAATGGCTTTATAACTGCTGGTAGTCACTGCCCAGTGTCTGCTACAACTGTCCATAGACCAGTGTGGTACCACTAGCCACAGCCATGACATCTGGACGCAGCCACAACTCTGTGGATCAATGGTGGTGGCTGGTCACAAGTTTGAAGGTTCCAAAAACTAGCATTACATGTCTTCAACTAAACCACTGTGTCCTTTGTTTGAAAGCCTGTTTTCCCTCTCAGAGTCACTAGTACATGTAGTCTCTTGACATGTGGGTCATTCTATAAATATGGGGTCCAATACGGGCGATTCGCAATAGTGCGCCACCAAGAGTTTGCAACGCGTTGGCCAATCACAGCGCGCAAAATTTGTCGACCCTTTCCAAATGCGCATTGGGTCGACAAATTTCGCGCATTGTGATTGGCCAATGCGTTGCAAACTCTTGGTGGCGCACTATTGTGAAACGGCCGTATCCTTTCGTACCTCAGTCACATCTGATGTATGATTTTGTCAGTTTAGAACTCGTTCTTTCATTGCGAAGAGTAATTGAGCAATGCAGATCACCTGTCAAAGACAAATTGTTTGCAGTCAGTTTCAATAATATGTCCGTGTGAAGCTTACTCAGGTAAGGTGTAGCAGTGACATGGAAATGCCTCACAAAAATGTCACACTTTGACCTCGAATTCATAGAATGGCCCTTGTCATGCTTGTTCTCCTAACTCACCGTTTCTCTTCTCCAGCTTAAAAAAAATTAATGCACTGCATTTGATGATATGTCACAAACTGTGTTGAGGTTGTGTCCTTGCACTTGATTAGATGAAATTATTAAAAGGAGTCATCCAGATGGTGTGAAGTTTTACTTGGAAGCATGTTTTATTTAACTTTCTACTCCTCTTAAGTAAATGTCAGAAACTATATCTAGCATGTTTTTTTTTGTTACTGTCATCAAAAGGCATCCTTTTTTAATGTTTTAATTTTCCATGCTTTTCCTGACAGATGAGGACACTGTTGCTATGATGTCATTACAAGGAAGACACCATTGATGGGGAGGGGGGGTTTCAGTTCAAAACGTGAACCCACAATTTTCTTTTTGAAAATACTCATGAGAAACTTTTGTCACTGACCCACAGTCATGAATGGGAACACCAACAAATCGCCAAAGTACAATCTGCATTTTTGGTTATGAATATGCAAGTCCATATTTTTTTTTCTTTTCAAGAAACCAAGATGCCCTCAAAGTGGCACAACAAAAATTGCAGAATCAAGACACAAAGGGGCCTTCCACAATAAGTGCATTAAAAAAAAGCGTGAGACTGCGTGACCCTTTAACCTCGTCCCGCCAAAGAAAAAAAAAATCATGTTCTTTCCCTTTTTTTGTCGTTGGATTTTTCACACAGCAGAATTCGGATGAAGGGCTGTCCTTTACAAGGCTATATTCTCTGCCCCTCGACATCATCCTCATTAATAACATAGCTGTGTCTTATTTTATTGGTAAGTCACTTCTTTTTGTCCGTACCTTAAGAAGGCCATGCAAAATAAGTTATTTGTTTGTCGTGCCTGCCTGCATCAGTTCTGGAGGTTCATTTAATTTTTTTGTTGCCCTCCGTTGCCGCTAAAGTTACACGTGTGACATCTTTCACTACTAATCGAATCTGTTCTTTCCAATTTTGTGGATTCCATGCGTATTAAACATGGCCTGTTGCTGATTTCACAAGGAATCTAGGGGCATCAGGTTCTAACACATTTCACGACAGTTATGCAGTGCGCAAGTGCGCCATGATTTATTAGCATAAGTCTATCTGCCCTGAGCTGAAGTGCACCCTCAAGGGCGAAAGAAAGGCAGATGGCATTAAGTTTTCCAACCGTGTTCTAGGACGTGTTTGGCCTGCACACGAAGACCAAACGATCCAGACTAAATTTACTGCACGTACTCACCGTGCCCCGCCTGAAACGCGCATAAAACTTAGGCACCCATGCGGTGAATGTACACCGAAAAGGGCTGTCAATTTCATTTCAAAATGCCCTCTTTGTTCCTGCTCGGAGCGGATAACTTGCTCAACAAAATGACGGCGTAACCCACGTGGCGATTTCAGGGGCCGTAAACTCCACTGAGCAAATCCGAGACCAACATACTGCACTCATTGTAAAGCTCCTTGCAATAATGTCAAGGTCCGTATGAAAAAATAGGCTGCTACTCGTATCTTTTGTGAGGGTAACTCATTTTTTGGTTCATTGCGTGGTTATCGGCAAGACTCTGTACATGTACGTAAGAAATACAGTTCTCCTTTTGAGCTTTGAGAGAACGTTGAGTGTTTGTTTGGTATATAGTGCCCCTCATCGTTAAACGCATGCATTTGATCGGACGGGGATGATCGTCACAAGCGTTTATTATTGGAGCAGCATTCTAGGATATTATCGGCAACTTAATTCACAGATGGTATGAATTCCTGTCCCGTTTATTCTGGCGTCCGGAGCAGATTTCATGCGCAACGTGAACGGCCAGGCCTACGTCTTCTTCTGGCACACGGTGGAAGGCTTCCGGGCAATGGCGGAGCAGCAGCTGTCGGAGCTCCACCTCCAGCGACTCCAGCCGGCCAATAAGAGGAAACAGGAGCACAACGTGAGCGTGGACATGATCCGCAAAGCGGCGCTCAACATCTTCCAGGAGTACCTCGCCGAAGACGTGAGTGGCATTCACTTGGTTCAGCAACTAATGTTTGGAGGGGAATAGATGCATACGGATTGATGGGGAGGGCAATAGTGTATGTTTACATGTTTTGTAAAGGAATGGGTTCATCATGACAATATAAGCGGCCATGTATTGACTATATAGCATTGAGGGGACAAGTGTATGTGTTTGCTTGGCCCATCAATAGTAGATATGTCAATATGAGCATATGTGCATATTGACTGGCAGTGGGGTACTAATGAAAAGTATAAATGTTATTTTGCTCTTGAAGTAAAAACAGGCTCATCTGTGATCACGTAACAGTCATCTGTTGTGTATTCATCCATTGGGAAGTTGCAATAAACTATCACATGACTGTTTCATGTCTTCTTTGCTCTCTTTAAGGCATCAAACCGAGTGAAGCTTGGGAAACAAATAGTCCAGAGGACATACCAAAGAATAAAATCTGATGAGCTCTCAGACACTGTGTTTGACGACGCCCAGAGAAGAGTGAGTACGTTTTACTGATTCCCATGGCGACCAAAGTTTTTGGGTCATATTGCATCATATCGTTACCCCTGATCGGCAGGCTTGTTGTAATCTGTGCTTTCCTAGCCAATATGTTTTGTTATAAAAAGAGTCTTGAATCTGGGTTTTTTTCACATTGGATATGACACTTCGTGAAAGTTTAAGCAGCAAAATGGTGGTTTCATTTTACAGCGGATGATTTTTGAGGATAACGGATGGTTTCATGTAAGAGTGTCTACTCAATTGATGGGTCTTTGTTTCCCTTTATCTGCGATGCAACAGGTGCATGAGATCCTTCAAGAGGACAGGTTCTTCCCGGCATTCAAGCAGAGCAGCTATTATGTCAAATGCTTGGAGGAGCTGGACCTCTTAAAAGGTGACGACGACAGCGGCCGGCTTGGCGATGATGACATGACACAGGTGGACTCGTCCCCGGAGATCAGCAATGCCGGGGTAAGCCACTGTGCGGATCGTTGCATACCGTTTCAGACTAAAGGGACAGCTTTATGAGCTGTGTAGCAAAAGTTCAGGACGATTATTTGTCCATTTCTTTTTCCGTCCGCCTTTTTCGCTTCCAGTCGTCGGAAGATTTGTCATCGATGGGCAGCCAGGGTTCACTGGAGCAAGTAGGCCTGCCGTCGACCAACTCTTCCCCAGACAGTACGCCCAGCATCACTGCAAACATCACCCACTCAAGTAGGTGCCATTCATACCTTCTTGGAAAAAATTTACAGCTCTGCGGATATTATGTTGCGTAGGATATTTAGTACTAAATGTAATAACTGTTGTGGTCAAAAGGTATTGCAGTTGTTACCTCTTTCATCAGACCACAAGACCAATTTTCGGCAGACTATATGAATGCACATCCTGCCTCTACTCTAACAGGTTCTAAAATTACACACGGGTGGGTAGAGGCAAGTAGTGGGTAAAGTGACCTGCCCAAGAACACAAGTAAACGGCTGGTGGATTCGAACCCTTACCCCTCTGATTGGGAGTCACAAAGCCCAACTTCTAGGTCACACATGCCCCAATACCTCAATGTCTCCATTCATTTGAACGGCTTTCAGTTTGACTCCAGAAAAGATGGCCTCCAGTTCGGTTTTGAAGGTTTCAGCCGTGACTTTTTTTCACACAGCTCTAGTCAAAGAAAAGGGAACAACGTACGCGGTGTACTCTATCCACGTCACACGGACAGACAGCAAGGGGGTCACGGAAATCTGGGACGTGTACCGGCGGTTCAGCGACTTCCACGACCTGCACATGTGCCTGACGGAGCGCTTTGAGAACCTGGCCTCGCTCACACTGCCCAGCAAGCGGGCCATCCGCAACACGGCCAAGAGCTTCGTGGACAAGAGGGGCAAAGCTCTGACGGTGTACCTCCAGGTAAACAACGGGAACCGCGCTTGGCCTCAGAAGACTCCACACTGTAGCCGGTCCTCTGTGTTTAACCCTCCTATTGCTTGTTTGTCATGGCCTGGATAGCGTTTAGGGCTGTCAAAACCTTCCAGCTAGCTTTGGAAGGAAAGCCTTTTAGATCGGACAAAAAGTCCATCCTGTGAGACATGGCATGTCATGCAACAACCAAATAAATCGCCGAGTACTTGTCCATGAATGATTGTCATCCTAATGCATAGCCTAGTTAGGGAGCGTCTCAAAAGTCAGGAACACTATTGTTCCACCAATATGTTCCCAAGTCAAGGCAACGGTCCGCCTCATGCATGGACTATTTCCAAGGTAGCATTCTGATTGGAATGCCCCGTTCCCAGTGGAACAGCTGTCTGTTCCGGAATGAGAACAAATGGAACATTGCTGTCATTCCATGGTAAATAGAACCGTCTATTCCATGGCCACATGAAATATTTGAGCTCGAATAAGACACAGGGTTTTGTTCAGAAGGGGATTTATTCATATGCTGATTGAAAACAAATATTAACATTTCACACTCTTGCAGTGGAAAGATTAAATTTATGACAACTGAAATGTCCCAATCCACTCAACCATTGGAGAATTATTTCTGAGTGTAGCCAATTAAATGTGAACTAAGCCTACGTCTCTGTAAGAAAACCACGGCATTGGTTTTAATCCGTGAACAAAGTGGAATGTCATCTAGCCCAGTGGGTCTGGCTGAACTGTCCTGAATCTCGGCAAACTGTATTGTTATTCTGTTATTCCAGACGTGCACTTGTTGCGTTTGAACATTTGTCCAATTTTTTTGTTCTTCATTGAGGTAGTTTTTTTGCAGTATTATTTTCCTGTATCAAATGCCATGTTGAACGTTCAGCCTTCACTTCTTGGTTTTTTAACTGTGCAGACGTTACTTAACCCCGACGTGCAGAGCAACAACCCGGGCATGCAAGCCGTTGTCTGCAACTTCCTGGAGCCCGGAGTCTACAACAGAAGCAAGGGACAGCTCGCAAGAAAGGTTTGGATGAAACTGTAACCTGTGCGTACCTCGTTTTCACATTATTTCCCGAACTGCTTGGACACCCTAACGCACCAAACAACATGTGTTCTGCCCCTCCTGCAGATGGACCACATCGTCAATCCGCTCAAGACGGGCGTGCGGAACGTGGCCCACACCGTCCGCTCGGTGCCCAGCAACCTGGTAGACGGTGTTAACATGGTGTCGGACAAGATGACAGACAGCATCAACAAAGTCTTCACCAACAAGGTAAGCCCTGTCGTGTCATTTTCATGTCAGTGACACCCTCCCAACAAAATCTGACAAAGTATTACCTCACTTGATTTGCTTTTGACAGATTATTGAAATGCACTGTTTTTCTAGCTCACTTCTATCGAGTCCGTGAAAAAAGGCATTGCTGACAGAACGTGGAATGATATTCTGAGAAACGGAATTGAGGTGCCAAGGCTGGGGTCAAAATATCTTGTCATCAAAGAGATGTGAAATCTGTTTGATCTTCAATTAACCATTTCCTGCCGGGGTGCCCGTTTTCAGGTACATAGGCTCTATACACAAAGCCGGGGAGCCCAAAACCGGACGAAAGAGCTGGGCCTTATAAGAAAAGACTGTACTTGGGAACGAAAGACCGAGCTGCTGGGAATTGCTAACATTTTTTCAGTTGTCAATAGCAGAGGAAATCCGTAATTGTTTGAAAAGTTTATATCACTGTTTGTGGCATCTGCGTGAGTGGATTACTACCGGGGTCAAAGGTGCTCCAGTGATGAGGGATACAATACCGCTGCACGTTAATCTGGCCCCTATTGAAAAGACGCCAGCTGCGCACTGTGCCAGTTTCGGGAACAAAAGAAATTTATGTAACACTGCACAATCTGGGCTATTTTTACCAGGCACCAGGCCTGGCTGAAATACTCTGGCATCAATAGATGCTGTCTGTTAGATTAGAGTAGCCACCAGACAGTCACTTGTGTGGGTGTAAACGTCCAGTAAATGAAGCTATGATTTTTTGAAGAATTTTGAAAATAGAAAATCGTGAAAATCCCCCGGTTTTACGTTGTGCAACTTCAAACTAAACCGGCAGCAAGTGGTTAATGGTGCCTCTGTCAAATGTTTAAAAGTTTTGGGCTGTCAGGACAACTTTCAATGAGCTCTCTCAATCTGGGGAAGAAATTTATGTCAGATGGTTTAAACTATTTGGGTCTGACTGGTGTATTGCTTATATTCTCTTCGACAGTCTCGTGATGAGGATTTGGAGGACTTAGGACGAGTCTCCAATGTCATCAGAGCAGATGTGAGTCAGTCAGCTTTTGTAAACTTTCTCCAAATTTTGACAGTGTCCTCCGTAAAAGTTGACCTTTCTTTTGGCAAAATCTGACAACACTCTTAGATATGTCAATGTCCTATCAAAAGCAACTTAGAGTCTCTTGCAAATGTTGTTACCAAATGACAGTGTTGCAGTTTTAGCTGCATCTCAGATGCAACCAAAGTGAAAACTATGTGCATTCAGTTCCAGAAATTGTTGCACTTTCATAGACAAAGTGCAACCAAGGTGTAGCCAAATGTTGCACAAACCAAGCTGCAACCTAATTGCAACCAATATGCAACAAGATTGCAACCACATACCTTGATTCTGCAGACATGACTGCAGAGATTGCAAAGGTGCTGGTTTTAAAAATCACAACCATACCTCAAGTTGCCTGGGGCATTCCGGTGTAACCCAATCAGCCAAATGACGCGAGGGTTGTTACGTTGTGCTATCGAAACAGGACGATGACAACATTCCGTTGCGAATCATGCTCCTCCTGATGGACGAAGTCTTTGATCTCAAGAGCAAGGACCAGTGGCTGCGGCGTCAGGTGGCGACACTCCTGAGGCAGATCATCAAGGCGGCGTTTGGGAGTAAGATCAACAGGTAGGTAGGCAGAGGGACTGACTAACGGACAGGCAAGATGAACGTCTGGCGACTGCTTGGACTCTGCTTTGCAACTGTGCGGTGGAATTGATTCAAACTTGCAACCCAAAATTTCTTGTCAAGTGAACTTGCCGTGAACCCATTCCTTAGTCTGCAAGAGTTCATTCAAAAGGCATTTCCATTTGCCCAGACAGGCTGACTCCAACATGGGACCGAGCTTAATCCTTGGAAGAAAAGATTTGCGTAAACATTTAAATGACGCGCAGTGTGTTGAACGGTTCAAGCGCACTAGCCCGATGTGGCTTCCCAGGCATCGATGGTGCTCTTGGATGGTGGAGCGGAGAGGCAATGCTGGTAAAGTGTCTTACTTAAGGACACAAACCTCACAACCCCACAGGCAGGACTCGAACCCACAGTGTACAGGAGTATTCACACTATCTTAGGTTCAGTGCACTAAACTACAGAGCCACGGTTCTCCATTCGATACCTAAGCTTTGCCAGGGTTTAATGATATTGTGAATTTGGTTTCTGCAGCAAAATCGTTGAGAGTGTGGAGGACCTAACCTCACCAGAGCAAGTGGCAAACTACGTCAAGCAATTCAGGTACGTTCTACCTCTTTGATTCTAACGTAGCATGAAGGCTACAGGACTCATGCATATTCATGGGTCATCTTCCATGATCATTGCCCATTTATCAGACATTAAACTAACCTGTGAAAGTGAGCCCTCCCATGTAGGATAGATGGTGGCAGAGTTTTCCAGTTTGAAAGAATTTGTACTTAACATCTCACCCACAGATTCTGCATCTTGATTGGCTGAGAGCTAGTCATATGGCATTCGTTATGGTTGCCATCTTGCTTTGCGCAGCCTAATGAACTGTACCCGTAGCAACCAAAGCACGGTACCCATGGTAACCAAAGGACTATGCGTATGACCACTGGTACCTTGCATACATGTGCGTGTCCTTTTTTTTCATGTATTCCGGAGTGCTAACACTCCCTCAGTGATCCATGCAGTATTCTTCTTCTACACCACTCAGAGCATTAAATATTTATGCAGTAGCCCCCGTCAGCCACCTTGTCATGTTGCTCTTACAGGGAATCCTTCTGGCCGGGCGGTGTGTTGGCCGAGTCGTCACCGCAGCGGAGCGAGAACGTCAAGCTACGGACCCTGGTGGCCGCCAAAGTCAAGCTCTTCAGCGGCATACCAGGTTAGGAATGGAGCTTGCCGGACATGTTGAAAACAGAATCGTGTCATCTCCCAAATGAGAGATTATAGGCCTACTCAGTATGTTGATTTCAGTGCATTTGGAAAGCGGTAAAGGAGGCCAGTAGAAGTGTTTTGCCCACTGGTTGGAAATTTGTGCACGTGTATTTTTGACCTTCTGTAAGTATTGGCAAGGGGCAAAAATAAATCTGCTAAGTTGGATCTCTCTGTTACGAAAGCATACCTTGAAGTTAGAAACTTTCAATGGAAACTACTAATCTTTGAAATCCCATGTGAGGTTTTGGGGGAATTTGAAGGATTGAGGAAGGTTGATGCCCCAGTGAATAGTTATGGTTGTAGTATGTGTCCACTGGTTCCTAATTGGTGTTGGATTTTGTGAGGACTTGCTGCTAAAAACATACCATTTCCTGTTTCCACTTTGATTGGTTATGTAGATCTTCAAGTTTTATTTGACCTTTTTGTTTTTTGGTTTTTCCTCGGCCATGGTAGACGAGCTGAAGAATTTCATCGGCACTGACACCAGCCGGCGGGGGATGCTTCGGCTGATGCAGATGCTGCAGAACCGCATCCTGAACAAGCGCCTGCTTTACGTAGTGCTGGAGGGCCTGCTGACCGTCATCTTCCGGGCCAACAAGTTCACCCAGATCTTTCGCAAGCTACACGGCCAGTCACCCCGGGTGCGTCAGCGGCGGGGGAACAGTGGCAGCAGCAACAGCTCCGGCAAGCTGCTGCAATCACAGATGTCACAGCCGGCTGCCGCCGCTGCCGGCGGGAGCCTGCGACGGCGACACCTTGAGCGATCCGACACCAGGTGACGCCCCCAGAGGAAGGAGCGGTCGTCGATGGAACAGCCCCACCTCATCTATGCGCAGCTCGCTGTGCCATCAGCTATCAATCCCCAGTCACTCACGGGGAGGAGGTACAATTGATGAAACAGACATTTTTCAGTGAGTTGCTGGCCCATTTGTATTAATCCAAAACAGGCCAGGTTTTGTCAGATCTTCTCACACCTGGGGGGGGGATATCTCGGCTGTTGTAGGACCAAACATTGCGTGCACTTAAAAACATTCAATATGAGTACATCTTTGAAGTTTCAATACAATCCACCATTAGGTTTTGTCATTACAATCGTAGGCATTCAACTGCTAACAGCGCTTCTGATTTCCTTAAAGTTGGGATCAAAATGATGCAAAGACATCAGTGAAAAGTCTTACGAATACTCTTCACAAGAAAACAGCACCGTGATGATTTCGGAGAAAACAAATAGGGGTGGTTCCCCCTCTTGGCCCTTTGAGGATTGAGTGACTGAATAGAAGTCATCAGATTTTTCAGATTACCAGTTGTTTTCAACTCTTATTCATGAATCATAGACAGGCATCTCAAATGTTTGGGCCATGATAGAGGAACAGGTGGTGTGCAAAGTGTACGGTCCTTTAACCCTAACAGTCCCGAATGCTACAAAGTACTACTTCGTAGTGAAATGTAGCACTCAGCCCTGTCGCTTGTAAGAGGACATGACATTATTATTCTCTGAAGCCATAAAATACAATCCAAAAGACAATGTACCATACAGCGCTGTGGCACTATGAATACATGGTTTCATTGTTCTTTGTACGAGTAACAACGGAATAAACCTAGCCAGAAATAGTAATTTGTAGCGCTAGGTCCTTCAGGCTGAGAGTGTTACGTAGTATTTTGTAGTACTGAGTACTCTAAGCCAAACAATGCCCGGTACTGTTAGGGTTAAAAAAACATATAGGCTTTGGATCGATTAAAGAATTTAATTCGCTACCAAAAATATATATATTCTTAACAAATTCCTGAACTTGAAGCAGAATTTTCCAGCCGAGTTTATCCGAAGTGAGTTTATATATTTTATACCACTCCCGTAGAGTTTTCGGAAGAATCGTAAATATTTTCTGATTGTGTTGTTTGCTGAATTATGATATGAATATTCTTGCCCTCCGTGTCCTTGTTTGTCATTTTATCAGAAGAAAAGATTGGGCTGTAAACACAAGCAACAAAAAACATTGTACATAAGAATTGTCAGATTGTGTGGCAAAACTCTTGCAATTTGCAGGAACGACAGATGTGCGTACGAAAGAATGAAGACCGACCCAATTCTGTCTTGTTTGCTACCCGATCAGGAATTTTTACGAGGATTCTTACTTATGAAAAACAAACAGAATCAGTATTTTTTTAAACGAGTGGTGTGTGTGTGACAAGTTTCCGACTGACAAATGAAGGCGTCTGGTTTGGAAGTGACTCCGTGTTGTTGTTGTTTTTTTTGGTCATCTGGGAAATCCCCTGTGCTGTTAAATTTGCACCATCAGTTCAAGTCAACAACGGCAAGTCAGATGCAACTCTGCTATACCTGAGATTTCATTTTGGCTCTGAAACGATGCATCTGAGCATCATTAAACTGGGGTCCAAGTTTGTAAGGAACATTATACATAGTTTATCAGTGCACCACGTGAAAAGAACAACAGTGGGTATTCCATGGGTAACAGACTGGCATATTGGAAGGGATTTTCACAAGTTTTCCTTTTCAGTCATTAGAGAGTAAAAACAGTAATATCAAAGCATAAATCGCACAGTATCTTATGGTTTCTGTAATTCAAAGTAGGGCTGTGCCAAATATCCGTATATTCCATCAATTATCGAATATTCAAGTATTATTTTCTGAATTTGAATATTCAAATGCAAAATTCATGAAAAGGATGGAAGAACTTTCTTTTCATTTTAAGGAGGAGAATTGCATTATGGAGGTTTGTTTCAAGCAGATTCAAATGGAAAGTGACAGAAATCTTACAGTGATTCAGAAAGTACAGGTAAATTATTCATTAAACAAATTAAAAGGAATAGAAATTTTCAACGGGGCCGAAAGTATTGTTCATCTCTTAAATCTTGCTAAATCATGGCTGGAGATAGTCCTAGATGTGAGAAGCTATTATAGTGATTATAATGTACAATATTGTGCATTATTGCAGCTGGTTTTGTGTATGGTTTGTTCATCAACAATCTGCCGCTCAGTACGACGGAATATTCGGATATTCGATTGAATTGAAGGTCAAATATTCAAATAGGGAATTATTTGAATTGACTCAGCCCTAATTCAAAGGCACTAATACATGATCATTATCCCTGCACATTGGGCTCACACCTGAACATTCCTGACAGCATCTCAGTTCCCTGGGGAGTGTACCATAATGGTGTTACAGTGAGGACCTAAACTCTAGTGATGTTTCTCTGTTGGAAGTGTCCCCCTACGATTACCGTGGAGATTTCTTCTGAAATTTGAACCTTGCAAGGATCAGGTAAAGCTATGGTTGCTGTGGTAACAGACTGACACTTTTGCAACCTCTTTTTTATGGGTCTAACGCGGAATACAAACTCCCTGATGATGTTAAATAGGAATCATCTATGAAGTAAGCCGTATGTATACATCTGTAGTGTTTTCGTGCTGCCTGCATAACAGTACCAAACCTGACCAATCCCTGTAACAAACAACATTTGAAATCGGGGGAATGACTTGCGCGCGCAGACTTGCCCATAACGGAACAATATGAATGGCCGGGGGAAAAATTCTGCTGCCATCTTTGAGGGTTTTAACGGCCTTACAGTCTCGCAAGTTGAGACTTGTCCCGTCCGAACTGGAGCACGAGACCTTTGGAACCAAAATCAAAACAAAGTGCAGTGCAATTCAGTATGGAGTGTACATCTGAGCACGGGGCCCACTTCAAGTCTCATCAGGAACTGCTTTGTTTTTATTTGCATCTGCTTTTGTCGTGGCCAAGTGTTGATGTCACAGAATCCCTTTCAATTTCTTACAGGTCTGTCCTTGAACGCAAAGTCGGATTCCAAACTACATGTTTTTGTCTGTAGACACACTTTTTGTATCATAAATGCAAACGTTTTATAAATCTGTGATTTTTTTTATGATGTTAAAGCTGAGAGTGGATATACACAAAAGAAAATGACCTAAAAATGCAATAATCTATTGGTGCAGCATGTACATAACCTTTTCAGCCGCATTTTTTTTCTTACACCTGCATCATATTTTGGAGGGCAAAATAAACTGTTTTGTAGCGTGCAATGCAATTCTGGAACAGTGTGTCTCAAGATTCCAGATTTTATTTTTCTGCAGCAGATTGAAAGATATGATTTTAGGGTCCAGAAGAACAAACTCAGTAGTCATTTAGAAAAAGCAGGTCCATAGTTGCATCAATATCAGGGGGGACCAGCTTGTTGTGTTCACCATTTGCTGTGCACTCAAACAGTCACAGGCATCTTTGTAATGAAATTTTGTCAAAAGGGACAAGTTCATGCAAGTACGTGTATATGGTTTGCTCATTACCTTTACAACTGAAGTACTTTTGGTAGTTTTATGGTGCAGATGTAACAACTGGCATCTTGTGGTAGTGAGCATGTGTTTATAGGCTATGCAAAGGACGTCTATCACAATGTATCCCACCTGTTGAATACACGTATTTGAAAAAGCAATGTAACCACGCAGATGTTGCGCACTGTTCCCTCGGTGAATTGGTTCATTGGGTTCTGTGCGGGATCCGTTGAGGGCGCTGTGCAACTTATCAGAGTCACGTGAAACTTTGTTTTCAGTCGAGTGTGTTGCTCTTATATTAGGCCATAATTATAGGTTCATGTATTACATATATGGAGGTTTTTTGTGTTGAAAGCGGGGTGGGGAAGGAAGAGCATTTTGGGGAACATTTCTATATATTCCCGTTCATAGCCTCAAACCTCATCGCTGAGGTTTGAGGCAAAATTTTGGGTTTTAGGGGAAATTAAGTAGGTCCCCCCTTTCAACTTACTTCATTCTGTCCCCCCAAATTACCCCTTTGTTGGGGTCACTGCCCCTCTCCCCATGTCCCCCCCCATCCACCAATGGATGGTCGTTAAGACTAATGTTTCCAGATATTAGAGTGTGTGTCACGTGAACGGCAGTGCTGTAGTCCCTACAAGTCCATCACAAGTCACAGGCTAGTCCGGTGAGCCATGAAAAACGCATTCACATTGTTGCTACTGTTCGTTATGCTGCGTGACGCCGGCCTTCTTGTGAATCAAAGTTTGTGAGTGGACTTCTGATGGGCCCAACTGTGACACTGTCAATCAGTGATGAATTCTTATTTGTATTGATCCATGTACCAGGTGCACAAATTGACCTTGAACTTCAAAAGTGGCCTCTCTGTTGGCAAACTCGTGGTGGCGCACTGCTTTAGAATTCCTACCCATTGATTGGTCCAGGAAAAAGTTGGTTCTGAGCTGCCGTCATCGAATAAGTTTTGGTACAATAAAAACCACTAAAGGGTAAAAGTTAACAGAAAGGTCAGTCATGCATTGAAGCATATAGAGGCTTTGCGCGGTAGCCATCTTGCAGGGCAGTTCTGGCCTGCAAGATGGCAGCCATGCAAACCCTCTATAGTTGCAAAAATCCAACCACAAGTGGAATGACAGGCCATGCCTGAATTACTTGGACTATGGCTTGAAAGAACACAGGCGGCTGTGGAAGCCGCCAGCTTGTGGCTACATCCCTTTCCCATAGACTTGCACGGTAGCAAAGCTTCGGCGAAGTTGTCCAGACTTTGCCAAATTGAGAAGAAAGCCAAAGTTCAGATCAGACGTCTTCCGTCTCCAGATGTGATCGGCATGTGTCAATCAGTAAATGACTTTTGATGTAAATTTATGATTTGATGAATGAAATGTGCAATAAGTTTATTTCCCATTGAATCATTGCCGTCTCTTCAGTGCCAGGCCTAAGAAAGAAAAAATGCACCAGAAGAAACCAAAGTTCTCAAGTTGTTCATTTGAAATTGCATACAAACTTTGGATGGAATTTTGTTACACATTTTTTGGGGGGTCCAAACGTACATACATGTAATGGAGACATTCGGCCTGTTTGTATTTGTATTAAATTCCCGGCTGTGTCGATGCCTGAAATATCACTGTTCAAGCTAATTGTATTTTTTGGAAGAATTGTGATCGTTTTTAAGTTTGCTTTGGGTGGTTGTGAGAGGTGTTGTCAAGAACATCACAAGACCAGTCACATGACCAGTGACAAGGAACAGGGTGTACAATGACAGAGGAATGCGTTTGTTGCAGTTCGTGTGAATGGCTTGCGACTTGAATTTAGACGGGTCTTGTGGGATCTTGTGGGGTCTTGTGGGATCTTGTGGGGTCTTGTGGGATCTTGTGGGGTCTTGTGGGATCTTGTGGGATCTTGTGATGGTCTTGAGGGGTCCCAACAACATTGGTTGTTGCCAAGAACTGTATGGGAGGTAACAAAAGCAACTGATCTCACCTCAATTAAAAAGGTTTTACAGTGGTTTTATAATTAATGTACATTACGAATTAACCATATCATATACATGTATGCCCTGTGTGCCCACCACCGAATACACCCTTGAATTTTTTTTTGTATGAGGATATAAATTCCGTTCAAAAGGATCTTTTCTTTAATAGTGGCATTACTGCAGCTGTTTGTTCTGTTATTTGTATATTGGCTTTTGGCTCAGAATGAGACCAGTTGTGTTGGTTGCATTTTTTTCATGCTTTCAAAATGTAGAATTGGTGAAGCTGTTATTGCAGTGGTGTGAACATCGGCAAAAAGCAAAATCTTGTCAACATTGCCAATGCTGGAATTGGCTCTTTGAGGATCTTGAAAACAGGCCCCCCCCCACAAACTTTGATGCAGTGGGCGATAAATCCATCTAGAAACCTCGGTGATATCAAATTTGTGAGAATTTTTATTGAACTGTTTATAACTCTTTAATTCGATTGTTTATGTAGTCACTTCCCACCTTATTACGTCAGCTGTTCTCATGCACAAACCTGTGTGAACGAAATGCAAAGCATTGTGGGAAGGTAATACCCCAGCAGCATGGTGCAATCAGCTAGCAAGTGTTTTGACCTCAGATCACCGGTGAACAAGATCTGTGTCATGGGAACGTAAAGAAAAATCAGGAGTCACTGGTACTCATGGAGGGGATGGTGGATACCTGTGAAGGTCTTTTGTTAATCTACATGCATGTACAGAGCTGTACTATTCATCGCAGCATTCATGTATTATATATACCTTGTCAACTTTCAATTGTACATGTGCCAAATGTGATTTATTTTTATAATTAAAACTTCCAAACATCCTTTACCGAGGTCCATTTGCAGTAACATAGTAAATAGCGCACAAGTCCAAACTGCGTTACTTGTTCCGTGTTTTACTGTGAATCAACAGTCATTTGCATAATTATTCGTGATATCATTTGTGTGATTATTCATAAGATGTTACGCATGAGTGTAGCAGACATTTAAATGAGATTGTTCATGAGGTAAACAGATGTACGGCTTTCATGTACAGGACTGAATCGAGCACAAGATTAATATATTTGGACGGACAATAAAAGTGAAATAAACTTGGTGCATGTTTTGTGTGCGTCCGAATGTCTGACTGGCTGTGTTTACAAACCACGGGTATGGTAAGTGTAATGGACGAATTTTGTAGGGAAAAAATTAATGCGTGGATAGCGTTAACTGCAGGATTTCAAAATGCACAAAATGCCGACGGTTAAAATGTTGCATGGACATGCCCGACAAACACAAGCATTGTGGAACATCCATTCTCAAGACAATGTATTTGTTTTTAATTACAATCCACGCAGAAATGCCAATGGCGTCTCTCCTTTATCTACAGGAAAAGAAAATCAAAAACTGTCTTTCAGAACTTCCAAAAAAGTGGTCTGAAGAAGGGTACCTCGTTGACCAAAAAACAGGCAATTTCATAAACCGGAACAGCCTAGAGGTACTGAGCTTCAGTGAAGAGGGAAAAAAAGCACGGTTGGGGTATTAAAACTGAGAAGCATTTCCACTTAAATTTGGAAGAGCCAAAATTATTCTGCAGAAAAACAATCCCCTGTGCTTGTAAAGTTTCGATGCTTACTCCCATCATCCCATTTGAAACCGGCTTTTACCATAAACGAAAAGTTCAGCTCTGTTTCTTTCCAAAAGATGTCGTACTTGCTGTGCAAAAGAGGAAAAGTGCTACTCTGAAAAACTGATCAAATGTTTTATTTTCAATTTTTTTCTCTTTTGGTGTGAATTAAATCAAAATGTTGAAAACCACGGTGTAGATGTACATGCAGGTGGTGGAAGTTGCATATAAAAAAACAAAATAAAGCCATGCTAAAATATCCTTTGACAAACTGTCTTCAAACATGGGGAACAGCATCCCAAATTCTACAACCTGGCCTTGAAATCTTTATACATGTATTTGTTTTCGCTGTGTTTCAAAAAGTTTTTCTTCACACAGATGTCCTCTATAAGAATACTCAAAACTTGTGGGATTTGCAGCCCAACTGCGTGTCAAGTATTCAACACCCAGTGACGATGTTAAAAGCAAGGGCTGAATACCTGAACTTGATTTCATAAAGTCGCCAAACAGAAAACGCTGCTTAACGATTTTACATGGATGGCAGCAGGGAACCAGTCACAGATAATGTGCACTCCACGACATTTTGGCAAGTCACCCGTTTTTGCTGGGAAATAATTTCTACGCTTGGCCAATTTGCCAGCTAAGCTTTGAGACAGGCCATGTCCAGATTATTTGGCTAAGGCTTAAAATTACACACGAGTCTATGGAAGTAGCCGCGGCCAGTTCCCATAGAATCGTGCGTGATTTCAAGTCACAGCCAAATGATTTGGACACAGCCATAGTGTTCTCTTATAGACCTCCATCATGGGGCAGCCATCTTTCTTTTCCACCATCCAAAGCAATGTAATCAAACTGAGGCTGAAGGAAACATAGACTGTTCCCTCATCGATATGTGATGTTGTATTACTATTGCCAGTGGGTGTCCGGGAATAAGACCAACATGGCAGCATCACGATAAATATCTACATAGGGCGATTACCTATCCCTGCTAACAGTTCTGAAACAAACATTTCCTGCTAAACCAGTGAGTAGAGTGTTTGCTCACACAATATTAACCCACAAACTAAAATTTGGGTCAGATGTGGGGAATATACCAATCATTCATTTGCTATCTTCTAGTGCGGTTACTCATTACTTCTTATCCTTAGGTAGCCAGAGCTGTGAAACTTGTCCCCCGGTTTGCAACTTGAATGAACAGTGCACCTTACAAACTCTGCAAAGTCCCTTCCAGAAACTTAAGAACCCAACGTTGTGTCCCACAACAAACTTCTCAACATAAGACAGCCATCGGGCTGTTCCTCCCCCCTTAAATTCTTTCTTAAAATCTTAATACACTATATGATGTGAGGAGCTCTGACGTGGAGCGTGATCATTTGAAGAAAAGCTTCCATTTTGGCTCGCCTTCCTTCAAGTTGTAACCTGGAGCGTAATGCTTGTTGTACTTCTGCAGACCACAAAACGAGAAAAAGACAAAAACCGGAAAAAAAAGAGATTGAGAATAAATCACAGGGACATAAAATTGCACATTGAGGGAAACAGCCGCAGCTTTTAACCGTTTGGAGTAGGGAAGCTATCTGGTGTCTGCCTCAAGTCTCACGTGTAACATTCTCTGTGTAGATGCTATTTATCAAGTGAAATTAAATTTCTCCTAGAATTTCTGACCATTTTCAATAACTCTAGTTAATTCTGAAGGATGTTCAGTTGAAATTGTTACATATACATGTGAATCAATTACTGATAAACCTGTTGCCAAGGTTACTACGGACCAACCCCATCAAACAAGGAAGAAATGGATGCCTTGCGGATATGCTTTATATAAAAATGAAAATTCAAAACCCCATTTCAAATGGCCAAAGCTCACTATTATAAACTTGCCATGTTATCTCAAATCTTGTATTTCACGCACATGGAGACCTAATGCTCTCACCTCTTCGAATTCCCTCGTCAAATCGTAGAACTCCTGGGCACCAAACGTCAACTCGGGCAGATACTTTGGGATGTCCATACAGCGTGCGACGTGATACTTGTTATAGACACTATGGCAATATAAAAGCATGCATGCACAACATGAATTAGCGATTTGTTCAGTACAAATGATAGTACCTAAGCACTTTTCAACACTCAGTCTAGTACCTTAGGTATTCATAGAACTCAGTTTAGTACATGAGCTCTTTTTCAACACTCATTTCAAAGTGTGAGCCGTTTCTCAACTGTATCTAACTGTCTAGTACCCAAGTTAATATAGAACTGAGTTTAGTACTTGAGTTCTTTCTCAGTACTCATTCATATGCCAAGTCTTTTCCTCAAACTGTATCTCATGCTTATTTATAAATTATTTCATGTGCTCTTTTCAACACCCTAATTCTCATCTTTCCTTTTGTTTTTTAATACTGAGATACACGAGTCACTATTCATCATTCTTTCTGGAACTCGAGTTCTTTATGAACACTCAATCTAGTACTTAAATACTCAAAATGTACTCTACTTTATACTCGTGCCAAGTTGCTATAGCATGCTCTTGGTGAAGAGAACAGTGTTGAGAGAGTACAATGGAGTTTAAAAAATAACCTCTGGCTGATGGAGCCGAGGTGTCTAAATATAACCTTTTCAGCACAGTCTGTGACATGCTATTGGTCATCACTGGAAGCCACAGGGTGAAAAATATCTCAACATCCCTGTGTATTACTCTTGTATGATGCTAGGTAGCAGTGGGTTCTGTAGGTATGTCTGTTAATTATGGCTATGGCTTGAAATTATGTGCAAACCAATGGAATCTGCTGGCTCGCAGCTGACGGCCACTTCCCATAGCTCGTGTTTACTTTTAGCCATAGTCACTCAATTTGAATGCCGCCTGGGCATGCTTGGAGTACTCACAATCGGTAGAGCTTGTCCAAGGTGACGTCGTCCTCCGTGTTCCAAGGCAGGTGCTCAAACTTCAACATCTGAATCTCGTCTACCACCTGTGTAAAAAGGGCCCATAATGACCGATGAGGATACACTTGTAGTCCGACTTCGGACATTCTCTGACCACATTGGACGCAGCAAAGTGAGCAAAATTTGGGCCATCTTTGTAACTCTACATTTAAAAAAATACTTTTTGTTTCAAAGGTCAAATGCGGTGGTTTGTTTACGTTTCACTGTTTTCTTTTGTAAAGATGAACTGATTAATGATCTTTGGGGTCTCTTATGATGTGCAATTTGAAGGTCTGCAGCATCTGTGCACTGTTTCAACATGGGTGTTACTGAATCTCCTTTTCAATTCTACCCTTCCGAGACCCTTAAAAAAAATCCGCCTTGAATGAGGATTCTCAAGGAATGAGAGAATACGGCTAAACTGTAGCTCAATTCCAAGGATGCATCACGTCACGGTCTAGGGGCACACCCTGTGTTGTGAATGCTCGGCAATGCATACATTTAGGCCCCCGATCACACTGGAAATCGTCCATACTGCTTTGGGGGGGGGGAATACCATTTGCACTCGATTCTGAAGGACTAACGCAGTGGTCACCCCTCAAAGGAATGCGTGTGTGAAATAATGGAAGATTTGGAGGACCGGGGCTACATCCTGGTAAGAAAGAATGCTTAACAAGTTGGAGTTTAATCCTGGTGAATGCTGCATGAACGACATGACCACGAATCTCGCCGATTCACTTGACCTTCCTTTCTTCTCCACTCCGACGTGGCTTACTTCGTTCAGGAGGGAACAGAAAAGGGGGACAGGCACTGACCAGGTCGATGTCCCCGTAGTCGGTCCAGTCGTAGCGGAGGACCTCGGAAGTCTCACTGATCTGCGGAAGGAACCGGTTCTTGTAGCCATCTTCGATGTGCTGCAAGTACTCGCTCGGGATCTCAGCCTCTGTCTCCTGAAATGGGACAGACGTTGGAGAGTCAGAGTGTCTGGTTTGACAGAGCATCCAAGCAGTAACCGGACAGATTTTGCAAAGTATAGGGTTACAAACTGTACATGTGTATCAAATCCAAGATATTTACCTTTCCGCGTTCCTTGATTCTCTTTTGGAGGACGTCGACAGGCGCATCCAAGTAGATGACTAGGTGAGGGGGGCGTAAACGATACAAGGAGATCCCTTTGATCTCATTGTAGTAATCATAACCTGTGTGGAGTGAAAAGGAGGGTACAACACAATGTACATGCCCAATCATGGAATATAATCATATTGACTGGTGGGGAGGGCACTAGTACACAAATATATGCCAACATGGACTTGGCCTGGATGACAAGGGGCGATGCAAGCAAGAACAAGATCTCTTTGATCTTGTAGTAATAAATGACCCACTAAACCACATTTGACGTCATGTGTAAATAACATTGCCACTATATTGACTGCCAATATTGGCACTTGAGGTGTTCCAACATATCATGTTAAGCTTTCTACACGTATACAGGACTCAGCCTGTGTATGTTAGTGGCCTGCAGTACTACACAGATTTTGTCTCTTACATGCTTTCCTGAAGTAACCCATCTTGAACATGGCCTCCATGAAGATGTAGTCGCTGTACACGGATCGCTCCATGACCAGGCCCTGACCTGGAAGAACGATAACACACCCAAAGGTCAAGGTGGAATGGTGTGGGCCTTGATAGGGCTGTGCAGAATATCCGGATAATCGATCAATTATCGAGTATTAGAATGTTATTTTCTGAATTTGAATATTTGAATATGAAATTCATGAAAAGGGAGAAGTTTCTTTTGTTTTAAATGTGAGAAATTGCACTATGGAGGCTTGTTTCAAGCAGATTCAAATGAAAAGCAACAAAAATCTTATGACTAAAAAACAATTAAATTATTCATAAAAAAATTTGAAAGGAATAGAAATTTGTATCAGGGCAAGAAGTATTGTTCGTCACTTAAATCTTGCTAAATAACGGCTGGATCTTTTCACCTGTTTTCAAGAGGTGCTCAAGGACGTCCGCGTACTGCCTGAAGCGCATGGCGTACATCATCATCTGGAAGCGGAAGGAATGGCCGTCTTTGTCGAAGGGGTCCTTGTAGAACCGCTCCAAAGAGACATTGCCTGTGGGAATGCAAGACAAAACATTGACTACTGTTGAATTTCTTAAATTACCCATTCCTAGTGGTCCCTATGTAAATGCTTCTTAATTGGAAAACTCAGGATTTTCCTGATTTTAAAGACATTGTTTGAAGAAAAATCCTTGACGAGACCCCTAAAATCAGGAAAAATCCTGACAAAATCTCACTCCCGAGTGCAAAGATTGTAACTCGAGTCTGAATGAACAATTTGAGTCAAATTCTGAGCTCTGGCTCAGACACTGTCCAAGAGTTCACTGGCGAAAGCTGAGCCACAACGCCAGCTACTCACCGATGTACTTGGGGTCGTACTTCTTGCCGGGCCCAAGCTCCAGCTCGTCCAGGTAATGGACGTGGGCCTCGGGCATGTACTTCATGCCCAGCTTAGCGGCCAGTTCCTGGCTGAACTTGCTCTTGCCGCAGCCGATGTTGCCATCCACCACCACAATCTTGCTGCGCTCGTCAAACTTGTGCATGAACTTGTGGCCTGTGAAGAAGGTGATGAGGTTGTCGGTGGAGACGAACATGCCCCGGTAGGACACCTGACGTTTGAGGTAACAGCGAGTATATATTCGGTTGAAAATATTGAAAGATTATGGATTTGTTTGGTAGTCATCTCTCAAATAAATAAATAGGCCTAGGGAGTCTGACATGATCTGATGTTGATCATTATGATCATATGGACATGATGCATGTGATGATCAGTGATGATGGAGAGTGGCTGTGACAATGACCCTTGTTTTTCAAACTCCTAATTTTACTCGAGCTTCACGATTGTCCCAGTCAGCTCGTTGTCAGAGTAACAACAAGTTAATTACTAGTTAGGGGTAAGCTTATCGGGGCCTTTATGCCATTATTGCACATGTTCCTGGAGACAAAATCATAAAGCTTAGGCGGCCTACCTGCATGCAAGGCGCCATTTTGGGAGCCAGGGTAAGCCCACATAACTTTGCGGCAGACAATTTCAGATGGGCACCCTGCCGCATGCCCATCCTACAGATGTGGAAAACCATGGTTTGTATTAAATCTGTTGGCAGCTAGTAGTTTCTACCTCGAACACGCAAAACGATGAAATTCAACCATTATTTGCGTTTAAGGTAGGCTGTCTCTTTCGCTTCTCTTCTTCTTCATTCACAGAGCCATTAACAGCGCCCTCCAGTGGCAGTCGGTCTCAATCATATTTTGTGATCACATGGGCTAAGTTCAGACGGCTTGTCATCGTATGTTCACGAACAGCTCGATTTGTTGTTCGTGGGTCGTCCGCTCGAACGCCGGGAACAAACAACCGATTACCGATGGGAGTTAGTGACAAGCAACATGCAACATGGCTGCGTCCATGTAGGCTACGTTATTCGAGAGTTAATGTTTGGATGGGCTGAATTCTTTTCTATATAAACAGGAACATTCATTTCTGTGTTACAGAAAATAATTAATGTTATAATTTTGCAAAACTTGCCATTATCTATGGCTTTGGAAGCCATCTCTCTACTCTTTGCAATAGTTCAAAAATCAAAATCTCACGAGTTTTTCTATTTGTTCCTGTGAAACCCTGACGAGGAGGTGGTTTGTCCTGCTCCGAGAAAAGTGTTCTTTAGTCGTGTTCCCGCCGTTCGAACGCGAGAACAAGAAACCCGTGTCAAGAACAAGCCGCCCAAACTCGACCATGGGAATTTTACAAAAAGACATGCCATGATCAGGATAGATCATAAAAATATTTCTATGAAACCCGAATTCCGGGGAATGATAGTTTCCAGTTCGGGGTATTTCTTTCACAAAAACAGTCCCAAATTGCGGGCCTATTTTGTATAGAGGCGGGCGGCTATATTCAGAACTGAGCGCATAGGTTTATCATATTATGGGGTATCTTCTGGAAAGGCGAATTAAAAAAAACTTGAATTCGTGCCTAACCCACATGAAATTGAAGGGAAAAGTGATCTTCTGGCTATAATCTTGAATTTCCAGTGATAAGCAGAGGCAACCTCTTCCCGAGAGTCAACACGCGACGCGATTTCGGTCTGATTTTTGCACTGTTTTCTCCGAGTGCGTATTGAAACCCTCAGCTTCGATTCCATTCGGTATGTCATTTTTAAGGTCTCCGGCTTGGAAATTATTTTTGGAAAGATTTGAAGCCGACGCTTTGTTACTGCAACATTTAACTACAGTATATAACAAGAAACCAAATAAAGGAGGATTTATGGGGGGGGGGTGTCCGACGAAGACGGCACTTGGAGAGCCGATCTTTCAGCAAGGCCGAAGTTTCTGAGCACTACGCAAAGATCAAATCTTAAACCAAAATACGTTTGTTTTGTAATGGACTTACAATTAATTCTAAACTTTTCGTTGGAGTTTTCGTGTAAAGTTTTTCACCTCAAACTTTTAATTATCTTTTTGTTGATACGAAACAATATAATTATTGACACCAAAGATCAAATTGTAATCCGCGTTTCATTTTAACGAAAAATAGTTCATCAGATCACCAACATTTTTCCAAGTACTTCACTTTTGACCATTAAATTATATTCGTTTGGCATTTTAAATACTTTCCAGATTTTCATCGTACATTTGTAGAACTTCTGCTCTTAAAACATAGGCCTATGTAACCTAGTCTAATCACATTCGTAGAGAAGAAACAATTTGAGGCTGCAGTTAAAAACCGCGTTCCTTATGCATGACCGTGTATGTAGCAGAGCTAAATGTGCCCTTTGCTTTGGAGGATCGACTTAGTCGCGGAGGTTACATGGGCAGATGGGGGGGGGTGTACAGGGGCCAAGCCTACCCACATGGCGACCTTTTTGGGAAAATACTGTGAGAAAGGCGATTGTTTGGGTCTTTTCCTTCCCTTCCAAAAGCGTGTAAAAAGCCCCCCAAAATGTAGCTTGGCCCCTAAGAAAGGTCATTAAAGGTTAAAGGGTTACTCAAAAAAAATGCAAGTCCCCCTTAAAAAAAACTTCAACCCCCTGCCGAAAATTTGGATCTCGATCAGCCCTTGGGAGGTCAAGGGTTTCTTTCTCGCCCACTGTCTGCCTGACATTTTACGCCAGATAGACCAAATGGGACAATTGTACGTGAGAATGTAGAACCATTGATCTCCATCAGTGTGTAGAACGTACATATTTTCTTTTTTTTTTCCAGCCGGGGGTCGTACCCCAGGACGCCCAGAGTTCTCATTTTTACCCCGGCGTCGGGATATCTATCCCAACTTATTTGCGAGCGGGGTGCACAATGCACACTACCCCTGGCCCCAGTACTTACAAGTTACAGGCAGGCCGAAACCTTTTACATGTAATTCGCAATTTCCTTTAATTGATGCGCTTTGTTCATTTCAGAGCAAGGGTTTCTGAGTGGGATCGATGGTTTTCACTCCCTACCCGTTTAGCAATAGCAACTGTGAAAATTCAGTGAAACTCTGGATAAAAATAATATTATTTTAGCTATCATTTCATAACTTCTTTTGAACCAAAACTGAAAGCAAAAACTTGTACGTAAAAAAAAAAATTAGAAAATTGCCGTAAAAGTAGTTCCAGTTTCAGCACGAACGAAAGCGGACCAATTGCAGTACGTCAAAATGACGTCAGTAATCCAAACCGATTCGACCATTGGAAGGAATAAATTAGAGTACTGAATAATTCATGTAACTACTTAGTTCATCCATCCTCCAAAATAACAAAACTAAATAGTATTTTGGTTTATCCAATAGATATTTTCCAGCAAATTTCACTTTGTGTGATACTTCTGAAGCCGATGTGTTGCAAATGACCGACCATTTGGTGGAAAATCACAAATGAAGATGAATATTCATGAAGGCGGATGGATAAGCTCTGAAAGCCGGCCTTTCGATGATGATCATGATGACGATGACGAAGTCGGCCATGCTTTTGTTGTTCGCCTGCTGTGTGCATGTGTATGACGATGTGTCGCGTATTTTGACGTGTGTCTACGTAGCAGTCGGGGCGTCCATTCCGATCGCGTCACCGGTGTGACGAGAAATACGTAACCCGGTAAGTACTCGCTCATCTGATCGCCCGTTCACCGGCCTGGGTACCAAAACAACAAAGCGTGGCTCTCTACCAACTCTTCCAGGGATCCATGCTTGTCCTTTTGGTCCCCAATCACCCAAAATGGAGGGTAATTCGGGCAGACACAGGAAGGGGAATCGTGGACGGACAGCCGGGTCGAGCCACCCAGGAACGAGTCTCGTCGTTGCGAATCGTGAGATCACGTTGACTGAACCTAGTGTCCCCATTGCCGAATTTGTTTACGTTTCTGTACATCTTGGGTCGTTAACTTTAATGTTCAGTGTTGTCATGGTTGTCTTGGTTAGCAAAGTAGGCCTAGGCCACTACCCGGCCTCGTAGACTATGAGCAATTCTTAGTCAGCGGTTGCAAGCATGATTACTGCATTCATGCACTTGCTAGCATGGACGCAGACAGTTAAACTAAGTTAAGGTCTGCTTTAGCCTGGTCGATAGACCTGTATGGCCTGGGCCTATTTTTTGCCTCATTATCTAGGTTACTAATTTAGGCCTAGGCCTGTATAGGCCTAGCCAAGGTTACTTCCCCTATTAATAGCAATACTAAGGCCCTATGCTCAAATTTAGGCCTAGGCCCTAATTGTTTTTCCAAGTAAAAATGAAAACTGCACTAAGGCCTACTGGGCCTTCACTGTCGACCCCATCGTGCCACTTCCAGTATAGCCAACTATACATGTAGCTGGATATTGGACAACTCGACCGTTTGCCAACTTGACCTCGGACAACTCGACTGTTCAGACAACTTGACCGTTTGCCAAGTCGTCCGTTGGGACAACTCGACTTTGACAGAGAGACAACTTGACCAGTGAGATCTCTGCACTTAATACAGTTGCTTTCCCAGTTTTGGATTGCGAAAATTATTCCGTCAGATTGCAGCTACAAAAAATCCTCAAATTCTAGGGAAATGTGGTCAGTCGCCAACCTTGTGTGTTTTAGATACTATCAAATGAATTTCAAATTTTAAACTTTTACTTTGGATGTACAGGATCGACCAAAGTGGTGACAACATTTTTCCTCATTCTGGATCGGTGTCCAGAAAGTAACCGGAAAACGGGCGGCAAATCCATTTTCTGCGAGAACCACTGTAACAAGCTGATTTTCTAATGAAAAATTTCTTCATTTAGAAAAAATTTGTTTATCAGTGATGAAACTTACCCGGTTTTATCCGGCAATCCAGATATCGGCATGGCAGAAATATGTTTCCCGGATTTTCATTGATTTGCCGTCCCTGGTGAAAATACACGTTCTAGCTAGCCTAAATCTCGTGCCATGTCATGTAAAAATTGCAAGCAGAACGAGCTGACGTGAGTAGTCTATAGAACAGATCCATCTAGAGACATTACACACGGACACGACTTAACGCGCGCATAATCCCTCTTCCATTTTGGGTAGAATAACGCCTTGAACGAAGACTAAAAGCTGGATCTCTCATGTGCATGTGCGTTGCTACCCGTCTGTCATGTTCTGTTTTTGTTAATTTTAAGTAACACAATATAGTTCAGTTTAGCAGTGACACAAGTCAACACCTACTCGTACGTGACATGTGCACAGTCCACATGCATGCACAAATTAGATTAGGACAGCCGCCCAGTGCTTTTCGTCGGTAGCTGGGACCCATTTGCCCTTTCTGGCACATTGTAAGGGCGCAAGACGGCGAGCAGAGTTCCAGTAGACTGCATGCCACAGACTGAAAAAACTTGGCCTGTAGAAATCTGTTTTAGGTTTCAAGTACATGTATGTCGGACAGCACTTGTTTATAGTGGGAACCGCTTCATTTTGTCAAAGTCATGTCAGGTGTGCAAATGGAGGAACTGTTTTCCTGTTGATAGTGCACTAAGAGAATATGGGGTGCTCTTCAGGAAGTGGTGGAGAAATACACGTACTGGCATCCTGAAAACTATTTCCATTTTGACTGCAAGACTCTGCAATTTAGCATGGACCTTGTCAGGGGTCAAAGGCGAACCACAAAGCAAGGATGACCGATAAATTTTATGTAACATGTATACCAGTTTAATAGATGTCTAAATTTTAGGCTTATCGGGCAGGCAGTGGTGCCTATGGTCATATCCCGGACTTTTTTTCATCAATCGCATTTGGTCTTTGATGTTCATCTTATATTCTGTCTTTCAGACGTGTCAGAATCAGTTGAAATGTAACCTTACATGTGTCTCCTTCGCCATATTTGCAATTAATCCTTAATCCCATGAATTTTTGCGTGATACGAGAAAACAATAGTAGCAACAAGAGATCGAATAGCTCCACGCTAAATGATCTTTGCTACCAACCAACCTTAATTAATGTTACTTGTACCTTTGAAGAGCATCACACTGGTGGACACTCTCTGCCTTGTTACCAATTTAGTTCTACTAAAATCTGCTGGGTTGGTGCTTTGTGAAAAATTAAAAAAAAAACATTTCTAGATGGTGGCAGAAAATTTATTTGAAAGGCATACTGTTGTACCAGGTTTTGTCCTTTAGCATTTTTTCACTAGCCAGCAGGAATTTTCACTAGCCCACTGGACATTCAGCCAAACTGTTAAGTTTGACATGCTTTTTTCCACTTTAGTTTTTTGAACGTTGCTGTTGAGCTGTGCTGTCCATTTAAAAACTTAAACATGGAGTTTTCAAAATTGTTAGAATTTATACAATACGGATAATCAATCATAAAATCTCTGTTTAAAATTCTTATTTACAAATTACAGATCCAAACAGGTGCATTTGTATGTGTTTCTTTACCATGTTTAAGAGCATACTAGCCCACACTCGTTTTTACTAGAATTTGTACACTGTCTACTGCTGGTCAGGTCAAGGCTTCATGTGCGTTTTAGGCCGATATGGCATGCTCGAATTTCAGTCATCTATCGTGTGTGTGTGTGTGTTGATTTGTCCTTTAGAACAGTTCACTTTTCCCCACCTCCCAGCTTTCGCACGGTGCTGGGATGGGCTAATTACTTTCAGCAAAATTTGTGAAGGAAGTAGCGATGTGGCAGTGCATTATGGGGTGCTTGCTGCCTACATCTGTGCACATACAGTACACGGACATGTACGTTCAGTGTACAAAGTTCTGTCCAGTGAGGGCTCAAAGAAATTATATGACACCACCTGAATCTGAAAAAAATCATCCCATCCCAAGTGCCCTTTCTGCCTCAGAGTTGATACCGTAGGTAGAAGTGAATTTTCACAGCTCGTTCCATTTGGTTGGTAGTACTCTGCTGCATGCCCTGTGGCTGCGTGAGGTGGTTGCCCACATTTGAGCATTTTTTTTAACTTGCTAATTAAAAGTCTCTTGTGCCCTGAGTCGAGACAAAAAACCAGGAATCACTTAAGTATTGTAGAAGATAATGCCCCCTTCGTTTTGTTTTGATTTAGGACGATGTTTCCTTGTTTGTTTGTTGATTAAGTTACAAATGTTGATTGTTCATACTGTGCGCATAAACGAACGTGTCCATGGCTAAAAAGAGGAAGGGATTTTTCTATGAAATTCTGAGGGCATCTCCTGGGTGATCCTGTAGTCTATTCGCAGCGTAATAATTGCTTCACTTTCATTGTCTGTGTGGCGAGTATCCAGTTAAATGAAACAGGAACAAGTTTACATTTCCAGCCAGTTTGCAAAACCAAAACGAAGTGAATGCTTGTATTTGACAGAGTTTGCCGTGAGCTTCACTCCCTAGCTTGTGTACTTCCCTGCAAACCATGTTGGGCTTGTTAAATTTGTTTCAAAGCTGGAAATCCATTTTCCATTTAACATCAATTTTTGTGTTTTGAATTTTGAACAGAAATTCCTTCGTATTGTACATTCTAATGTAGAAGGGAATATTGATGTGGCATTTACGTATATGTGATAGTTACTTACTGTCGTATTTTTACCCTAAAATTAGTTTTAACCCTAACAGAATTGGTTTTCTTTTTTCCCTCAAGATTACACCAGTTTTGGAATATGTCAGCAAGATACACACTTAATTGGGCAGACACTCAAAACCTTTCAGATATAGTCATCTTTGAAATTGAAATTGAAGTGTTCTTGCTTTGGGATAAAGTTACCAAGTTTTGAGCTCTGACATTTCTGCGGGCCAACAATGCTCTTAAGCGGAGAATTGTTCTGGTCATTTGCGAAGTTCCCTTGGCGCTGACGGTTGAAAATCGGCTATTAGGTGTCAGGTCATCCATGTCAATACTTTTTTTGTCCATCATTCCCTTTGGGTAAAGGCCAGCTTTTTGTTATGCATTGCCGGGCAGTTGGAGAATTTGTCTTTGTCAGACCGATAGCTGATACCGTCGTTTTGCCACAGTGCTGGCAATTTGTATAGAATTATTGAATGTCAGTGTCTGAAGAAAAACTCAGTTCTTGCTAAACAGGTTTTGTGGCATTTATTGAGTTAACTTCGCAAAGCGTTTTTCCCCATTGAATGAATACTTGCTATAAAAAATTATCGATAGCTTTAAATTTTAATTTTGTAGTATTCTTGTGCCTTCTGCACCAATCTGGTTTTAAAATTCTGTATTAAAACCAGTGCATGAATATTCACATAATTTGTTCACGTATTACTTTCATAGAAGGCTAGACTGCGGGTTGCAAACTTGATAAAATGGTACATTTTTGCGTTTTTGTGATGTGATCAGATGCGAAAACTCTTCACATGGTGAGCTTTGTCGTGCACATGTAGGTGCATATCAACTTCAAATTGATCTGGACACTGTCCCGTTTTCGAAACCATTTCGTTCGTGATTCCAGTCAACCTAGATCCATGTTGTAGACAACCTAGATTCATACATGTTAATGCGACATACATGGACACGTATCGGAAAACAAGAGAGTGTCCATATTATAGTTGGAGTCGATTCGCACCCAAATGACAAAGCTCACCACGTGAAGACTTTTTGCAGATCACTAAATTTTGAAATACGGAAAAACAATACTCACGGATAGTACATGTGTTATGCGCTTACATGTTGTACATGTATGTGTTCATGTCCCCGCTTCATACAGCACTGCTGGCTGAAGGTGTAAATTCAGGTTAGATGACTACATGTACATGTACATCGTACATGTACACCCATGTTGCCTGTACATGTACATGTTTAATTTTGATATGTTCATCCAACAGCGCATGTAGCACCAGTTGCAGGGCGAAGTGACAGTTTAAATGAAAATGAAGAAATGTTCAGTTTTAGAGGTGGGAGGAAAACCCCGGATAAATGTTGCAGGACAAACCCACGGAATCAGGCAGGGACTGAAACTCCAGTACACCGGCTGACCAAGGTGGGATTCGAACCCACTACACCAACCTGACTCGCCATATTGTTTAACAAAACACTTGTAAATGGATTTACATGCACATTGTACATGTATGCATGCACTTTTTGTGAATGTGCATGGTGCTTGACAGACTGCATGTAAATGCATCGTACATGTATATGTTGTTACACGTACATGTATATGGAAGTACAGGCTTTTTGTAAATTCCCTTCAAAGGTTTTCCTGGTATCTCATTTTATATTAGGCGAATTAAAAAAACATGTGTTTCCGTTTCATTGGAAAAGGAGTAACTTAGGTTAGGGGTCATATTTTTTTTGTGCAAGGGACAATGTAATTCACTGTGCACATATACAATACCACATGAACGTGTCAGAGCTGCATAGTCACTGGTTGAGTGGTTACAAAAAAAGGCCGAATTTTGTGGTGGTTACAAGTGTGTTCATGTGAGAGCAGGCCACTTTTGTCGAGCTCACTGGCCTGAAAGTAATGAAGTCTGAGTCAGGGAGAACACAGCACAATGCACCAATTGTTTTTTAATAAGTTCTGGAACAAAGAGATGTAGGTTCTACATTAAAATTTTTTGTTCTGTTTGTTTAGCTTAGCTTTGGTTTGTGTTAACTTACATGGACATGCAACTACTGAGGGTATATTTTTGTGTGACCTTAGGAGTGTACAAAGCTCTACCTGTCTACACGGAGCTACTTGAAAAATATGTGTACACAATAGTGTGCATTTCATTTGTAATGCAGTTTACAATGTACGTATTTCACATGTACATATGAGTTCTTCCACCAACCCTTACAGTACTGCACACGTACCGGTACATATGAATCTGTAGAAGTCCATTCATACATGTAAATGTACAAGTGCTTATGTTTGTAAGCAAATTGTGTTCTTCACCTGCGTGTAATGCACACCTGACTGTTTCTTCCTGACCATGTGAGGGTGTCTTTTCAAACCCCATTTTTTTTGGGTACAAAATAGCCTCTTGGGAGTTGGTAATTTGTCCATCAAAAATTGAACCCTGACTTGTACTACATTTTGCATTGCAAAATATTTGATTACATGTACACATGCAATGTCCGTGGTGTACAGAAATCCAGTTACGTACGTGTACGTGACACACACGTGTACTTGTGCCTGCGCACTTACGCATTAACGCACATGTACATGTAAGAATAACTGCTGGTAGGTTGTTGATTTTGTGATCTGTGTCTGGCTGACGTCGTAGCTGCTATACAACTGACGTATAGACATGTACGTGTATATACATGTACACATGTGAGTGTCCTTGTCACAGGATGTGTAGATTAAATCTGTTGACTTGCTAGAAATCTAGCACGCAGTGAGTCCTACTTTCCTGGGGACTGGTCGGAGCAAAGTTGAGCTCCAAGGCCCCAAAAACAGTTCAGATGCCCCTCCAACTAGCTTCACTCGTGTTAGCTAGTGTATACTGCAACGTACAATATGGGTACCTGCACATGTACACGGCCTTTGCTAAACTGTGTGAGTGCTGGTTTTGCCAGTGTGAATTGTGAATTGAGCATGAGGTCATGCTCATTTTACTTCGGTGGGTGGGTCGCTAACTGAGGTCACCGCCATATGCAGTGTACAGTGCATGTGACCTCAGACATGGCAAGGGCTTTTTTGCTGTAATCAGACTGTATGTGCATGCTACAGTAGGTATCTGTGCGTGGCTATGGCTAAATTTACATTCATAAATTCCTCAAACAGTTCAACAACCTGCAATTTGACCGTGTAAGTGCATTAGCATTTGATAATGCCCCCCTGAGAAGTGATAATGCCCGCTGTGTGAATCACATGCTGGCACCTGGATACGATTTACGAGGCAGTTGAATGGATTCTGATTGGTCAAGAGTCTGTATGCACGTGGCTTGCCACGCGCGTGCCAATTGCACTAGGAATATTCCATAAAGTGGACGGGGGTGTCCGGGAAAATGAAAGTAAAACTCTCGAACAAAATCGCTGAAAATCCATCAATGAATATGTGCATTAGTCGTGTCCAATCACATATTTATTCACTGTTATTTTATGGTTCATCATTTTTTTATCGTTGGACTAGGCAGATACGTGTTAGATGAGGGAACATGTCGGCCTGTTCAAATAACTTTTGCCGTTCATTCAAGTCAGTTCAACTTCTTGCTGAAGAACAAAACTGAATAAATGCATATGGAAACATGGCATAAGGACTAGTAAATTGAGACAAGACATATCACACGTACACCAGTACGTGTAAACTCACTTGCAGATGAAAAAAATGATAAATTCTAATCCTGGTTTACATGTGCATGTATATCTCCGGCAGGCTCATATGTGACTGGAAATGGTAATAATATCTAATTTTGCTCTGTGTTCGTCTCTGTTCGCTTTTCTGATGTAGGAAAAGTCTCCACGTCATCGTGACAAAATACCAAATGTGTCACTGTAGAAATAGTGAAACCCCAGCAAGTTTTGTTTGCATATATCCTAAGCGTCCATTGTTAATCCTAAGTAGGCCTACTTCTAATTCAGTGCCATTCACTGTGAACTTGTGGTTCACCTTTGTTGGATCGGGGATCAGAGGCCTGGGGTGATACATGTACGGTTTGGGATTTTATTTTGATTGGGGACACACGGGGGGGTGTCTGTGAAGTGAATAACTAGTGGCACTGTGTGCTGGACTGCTATTGATTTTGTCAGGTTAGGTACATGTACTACGAGTTCCTGTGAAGTCAAACCTACATTGTATCTCATCCATACCAGAGGCCAATTTCGTAGAGCAGCTTAAGCACAACATTTGCTTAAGCGTGAAAAACCTTGCTTAAAAAACAAATGTTACCAGGTCAAACTCTATTTGTTTGTTAGCTAACCAACAGACAGCTTAATATGATCCCAAAACAACATACATCACAAGGAGTTTTGGTTGGTTACCTGATTTATCAAGCAAGGTTTTCTCGCGCTTAAGCAAATTTTGTGTTTAAGCAGCTCTATGAAAATGGCCCCAGTTGATTTTCAAATTTCAATAGTCTGACCTGTTGGAGTTAAACAGGCTCTGTCCAGTCTTGTGCCAGTAATTACACGTACAGTGACATGCTAAAAATTGGTTAGACGAAAAGCCACATGCAGAACTATGCTTTGTTTTTTTAAAGAGTCTCGGCCCAGTTTTGTACGGGTAATTGTCACCTGCTAAGCAAAGCTTGGCCGGGAACCAGTCACGAGACACACAGAGTGCATGACATTTTGGCTGGTGACTCCCTTTTGCTCGGCAAAGTTTTTTATTTGTTTGCAAATTGCAGTGCTGAGCAAGTCTGTGAAATTGGCCCTTGATCGTTTGTCAAACTGCTGTCTGTTTTTTCCTCGCTCTTAGAATCGTACCACACTCGGAGAATTCGCAGTAAAGCATGGAGGAAGAAACTAACACTGATAACAGCACTGCCAACAACAGTGCCACTACAGAGGAAAAAATACAGGTAAGCATTCCGACACGTTTTCCCCTCAGTGTTTGACCGGAGTAGGGGGAGCCATTTTATACCCCTCCCCCTACATTTTGGTAGTGAGAAACAGAAAGTCTGCAGCCTTGGGTTATTTTCAACGGGCAAATTTGGGGAGCAAATGATAAAAGAACATTAAGCGCACTGTTCGTTGGATTTCTGGTCGTCAACCAACCTCCTTCCTTTTCTCCCTCAAGGCTGGGAGGGATTTCAGGCACTGCAAGGATGGTCTAGTTTTACCGAGGCCACGAGTGGCAGCTGGCACTGATCGGCCATTCGTGTGCCGCAGCTGAGAGCAGTGTTTGATACATTGGCAAGCGTTGCTGCAGAATGTTAACCCCTTGACGACAGGAATTTTTTTTGAATTATTTTTTTGAATTACACAGTGAAAAGGCTCATTGTTCAGTGGCATGTGGCTGTACTCACGCTTCCACATTCCCATTGCCTGTTTTCAAAGTGGGGGCTATTGTGAAGCTGGTGATTATGATGCAAATTCGGTCTTTTCATTTCTGGGCTACACACAAAGGGCAATCATCATATACAAAAGAGCCAGGGTCTGCCTTCTTTCACCGTGTTTGCTCGAGCGTGGGCCGAGAATAATAGCTGAAAAGCGGGCTGAGGATCTCAATTTTCACGGCGGCTCTTACCGTCTCCCGGCGCGTAGGGGCTAACAAGCACTTTGTTTTGTTTCAGTCTCTGTCCTACATGTATGCTGCAGTCGTCAGTCCCTTTAATCACTCTCCTGTGACTTCTTGGAAACAAGTGATCAGGCCTGTGGATTCATACTTAGTGATTCTCTAAAAAAAGTCCAAATGTGCCTTATGCATTTGGAATTTTTTTTGTTTTTAGGACAGCACAATCTTTCAATTTGTAGTTGTTCTATTCTTAATTTTAGGGCTTCAGAAGAAGTCTGCATTTGTATGGATCAGTGGTCTGAAGTGGGAACAGTTCGTGGTCCCGTAACAGTTTTGGTCGTGGTAAACTTTTCCAGACATGCAGAGTTTTCAAGATTGCCCTCCCGTTGATCTCCACAGTTGGTCTCGGAGCATTTGCAAAGGGCCTTAATCAATTGAGTAAACCCCAGCGTTTTTCTCATGTGGTTTCCTCGGTACAGATTATCTCAACTCAAGCCCTGCCTGTGTCGGTGGTCATGCCCGGGATTTCCAGCCAGCCTGTGGCGGTGACGTCTGTTATCCAGTCCAACAGCACCCAGCCGTCGGTCATCCAGACTACCCCGCTGCACACGGTCCAAGTTCAGGTGAGTTGCTCTCGCTGTAACCTCTGTCCCTGTCGACTGCAGCAGGATGCGCCGTTGGTCCAGAATTGTTGCACCTCGTTGCACTGACACATGGCGGTGAACATAAGTGGCAGAGTGGCACACTGTTTCCGCTTGACAGGGCCAAGGCTGGGTTTTATCCACTGCACTCCCCAGTGCCAGAAAATCCACCAGTGCAATTTTGGTGCATTTCGTTGCATTCAGCGGGTTCTCATTTAAGCTGCGTTGCACTCTGTTGCGTTCACCCTTTTTTTTATATTTTCGGCTGTGGTGCACTCTGTTGCATTCAGCATGGTTCCCATTTTAGCTGCGTTGCATTCGCTTGCATTTGATGGGATTCTCAATTCAGGTTTGTGGCAGTCTGTTGCATTCAGCATGGTTCCCATTTCAGCTGCGTTGCATTCACTTGCATTTGATGGGTTTATTGCATTCAGCATGGTTCCCATTTCAGCTTTGTTGCATTCAGGAGGGTTCTCATTTGAGCCGCATTGCACTCTGTTGCATGCCAATGTGGCAATTGCTACCTACAAGTACATGTACATTCATGTGTGTACGCATATAAAATGGCTCCTCGCACAGCTTTCCATCGTGCTTTGGACACCTAAAATGGGCATTCCGATTTCTGATCTGTCAATGTTAGCAGGTGTCCAGCCCATCAGACAAAGCTGGCTCAGCCAACTGTAAGTTTGCCATTCAAACCACTCTGTGGTGTGATTTTTAATAATCGCACATGGTGTTGACAGTTTTACATGTGTGAATTTTTTTTCCCCGTTCCCCTCAGGTGACCCCAGTGCAGGACGGAGAAGAACAACCAGCGGTCGTTCCAGACACCGAGGTTGATCGCAAGAGGCGACAGGACATCCTGTCACGCAGACCCTCATACAGGTCAGTGTGCCAGTGCCAGTGAGGCTTGCGGGAAAAATTGTGGCTACGGCTGAAGGAAAACACATTAGTCAATGGAAGCCACTGGCTGCAGCCACTTTGCATAGGCATGTGTGCCAGTTACTCCTCAGCTACAACCAGGACTCTCCGATGAAGCTGAGGATGGACAGGACTGGTGGTCACGTTAAAAGTGGGTCCAGTAATTATGCCGTCGGAAACTGTGCTGGATCATATTTAGGCCCCGTGTAGGGCAGGTGTCCCCTTTTCGGATCTTTGCACAGGTTGAAATAGCATGCTCCGCTTGACTTAACGTGTGGAAACTGGACTGATGTGGTAGGCGATGGAATGTAAAGTTGTAAAGGAGCCTTTCAAGATCTTCCCAATGAAAACTTCGACATGCCCTAGTCACTTCCATCTGAGCAGGAGGACAGGGGCTTTGCAATGTCCATACCTTTTGGTGAAAATCGAAGGTTGGCACATCAATGTAAAGTAGTAATTTTTGGGGTGTCCTTACTGACTCTTTGTTGCTGTCCGTGTGCAGGAAGATCCTGAACGACCTGTCCTCCACAGACACCCCAGGGGTGGCCAGGATTGAAGAGGAGAACACCGAGGAAGATAACGCAGGTACCATCACCTTGGCAGGTGCTGCGGGCCTCCATGGATTCCAGACAGGTACTTGTATACCGAGTCATTTAGTTTATCCTGCAGTTACCCTGGTTGTAGCACCTCTGCAGGACCTGTAGGCCACCATGGGTTCTCAATGAGTGCTCCTACACCATTTCAATGCTTTCATTGCATGTGAAACTGTTAGTCGGTAGCCTGCAGGTAGCACCTGCTTTAAGCACCTACATGTAGGTCCTGCAGGTGTTAATCAATTTCCAGCAGGTGTTTTCAAGCCTTATGAAAGCCCCAAGTATGTATGTTAAAATTTGACCTCTTCAGCACAGACTACCTACATGGACATCACCTGTACAGGTGCCACAGTCTCCTACAGGTTCTGCAAGCCCTTTTACCAGCTTGGTGGACGGACACTATCACCTTACTAGATGCAGTACTCCGTGGATTACAGTAATTCAGACCTTCTCAACCACTCACTGTGTATCGCACCTGTTGCTCTTAAAAAGGTGAAGCCGTCCCTGACACGGAAACTGATCAGAACTCTCAAGAAATTTCAGTTACCGGAGAGAAACCTACCTTGATCCATTTTCCAAGCTTCTTAGCCATAACATGTAATTTACGAGATTTTTTTTGTATGTCTTCGTCTCTTTGACAGTGATGACCACAGGAGGAGCAACCATCCAGATTGCCAACCCGGCTGAGATGCCCAGCCTGCAGACGCTGACCATGACCAACGCGGGGGCGCCGGCCGGCACCATTGTCCAGTCGATACAGACCCAGGATGGCACACAGCAATTCTTTGTCCCAACAGCTTCAGGTCGGTAAATGGTGAAGCAGCCAACCAGGAAGTCGTCAGTTCCCTGAGGAAAGACTGATTTTTGAACCTGGTTACTTTCTGACACCTTTTTTGTGGGCAGGGATAGGGGTTTTCTGGGAGAGTTTTTGATTGTTTCACTGTCTCAGCATCCTCCAAATTCTAAGTTTTAAATCTGATGGGGACTGATTAAGTATTGAATGGGGATTCAGAGTCCCCCCGTTTATAGTTCACCTCTTGTGCATTCCGGGTCATTATCTTAGGGTTCTTTTTTATTTGTATAAAAATTAAGAACAATTTGAGATGTTTATAGACAATTTTTTTCAATACGATAAAGGTGACATTCTTGAATGCAAACATAACACCTAAAATTTGCAGCCGAGTGCCCGGCTTTAAAGCCTTGGTGGGGGCTTTGGTGATGAGTAATATCTGACAGACTGCCAGACTACTTCCATAGGTTTAGAGCTCTGCAGCTTGGACCAGACTTTCCAATGTTGCCAACTGTAATGTGTAGTTAACCCCCCCCCCCACTCGCCGCTGCAGGTGACATCCAGGCCTACCAGATTCGGCCGGCGACCAGCCTCCCGCAGGGGGTGGTGATGGCCAGCACCAACCTCCAGTCCTCGGGCCACATACACGTCCACGAGGAGGCTGGCCGGAAGCGGGAGCTGAGGCTCATGAAGAACAGGTGGGTTGTCCAAAACGCCAAACCCTCGCTGGTGTCCTGCCCGACCTACTTGTAATGCCAAACTGACATCACCTCTAGATTTAATTTACAGTATTAACACTGTTGAAATATGGGTCATTCCACAAGTTGGGGGCACAATTTGTGACGGTGTCCTTGTTACATCCAAAACGTTTACCACCTGTCATGACCTATAGAGTAGGTCCTTTACGTAGTAAAAATAACACACGCCTCTGTATTCAGCCTTGCAAGATGTATAACAACGTCAATGTGGAATCCACACGCAGGGAAATAGCTGTTCATTTTATACGGAACCCATGTAACAATTGACACCGTCGCAAATTGTGCCCCACCCTCATGGAATGACCCATATACTTTCTGAATGCAGTTTATGAACAACTAATAGATTTTGATGTCCACATCCGAATCAGTCGATGGCATATCTGTGTACTGGAATAATTGGCACAGCCCCTACAGACAGCGTCGCTCTCTCCAGTATCTCTTTTCAACGTTTGCCATTTGTGTCCTTCCCCTTCGCACAGGGAGGCCGCAAAGGAGTGCCGACGGAAGAAGAAAGAGTACATCAAGTGTCTGGAGAACCGGGTGGCGGTGCTGGAGAACCAGAACAAGACGCTCATCGAAGAACTGAAATCCCTCAAGGAGCTCTACTGCCACAAGTCGGAGTAACAAAAAATCCACGGTGATCGCCCGGAGCCAGTGTCTCGCCATTCAGAAGAATGGATTTTTACTGTGTTTTTTTAATGTTTTTTTTGTTCTTTTGCTAGTTTCTTGTCTGCAAAGAGAGTCACTTTGGAGAGTGATTTCTTTCTTACCTGACAAGCAGGTTTTATTAATCATCTCAGCTGGTTGTGCGTTCCAAAGTCACTGTGGACGGTTGAGTAATAAGGTGAACCAGCATCATTCTTTGGTGCAGACGGGCACTAGCTCAGACGGGAATAGGTATGTCCAGATGTCTCTTAGTCCAAATAAGCAGTACGTTGCGTTGCCGACAGTCTCGCCGCCCATTGGAAAACCAAGATGGCCCCCTCTGTTTGTTGCCTAAAACTTTGTTGTTGCATCTTCTAGAGTAGGAACGAGTGTAGGTAAAGTTTTAGTCCTTTTCATTGTTTCTGTTCAGCATTTTGTTGGAAGACAAGTCTGAAAGCATTGATCTGTTGTCAGAATGTGAAAACCTTCCAATGTTCTGTTCACTATGGGTGGAACTGAATGTTAGGTTGGAATTAAATTTGTAATGTTCTTTACATGTAGTCTTGCGCCCATTAACCCTAACAGTCCCGAATGCTACAAGGTACTACTTGGTAGTAAAATGTAGTACTCGGCCCTGTCGCTTGTTAGAGGACATGACATTAACCTTCTCTGAAGCCATAAAATACAATCGAGAAGACAATGTACCATACAGTGCTGTGGCACTGTGAATGCATGGTTTCATTGTTTTCTGTACGAGTAACAATGGAATAAACCTAGCCAGAAATAGTAATTTGTAGCACTAGGTCCTTCAGGCTCAGAGTGTTACCTGGTATTTTGTAGTACTGAGTACTCTAAGCCAAACAACGCCCACACTGTTAGGGTTAATGTAAGGGAGTTAGGTTCATGGAGAACGTGTGCGTTTTGAGTCGTTTATAATTGTGGTTTAACTTGGGGGCCAGGGCCCGAGTTTTTGTTCCATTAACAACTGCTTATAGGTCTGCCGTCCTGGCATGTACATAAACTGTTTCCCCCAGAGTACCGTAAGAACAGAGAAATATATATATACTCAGGCATTTCAAAAAAGAGATGCAACTCATATGTCGGAGAAAACTAAACGTCGTTCTTTGGTAAGTTAAACGAATGAATTGCCGTTGATGCTCCCGAAATGAACTGATTTGTTGTGATTGATTCAACTGATCATTTATTTCTTGGGCCGTGGAATGAACAGCTTTTGTTTCGGAGAGCTGTTATAGTTTATAAAGAATGTAGGATTTTGTGAATAAATCAAACCTAATCACAACATGTTTATTGTTCAATTCCAGTTGGGAATGTCGGTGTCGACTTTGCGAGTAGCCAAGATTTTTATTTGGCATGTCTGACAATGCGTCTTTGGGAAAAACTTGACCCAAGAGCAACCGGCTTTCCGTTACTGTCCGGACCATCAAGGATTTACTTTCCAATTGTCACCAAGTATTTCAGCGTCTCTTGTATTTGCTGTGTAAATATAAGCCTTATAAATACCTGTGTATACCTGGAAACGAATTAATTGGAGAAAATGTAAGCTGAATACTTCAGTGTGTGTATATATATCGATTCTTCCAGCACACTTGCAGTATTTAGATGCTTGAAAAAAGCCTTCGGTGTCCCTGTGGATGTCGTTTTAAGTGTTTTATTGTGTCGGGTACTGTCAATATTCCAACCAAGACACATTGAATTAAGACAGTCATCACATCCTGGATTCACTGGTCGACTTTGTCGTCAGATTCGTGTACATGTCCTCTTAGTAGCACAAAATTGTACAATGTTTCGTTTTGGTTGGTTGGTTTTTTAGTTCGTTTGTGTTTTTTGGTTGCATTGTACATGCTCAGTACGTGTAGCTTAGGGCAAGTTTGAGTGCCAACTAGAGTTGACAGCTAGTCAGTTGCCTTTTAACAATGCCAGCCCACAATACAGCCACAATTGAACGGCCCTCACCTTGTACGGGTTACAACTCTAGCGGCAGACAGCTGTGCTAAAGCACATGACCCCCGCCGCACTAAAATAACATCGGCTATTAATAACCAGTGGTGTGGTTCATGCCCCAGGGCCAGATTCCAAATGGTCGTCGAGACGGTCCAAACCATCCGTCATGCAGGCTTTTTTTTTTTTTTTTTTACCGAACCACAGGTTAACAATTGTGCCTCGAACTTGCCCTTGCCAAGCTTCGTGCGGATGATCGTGAGACGGCTGAGCGCCTTTTAGTCTTGCATGTATTTTAAGTGTCTAATCGGCCGAAACACGCTGCACACAATTGCAGACATGTACCGGTACTGGAGGTTGTTTCATCTCTTGGTTGGGAAGTCGAGGCTCATTGACGCTGTCAGTTGTATCCCACCCCGCGTTCGTGTCGGCCAACTGTAGACATTGACGAAGAATGCTGTAAAATTAAAGCTGAAAGTATATGCTACATTCAGTAATCTGTTGTCGTGTCTGTATTGTTTGTTTGAAAGTTGAAAAGAATTGCTCTTGGTATCAAGATTTTGCGGGAGAATCTGGAACAACGTGTAGTGCAATAAGAACCGGTCAAAATGGAGTCAAATTTGGAACAATTTACTTCCCACGTAGCTTGAGTATCCGTATTTAATGCAGAATGTGGGAATATTGAAAGTTGTTCGTAGTTAGATCTATAAACACTTATTAAACAGTGGAATACGTTTTACACCATGAGTTCTTTTGTAAGAGTAAATGAATAATGTCGAAGAAACGTGGCAGATTTCACATTGTAAAATCAAAACAAAACTAACCTACTTGCCCCCAAAATAATAATTGAATATCTACCGGGTCGCATTGTTTTCCAAAAGAAGCCACGGAAAAGTCTCTTGCCAACTAAGGCTACGAACGCGGTCTATATACATGTAGGAAATCACGTAATATGAACGCCCATTATTTTAAACCTCACCCGAGAAAAATCATTTTCCGATGAAAAGTTTATGCAAAATGAAACTGGAGTAAGTTACGCACACGTAATGATCTAATATACGCAGAAATAAATTTAAAAAAATTACTGGACCCCAGATGCGATAATTTACGTACAGTTTTGTACACAGAGAGCAAGTAACCCCAGTTGTCTTCACCGAAGATACTTCCTGGGCAAGGTATTCATCGAAAGTTGGATTGCGTTTTTACCTCTATCGTCCCAAATACTTTCCAGCTGTCACACGAGCCGGGCGCACAGCGAGGGTTTTGTTTGCCTGTTACAAAATACATGTATCTCCTGTATTATAGGTTCATCGACAAACTTCCACATTTTTTTATGGGCTGTGGAGACACGGTAAGACGAGAATCGATGTGGAAGTATTCCTTGCAACGTATTTAAAATGTTTCCCATTCACCACTTTTGTTTACACTTACAAACTACATAATGTTTTGCTTTACGGGGTTTGCTTTAAAATCTTTCGTTCCATTCAGCCACCCTGCACCCTCGTACGCAACGGACATGCGCGTACAGCATCACGTGCGTGTGTGGCATGTTATTACTCCAAAAGTGCGAGTCATTGACGGTTGGCTGAGGTCCCCTACTATGCGAACATTCTTCAGGTCTATAGTCCTATTATGCATTACAAAAAAGCCTTTACTAAACCCTAAAAGTAATAAAAATGTACTTGTAAAATTTAGTAAAAATGACTAGGCATTAGTCAGACTAATCCAATTAAAACTTAATATGCGGGTTATTAACATGTTAAGCAAAATAGCAGGCCTCTGTTTTATTTTTTAGAAGAAAGTGAGAGGGCGCTCCCTTTTTATGTACGACTTTGAGACGAACTCTGGATGCTTGAGAAATTTCTGATCTGTTCCACGCAGAACAGCCTTTTCAACCCCTTCCTGCCCGTCTTTTTCGCCACGATGAAGAGCAAGAAGATGGCCAGCCCGAGCAGTGAGTTCAGAACGGCGAAGATCCATTGGAAGACGGAGGTGGCCTCCTCGACAGCGAGGAACCCGACCGCCCAGGTCCCACCCAGCAGCAGGCTGATCGGTAGCATTAGGCGACCGTGGCGGATGGCGGCGTCCACGCTGGTCTCACGGCGGGTGCGGGTGGTCTCCACGCGCTGGCAGACCAAACGGCGCACGAGGAGAACAAAGACGAGGACGTTGAAGAGAAGCATTACGCCAACGGGAAGGAGAACGCCAAAGTAGAGCGCGTTGCCAGGAGGCAAGAAACAGCTACCAAAAGGAAAACAAGTCATGTAAGAAAAACAATGCTGTTGGCAGTTTCGTAACAACATTTCTCATGGCCATTAACATAAATTTATCGATACACCAACCATACAGCTGTAGATGACCTGTACCAGAATTTCAGACCATATCCCTTCTACCGTAATTAACATCCCACCGAGTCCCCAAATGCGCCACGGTGGAAAATCGTGCTTAAAAGCAAGAAAGAAGGCCCCAAAGACAGCCGAAGTATACGATGAATTTGCCTGCCTTCTGGGTACTTACTATGCTTCTTGGAGTTCCCATTCTCCCGTTGTCAGATACGGTACCAGAAATGTGAAGGCTGCCACCACCATGGGGACTCCTTGGAAAGCAGGCATAATGTCAATAGAAGTGTCACTTGTCTTTACAAGTGTATGTCCTTACCGAGTTACAGCTGACAGTTACAATGACACTGTTGCCATGAAAGTCTTTCAAGCAAATAATTTAGCGAATGATAGTGTAACATTCTAAGGAGCAATAAAATCATGTCACCTAGTTCACATGAATTCTCTCATAATCTTCCAGGATTGCTGGTGATTAAAACAAAGGTTATCTTCCATATCTGAAAACAAATCTTATTAAGAACTATCTGTAATTCATTAAGAACTCCTGGGACTTACCCCAGCAAAAAAGCATCAGCTTCACCAGGTACCGAGTCAAGAGAAGCCTTTGCGTGATGACCAGCAGGTAGAAGAGATTCATGGCCTCAGCCGAGGCCCAGCAGACGGACGTTAGGAAGAAGTACTGGATAAGAGCGGCCATGACGATGCAGGTGACCGGTGATTGAGCCTGTTCGATGCCAGCCAGGAAGACCACGTACAGGGCCAGGAGGGACACGCACAGGTTGATTAGAGACTTCTTGGCTGGATTGTTCCTCAACTCACTGGACATTTAACAAGATAGTGAGAAATACATATGAAACCTTGCTTCTAATGGAGAATCCTTCAGCGAAGTGTTTACTTTTTGTCACCTTTTGACCTCTTTATCTAAAGCTTGAATCCTGTCCAGGCTGACACAAAAATAGGCTTCTCCAGACACGAATTTATTTCATTTTTCTACTTCAAATACGTTTCCTTCCATTTCTGAACTCAGTATTAAACTGTTCCCAGACTCGTGGGTTTCTCCAGGTTTCTTAGAGTTCGCGGCTGTAGAGGCTAACCTGTTCCTTTTCAGGGAACTCTTGAAGTAAATACGCTATTTACTACAACATATGTAGGTAGGCCTACCGAGGTAGGACAGGACTTTACAACAGGATATGCTCACCGATAACTCAGGCACGCCAGAATGGTCAGCGCCAGTGCTACAATGGATATGGCGCATCCAACCTTGCTAACGACGTCCAGCACATAATCTTTGATATCACCAGTGTAACTCTGAAGAAAAACGTAACACGAAAAAAGACACCTTGTTGTTGGCATGACAAGCATGCACCAGAGTACATGATCACAGGTGCTTGGTGGATCCCTAAGGTCCCAGATATTGCACAGGGCCATGCTTACTGATCAAAATGTTGAAAAGTATAAGTCACACATAAGGAGGCGAAAAGAAAGATACTCTACGCACTACAAGAATGGCAAAGCTAGTCAGGTGATCACAGTGGCAGACTACAGGACTGCTTGCACCGCTTGTCGTCGACCGAGTGCATCCTTCGGTTGACCAGTTAGTAGACTCGACGTCCCAGAAGACGCACACCGGTTCGTTAGTCAGCGAAGCCTGAAGCAACCAGACAACGATCATTAATGTTAAAAAAGGTTCCAAAGCAGTCATGGTGGACAAAAAGTGGTTGGCATAATTCTGCAGCATGATTCCGATCAAAATGATCAAACACCGTCTACTCCCGGGACTTTTCACCCGAGTAATTTGTCCAGAAATGTGACGATCTAAAGGAATTACAGCTACATAGTTCTCGTTCGAGGACAGTAACTGTGACTGTACCTTTGAAACCTAGATCGATGATTGTTACAAAGACAGGTTTAGGTGACGTGGACTCACGTTTGTTGGTATGAACGACGTTATCACAGGACTAGCCAGGTTCTCAATAGTTTCATCCGGGCTACCTACAATTGCTGAAATGACGCGACTGTTGACAAACAGCCGGGTCCCGTTGGGCAAGGCAAACGATCCAGGTGTTTCCCGTTGGAACAGTATGGAGTTGAGGTACACCGTGAATACAACGGGAGGTTCTGAAACCAGTATGGGATTCATTGATACATATATGAACAAATACAGCTGCCAATCTGTACACCAAACATGCACAAGTCTCAAAAGCCGTCTGTGAAGCAACGTCTGATGTTTGACATGCAATGCCAAGAATACACAGTGCTACCAGGAAATCACTTTGGCAATTTTTGGATGTTGTCGTCTTTGTTAAGTAACAGTCAAAAAGCACCACAACTGCCAGAATTTTTAATCACGTGACATTAGGGAGCTAAAAAACTGCAACACTTCGAATCTGAAAGTGTGAAGGAAATGTAACATTGGGAATAAGGAAGTGTCAAAGAATGACAATCTCAATAAGGTCACGTAGTATTAACACGTTCAACATCAAAGATGGAAGTGTAAAAAATATGCAGGGATCAGAGTGTCCAGGATTTGTAAGTGTCAAATAATGCTACACTGAATCAGTGAGTGTCCAATAATTCTACTAATCTACTCAAGAATCAGAAAGTGTCAAAAATGCAACATCAAGGACTGGGAACTGTAAAAACTAAAGAATGTCAGGGTTCGGGGATAAAGAAAAATGCAACATCGAGGTTCAGTTGGTGTTCAAAATGCTATATGAGGGTCAGCATATGTCAAAGAACTGCAACATCAAGGATGGGAAGGTGTTGGAGACATGCAACAGCAATGACCACGAAGAGTCCAAGAAAATTGACTTTACATCAAGGAACTCGACGGGTGTCAAGGCAATACAAGAATCAGGAATCCTCAAACAAAGTGCAACACCACGGACTTGGGAAAATCAGGCAGGGAAAGCAGAATTGTCAACACTGATATTTCGATTACGGGGGAGAAAAAATTACAAGGTAACAGGAATACAATTAAACGATAGATGTGTGTACCTTCGCGGGAAACTTGACTGAACACCTCTGCGGGTAGACCGATGAAGGCCTCGGCCCTGTCCGGCGGCATAACAATAGGGTCTGTGTATAGTCTCTCATCGTTGTTTTGGAAAGTGTTGTCGAGGGTGCCGTCGCGGGAGATGCTGGCATAGCCCAGAAGCGTATAAGTGTCGTTGGCCTGCCGGCGTGGCTGGACTACCTCCACGGCCAGGTTCTTCGTTACCCAGGACAGGTTCCCCCGCACGTAGGTCAGCTGTTCCTCGAAGGATCGCTGGATTCGAGCAGCCGAGTAGCTGCCTGCGAGCACTTCGTCCGGGAGGTTGAGGAGATTGTCCACCATCATGATGACATTCTCAGTTGCCTGTGAGACGTTTTGGAATATTGAGATCTGAGTAATAAAAAATGCCCCTGGAAGTAGACACCGTAGCCATGAACATCATACTGATGACGTCGGAAAAGTTGCTTTCCTGTTATGAACATATTTTACTAATCTGGTAACATTTGAGGAAGAAATGAATTCATGTACCCAAATGTTGTTGACTTTGTTACATGCCTGATCTCACTTGATATTTGAGGCTGTCTAAATCAAAGGATACATGTGCTCTTTTAATTGCTTTTATACATACCGGCGTTGATGATGATCTAACATTGACGATGTTTTCCAGTGTAGTTGCAGTCGATGCAACACCCGCCGAGTCGATTCTGTCGTAGTTGCTGGTTGCGTTTGCTAGGGCTGTGGATATCAGCTCTAAATTGACCTCCGCCACAGGTATCTGTTGATGCCACCAAAGTATTTGCTTTTTAGCAATCTTTAAAAGCTACCATGGAAACTTTGCATTACAATCTGACCGAACCACAGCTGATATAAAGTTTGCAGAACAGTTAATGAAAAAGCTGGTTTTTGCAAGGCATTCTGCTAGACACGTGGGGACATCAGGTTTGAGATTCGATTCAAAACCATGAACACGACGGTGAAATGGTGTTGTGTCAGCACGCCATCGTTTAAGCCGCCCTCGAACTTAAGTTTGCCCCATTTCATGTCTGTTTTCAGTTCATAGCATCAAGAGTAGAAGTCAAAGATTCATTTCCTATTTGAGATCATTTGAATAGAGGCTGCACATGGCAGCCATCTCTCCGGTAACTGATTTTGCTATGGAGGGATAGCACATAAGGTCTACTCATGTGTATCCCTGCAGAACTAAAGTTCTTACCGGAATAAATGGCTGCCATGCATAACCTCTCTAAGAAATTGTTTGATAAATTCCATTTCTTAGGTTTAAAAAGCAATGCTTATAGAAGAAAATGAGCATAGTGTCACAAGATGATAGTATACCAGTGACAGATGATAGAGAATGTCGGTGACATCACAGGTCGGGGAAATGTCGCAGCCTCGGAGACCACTGTTGACATCGGTGAAACACTTGCAAGGAGCGCCTGAGAAAGGAAAAAAGAGGTGACCAGCTTTACACTGAAAACTTTATTAAAGTGCCTTTGTTTGGCACGTCTGCTTCAACATAAAAATGTCGTTTTGAAAGGCTGTTGATGACAACATCGCCAGAAATAGACTCCTTGGAATTTATCATTGAATCAATATTTAAAAAAATTCAAATCTTACCTGGTCTTTTGTAACATATCCCACCATTATTGCAAGAATTGCTCTCACACAACTCCATTTCTAAAAAGAAGAAAAACAATACTTTTTTTCTGTCAGACTAGTTTGTCATCAGAATGTTATGACGGAGAAACCACTGTTTAAAATACTTTGAACTCTTACAAAGAAAGAGGTCGCAGAACTACTTCTGGTAAACTGAAACTGAGAAATATCGAAGTGATGTAGTTTTGTGCTACATTTTTCTTTTACTTATATACACATGTATAGTGTTTGGCTCATAAATGTATCCTTGTACAGATTAATTACCGTGGCATACCTTTCGACAGGACAGAAAGTGCACATTTGTTTCGAATGAAAAGACATGAGCGGGGAACTTGAATTTTCTCATTTACCGAATTCACATTTAGGTCCGTAGCGACCGTTGTCACAGAAGCACATGAACCCATTTATCTGGTTGAAGCACGTACTGCCGTCGGAACAGGGATTACTGGCACACTCGTCTCTATCTGCTGGAAAAACTGGGGTCAGATTTGAAATGGATCGTTAACGTAGGATTTCAATCTCTGCAGCCTCTACGAGTATTAAAAGTTTGCTTTTATCACTTGAAAATGTTCAGCCGCCTCCCCTATATATCTTGCCTGCTCGTGCGATTCTAGATTGGAGGTTCCGGCTTGGTGTCATTTGAACCCACGATGGAACAATTTTCAATTTGTCCAAACGTTGTATGCCCATAAGAGCTTTGGTAGCTGGTGACGAGGCCGACTTAGAAACAACGCTTGGCTTTTGAGAATGGCCGTACATAGGTTCCTGTGCTGCCACCAAGCGGACGAACTGACCTTGGTTCTCACAGTTCTGTCCGCCGTATATAGTTGGGCATGCGCACGTGTAGCCATCGGTGTCTGGAGACGCTGAGCAGGTCCCCCCGTTGATACACGGCTGAGAAGAACACGCGCCGGTTACTGTGGATTAACAGGAAAGCAGAAATGCTGTGAAATCCACCAAGTACAATCAAAGTCACTTCTTAAGTCAAGACACAAGCAGTCATGCCCATAAGAAATGCCTTCACAAGTCCAGTTAGAGTCCACTTACAGAACAGTATGCCAAGGAACCACTTTCATAATCTAATCACCTACCTTGAGTTGCTGATCTTCACTTGAGACAGGATGGCTATGGTGATTGACTTGTGAGGGCTTTTTGAACGAGTCGACGACAAACACTGCCCTAATTTTTCAGTTCCATCGGTCAAAATTTGACCACAACTTGAAAAAAATATTTGAAAGCTGATCTGTTTGTCAACATCGAGCAAACTGCCTCTTTTCGTGGAATGCAAATCAGGTCTTTGCGCCAGTAGGCCTACTGGTCAACTTACTCTCCGTTTGACAATTGGGACCAGTGTAGTTACTCGGGCATTGACATCTGAAGCCATCCCGGCTGTAAGCCCACGGCAGACACGTACCACCGTTGTAGCACATCTGTGGATATCTACAGGGGTCGGGGCCTCGGGACAAAATAAGGAAATTTCAAGTCGTTATATCCTTGCATGTGAGATATGGTACATACAATTTGACCCTAATTAGCTTGACATTTTAAAAGTTGAGGGATGCTTTTTTAAAAATCAACTTCTCTGTAAGAAGAAGTCAAAAGTTGCTAGTTGTTATTTATTTCTACGCCCTAGTCTAGTGAGAAGGATCCTTCAAAGTACTGAGTGATGCTTCACAACTTTCTTTGCCAACACTACATGCGTAGTTTTAGCTAGAAATACAATGTAGCTGCACCGATTTTCTGAGTATTGTCCTGATCCCCAAAACTGTTCCAACGCAACATCTGTAGTAGATTACACTTTTCAACCTTCTTTTACTTTAGGAATGTTTTTGTTCGAGGAACGCTTTTGTTTTGGAAATTCCTTGGTGTGCGGGTTTCAACCAACGTATAGCCTTGGGTTTCTTTTTAATCAATATCTGTTCTCTGACTGCACATGGTAGAGTTCGTGTCTCTTCGGTGCCTCTGGTATTTGAGCTTGGTGCGGTGGTAACGTAAGTTTTTGCCCTAGTCTGTTCTGTCGCTATTCATGAAGTCAGTATTTTTCTGTTCCAATCTCTTTTATAGGGGACCTTCGTGGGATGGCTGAAAAATACATGGACAAAGTCCTCGGCAGGTAAAGTGTGTACTCACCCATTTCACACATCGCTCCGTCCTGTAAGGCACCACACAAACATCTAGCAAGACCGCCTTCAAAGCTGCATTGTCCTCCATACAAGCAAGGACTCAACTGACACGGATCTACGTGCAACGCGTGACCAAATAGTGAACAGCTTTGTACTCAATTCATCATCATAACAATACTGAGTCACGGAGAGCTCAAGTTAAATGAGGTGCCACTCAGATGACCAGTCACGGAGGCGAGGGATTCTCTCTGTCTCAATACGTGATGATGTGACGTATTTGATTTGTCATGGACTTGCGACATCACTTGGCTGCAATTCTGCAGCCGAGTCTCTATTCCATCAAAAGGTGTTTGTAATATTGCACGTCATTTTCCTCCATTAAATCCTGCTATAGACTCAGCATCCTACCGGGGCCAATTTCACAGAAACTCTGGAAATTTGCCTGGCAAGGAGGATTTGTTTCAAAACTGAAGGTACCAGCACATTACAGGCTTGCTAATATTGCCTACTCGACAGATGGAATCACACCGTGGATATGCCACTGGCTGATTAATTACAGATGTTGCAGTTGATAAACTGTAGAATCTTAAATAGACATAAACTACCTTTTTCGCAACTTAGACCTGCTGTCCCTTGGACCGGGCACTCACAGATAGCGTCAGTGAACTGCGTGGCCGTGTCATCAACTGCAAATTTCACAGAACCAAAGTCAGATTGTTCCCCAAGAGGCACTCGCTTTAGCATTGCAAGGTATGTGGCAAAGAAGGTGGGTACAAACAGCTTTTGATTCTGTTAAAACTACACCCGACTATTCGAAATTTAGAGAGATGCACGACGATCTCTTCAAATTCAGTTGGTTACTTTAGCACTTTGGATATTAGACATTTACATGGCAGCTTCAGTGAAAATTTTCTGAGAGTGCGCTGCTCTAGTGGGAATGACGGTTTTTAAGATCTCTCTGAGGATGAAGTCAAGAATCCTGGACTTACATGTCTGGCATCGGGTACCGCTATAGCCGACATGACATCGACAGGAGAACTCTGTGCCGTTTGACACACAAACTCCTCCATTCTGGCAAGGGTGACCTGAATATAAGAGCAGGATTTGTGCTAAGAGGTTACGTCAGAAATGCCTCGGGCATCAAGCCTCTTCGGAGACACGAATGATAACAGGGACTTTGTCAAAATCTCTTCCAGCCGTATATTAAATACAGATCGCTACTGCATGTTATGTTCGGTGACACTGACACCGGAAACATATTAACTTCCAACTTCCAGATAACTAGATCATTTCATAAGCAGGGAAGCCTTCCACCAAATCTCAGTGTTGTAGTCGATACCTCTAAGACTACCTCCAAAGCAAGAACTCACAAGGCGATCACAAGATTATGAAGAAACACACGGCCTTCAGTTTGAATTCAATTCACATGCTATTCAGATGAGCTTCAACAAAAAGTATTTCTTTGTCACTGTTTCCCCTGTTACTGTGACTAGTCTGGGAAAGCTCTTGGTCTTGCACGTGCCTCGCACAACACTTAAATTTGTCTGCAACTTCTACATGTGGAAGGGAATTATTGCCGCACACCTGGATGACAAACAGAAGCAAAAACTATCATTTCTGTACATATATTCAGTGATGCCCCACATGAGGCTAGCTGCCGACATTGGTGTATACCATCCGCCTTTCTCTACGAGACTGTGTTCAGTTTAATGACAACGAGGCAGTCTGGATACTCCAGCCAAGAGTGATCTGTTTACTTTAAGTAAGTACCTTGTAATATCTATCTATCCTTTAGTCTTGCCGGAAAACCTGATCAACTTGATCACTAGGGTATTTTATTAATTCCCACCCTACTCAGGATACTTTACTTGAAGTCAGGGTCAAGTTCGATCAGCAACCATTCAACAACGGCTACCGGTAATCGATTTTGGCTGGTACCCTGTATCTATTTTTTTTTTGGTTATCAATGGAAAATGGACTAGCAGTCGACAAATGACAGCGGATTGAACTGAACGCATGATGGAATACCGATACTCATTAAGTTTGACACCAATATTTGATCTCATTTGCTTACGTCTGACGATGGCCGTCCTGAACTCTATGATTTCGCTGCTAACCGTTAGTCCATGTGCCCTTAAGGTAAATGACAAGAAATGTGCGAGTCGTTAAACTCAGTTATCTGAAAGAAACGGGGGAATATTCTGCTTACATCCTGAATCATAGTCTCAACTGTGCAAAATCACCGAACAGGAGGAATTCAAGAATTCGACCCCTGTTTTATTTTGAGAATGCCTTACCGGAAAAGGAAATCACAGTAGGGCGAGCCGTTAGCAATCCAATTGAAGACATTAACTCCGGGTACAGGCTCAACTCCTAACGAGGAGAGGGTGATAGTGTCATTCTCTGCCTGACAGGAGACCCCTCTAAAAGTGCGGTCTGCCGGCGTTAGCCATTCGCCCGTGGGTCCAACCGGAACGCTAGCGTTCATCCCCCAAGCCTGCAGAGAAAATCCTCGCAAGGGCCTCTCCCCGTTGAAGAAGAACAGCACTAATGGACAATAAGCGACAGAGAAAATAGACAGGTTATCTTATGTAGTAGCTTTTCAACAAATTTCGGTAATTTAACGACGTCGGACTCTGGTACATTATAGAAGTGCTGAAGCATCTTGGTCTATTTTCAAGATGTATTGGTCTACATTACTGATGTGATCTTGGTCTACATTACTGATTTGCCTATAGTGTAATTCGACCAGCAGAATTAGAATCCATTTCTGAGGTGGAACAACGCTCGTTGACAGGTGGAACGCGCGCGTTACATGCCTCTTCGACCAAACTGATTCGTAAGTGACTTTGTCACAAAGGCAGACGCGCCACGATTTCTAGGCTTTCATTGGACAATAGCTGAAGTTGTGCGTTAACTTCTACGTAAACGACGATCAATGCATGTAACCCAATGTTCAGTGCACGTATGCAGTGGGCGTGCTTTAAACTGAAGTGACGTCACACTTACGAACCGGATAGGGTGTCGTGATTTGCCAAATGCAGGTGCGCGTCAAGCTGAAGAATGTGCGTGTGAGTGCGGTGCTACCGTAGTTAGAGCGTCTAATCGGATCAGTCTATCGACAAGAATATAACATCAAATCAGTGCTTTGAAATATGTGATTGCCGAGCTTTCGGTAACTGAGTACCTTCTTCAGGGCAAGCAAATTCAGTTCTGAATGAACGTGGAAAAGTCCATGTTCATTCCCCCTGGATGCAGCGTTCCAAGTTCGAAAATGACGCGCTGCTTCAGTTCCTTACGCTGTACATCGGATGACACTTTCCGCAGGATGCAGACGCTTACGTCACCGAGGGTATGTGGCGGCGCGCAAAAAGGCTGTGCAACAGTGAGACCAGGTGTTTGTTGGCGCACCGCGAAGCGGTCACCAAGGCGACGCTTGGTCTCTCAGATGTACAGTTTACCACAGCGACGACATGTAATGCAATAAGCCACATAACTAGTATGATCCCCGCGTATTCTGTAGCTACTGCAGGGGCCGACGACCGACGGGCTGTTAACTATGTAGGGGCAGGTGCTACATCTGAGGCGCTGACTAGGGGAATTGCTGCCTGCTTTTGACGGCGAGACGGAATCCAACCGGGCACGTACAACCATGTCTCCGACAGAACGATCGCGCCTAAACGCGCAAATTTGGGTTCGGCGAAAATGGAAGCTGTGGCCTTATCATTTCCCAGTGCACGGAAATGTTTGAGAATAATATTGGGTTCAAGTCTTTAGCCAAGGCGGATCGCTGTGCTTGCACCTTTGGCAAGACTTTCTGGCAGCAATTACGTCAATTATGGAAGGAATGGATATCCCTGGTTATGGCAGAGATGGATATAGCCGTTTGGATTTAACTTTTTACCCCTGTCTCCGCAGGACCCGATGTACATGCACTCCCCAGGTAGATTACTCAAACTTGTTACATATCTGATTTTGACAGAGACGTTGTTTATCGATGTTATTATGCATCGATGTTATCGATGTTTATCGATGTTATTATGCTCAGACATTTCTGAAAGTTTCGAACGTATCACTCGAACGATAAAGAATCGACTTTTGCTGCAGGGATATAGGCGACTGCAACCGGTGTCGGCTTGGTCTGGCACTACACAACCCAATCAGGACCAGGGCGTCTCCGGTCATGCGCACCCCCGGCTGAGTCTTCGAACTGTGATCGTCTGATCGCACAAATACCCAGCACATTCATTTCTATATCCCGGTTTTCCACCCGGAAGTAAACCCGCATCGATCCTTTGTCACCGTACTTACAACATGGCTACTTAAAGTATTTGCAGTCACGGAGCTCATAGTGCTGTCTGCACACATATATCATAGGCCTGTTTCATTTTACCTGATTTGAAAGCATCTGTCAACATTCCAAAAATGTCCCTCAAATTTCTGAGAGGTCATATTTGCCTCCTGGAAGTAGGATGTAAGGCAGCCCGTGAAAATTACCATGGGATGGCAACATCATGAAAATAAAAAGTCGGCATCCTAACATGCCTGTTTTGCGACATGACAATTAACATTGGGACAGTCTGATGTCGACAATCTGAGAAAATCTCAGTACAGAATGACCACACCCTGAGACATACTTATCGCGGGATGGTTACAATTTAAACAATAGAATGTCGAAATCGTGCACACTCCAAGGACGGCTACATCCCGAAAGGAGAATGTGGGCAACGAGATACTTAGTTAGGAATTGAAACATAAAAGTGACATGTCGACACTACTGTTGTGGAATGACGACGTCGTGAAAGGAGAATGTTGACGTCCTGTTTTGTTACTGTGGGATGATAATACAACGCAGAGATGATGAAACCAGAACCCTTTTTTACTTCGTTACCTTATCATGTCGCGGAAAACATATTTGAAATGTGTCTTTTTTGTGATATACTTATCCCACGCTGATAAGATCTTGTAAAACTTGCGTCGATACATGCCAGGATAAATTAGCACACGATAATCGCCTTAAGACAAATAGAAAATGCTAACTCGCTGTTCAACACCGGATGATCAAAAGCCCTTACCTCGGATTCCGTCGTCCACATTATTCTCTCCGTCGATGGAAAGAGAGTCAAAGCCAGGAGGGTTGACGGTCACGCCACCCTCTCCTTGTTGGAGCTGCTCCGGCAGCTGGCAGCTGGACAACTCGGGACCGTTCTGTGTCCTGGCGGAGTCCAACCAGCTTCCGATGAGTAGCAGCAGGAACAAGCAGCGACACGACCACCACCTATCCATCCTGGTGGCAGTACAGGACCCTGCAGCAAACCGCGGCAGACGTGAACACGCACGAGCCTACGCCAGCAGAGATGGTATAAAAAGGTCGCCGCGAACGGGAGAGGCGGGATTAGAAAAATAAATTCCCATGCAGCGTATCATCTAAAAGAGGCAGCACTCGCCATTTTTTTTTGCCCAGCTTGTGGAAAAGTTCATTTCACCTACGTCTCATTTTAAGCTGGCTTTTTGGTGGTAGTAATGCTATTCACTGACCTTTAGGTCAGGGCTATTCTGTGAGGTTTAGGAAAGTAGGGTTTTGCGTGCAAAGAACACAATCACCAACGTTTGAATAGTTGCCGATAGAACTGCATGTATTTTGAAGTACATTTGTTGAAGTAGGAGAATCTTTTGTTGAGTGCAAAAACCATGTTTCTCAATAAAACCGCTGGCCTTTTTTTCAGCTGCATCAAGAAGTAATCATCCCTAGACGTGCCAAGTAGTACATGTAGCCATTGCTTGGCATGCACAAGTGTTTGTCTACTTCGAACACAGGGCAAGGGTTACCCTGGTTTTCTCTGTTTTCTCCGAAGTGCACAGTCTACATTCAGAATTCGCATCTTGGCATGAACAGAAAAAAAACCAACCTTTTTAGGTCGTTATGGTTGAGCTCTGAAGACAAATGACACTGCGTTCGATTTGGATGTTCCATATTTATTTGAACAGATGAAATCAGAGAAAACATGTTTTCCTTAGAGGTGCTCTTTAATGGTAAGTGGAAACAATTACAATTGGAGTGGGTGGGTGGCAGGGCCGTTTTCGATTTACGTGGCTGTTTACTGAAATTGTACCTCGGACTCGTGCGTAATTTCAAGCAACAAGAGCAGAGATTGGTTCGAAGTTGGAGAGTATTCTGGTTTATAGTGAAAACATCTTGTATAGCCACACAGTGTGGCTACCCTGAAACAACTGTGTGTCTTCCACGCTCATTTACTCTTTGACACTGTGTAAACTGAGGGGTAGAATTGAGAGAAAGTAGTACGAGAAACAGTTTGCAGAATCACTTGGCCAAAGTTACAAACCGAACAACAGACAAACAAACACAAAGGAAGGAATCGACGGTTAAAATTCGGGAAATCCCAGGTAACGACGCCGCGTCAACAATTGCCACCTGTGTGCTTTCGGGAATGGGACATGGCTCATTTAGCAAGCGTTAAAAACCACACATCAAACTTGACAATTTACATGTATGGAAAAATTCAAAGCAACTTCGGTAGCCAGAGAAAGTTTGGTTGCCCTTTGCTCGCTCCACGTACGCACACACACAAGAAAATTGAAGGCTGGAACCGATACAGCGTAAAGTGTGGCCCTCAAGTTCCTTTTTCTCTTCTAGGAATAAAATATTCTGCTTTGTTCCTTAGATTGCGAAACAACACAATATAATAATGGCTGTAGTGGTGTCTGAGTCCTGTTGGCGTTCGATCATACTCTTCTTCATTGACTTTCTTTCGACTTGGACTTGAAAACGAAAATGTAAATACTTCCCTGGACAATAATTTTGGGTAAAAGGCACAGAGCAAAGCTGTATGATTGTTTGACAATGAAAAATCTGAGCACAAAGGCAGTGCAAACTCACAGACCAAGAAACCCCAGTATCGGCAGAAAATGCCCTCGCAAGTTGGGACAGCTTTCACGATTCTACACACATTGATCATTTCGCACTGGAAAACCTCTAATCCAGAGTAAAAAAATACCCATCAGACAGTTAGATGGTGAACCTCAGAGGCTTTGGGGCGATAGAGTGTAAACAGTCCGTGCGTTTACACGTCATTCGAACAAAAAGTACCGTACCAATAGACGAAAACACCACTGTGTGATCACAGCTGATTGTACTTAATGTGTCAATCGTTTTAAGGTATTACTATTCTACTAAAGTCGTATCACCACACTGGAGCAAATGCAAACTGAGGCTGCACTTGCAAATTTCTTTGGTTTCAGTGGCATACTCCGCTTGTTGCCATTCTCACCTTTATAAAGAACACATTCAAAGGATCGAAACTTGGGGATTTGGTGATGCTCACACGTAATGGTTCAGTAAACAACGACCTCCAAACCGCAGTCGCAAAAGTCTGCATTACTCTAGGCTGTCGTGTGTGGTGACACGGAAGTTTTGGAATTTGTTAACACTGGAGCTTGAGTCGAGAGGCTGATGATAAGAATTTCCAGTCTTAAGTCGCAATGGACATGACAGTTCGAGGTATGTATTATTTTGCATGGAATATACCTGAATCATTTACGTGCGTCTGAAACTGTGTATGCTTGACAAAGATCGCTAACAAAACTGCAGTTTTCTGGAACAAGACTGAGATTTTGTTGTGTTGCATTAACGATAGTAACTGGAAGTGATCGGTGGCGGTTTTGCATAGGCCTACATGGCGTAGCCAACATGAGTGTGAGGCATTGTACCGGTACACTATGTTTCCAGTTTGAAAGGAATTATTGCAAATATTTTGTTCTTAAGCTCATGCCATTTCACACAAGGTGGTCTGTAATGCAGGCGTGAGTAGATGGACAATTTGGATTTGAAGTGCGTTCTAAACAAGAACAATGATTGAAAATTAGTGATTACTCACGTTATGATTGAATAGTTAACCAGAGGTTATTTGTTCATGAAGTGTTTGATAAAACAGCAACTGGTGAAGTGTGGAATAACATTGTGAAGGTTTTGTCAGTTCATTTTACGATAAATATGCGAATCTTCCGTTGGAATGGAGAGCGTATAGGTTTCTCATTTTTGGCTTTTGTCTGTGTTACGTTCAAGTCATTTTTCCTAGCCCCCACACTGCTAACATTAATTTTGCCTTCTAGTTTAAAACCGGTACAGTAATTCGTTTCCTAAACTGGAATAACGACTCATCTAGCCGTGACAACTAATCACCAGGCAGTCAATTACAAATTAATCAGAAATCAGTCTTTAGTCAAGTCCCCATCCCAGGTTCGACGGTCTTTGTAAGTCTCTATAAACGGATAAGTCTTTGTAGGCCCTAATAGCGTTAAAGTAACTTAAGGTCTGTCAATTCCTTGTCGTTTTGTTCACTGCCTTAGGCCCATTATTTATAAAAATAAAACTTGTATTTTGCCTTGCGATTTGAAATGTGACTGAAGTGAAACTCCTTGATCTGTACTTTTGCAGGTTTTCTCTTCATCTTCTGCTTTCTACCCGCCAGCTTCGAGCTGGCCCGGTCCCAGTCCACGGACGACACCATGCAGCCGGGGGCCGAGGGCACCTACGTGGTAATTTCAACGCTGCGGAGGCTGAGCCAGCTGACCGAGGACTCCAGTGGAGACCTCCAACCGGACCACGGCTTCCTGCGGCGCGTTGCCTGGGTGGACACCCGGGACGGCACGGCGGCCGGCGCCTACGACCCCAACTACCACGGCGGGATCTGGCGTGTGGACCGCTCCGTCTACGACGCCACGCAGGCCATGCTCGAAGATTCCCGGTACAGCTCCATCTTTGGTCGCATCCGGCAGCTCTTCGACATCAACTGGGACCAGACAACCTGGCAGGATTGCCGTAAGCCGATATACTCGGCCCTCGCTGCTCGCCTGTATTTCCACCGTCTACAATCCACCATTCCTAAGGTAACCCGGTTCACTTTGAAATTGCACTGACGGCAACATCACCCTAAATCAGACGGTCAAATTTGAATGACTCCTGGCTTGTAAAATTGTCATTATTTATCCCAGCTCGCAAATTTAGAGTAAGGCCTGACAGGCTTGAATAACCAACACCAAAATTCATTTGCAAGTATCGCCCGGCTCTTCCATCCACCGCGTATTATCTTTGCTATCAGATCGTGTCTTAATTTGCAGTTCAGTTCTTCTGGGCTCTGTCCATACACTACGGTAGTTCAACGAAAAACAACAACAACAGCAGCAGCAACCCGCAAAAAAATAAATAAAAAAACGAAGCGACAGTCTCAAAATTTGTTTATGCTGCCAAACGCTTGTGTCGAGAACGACGAAGATCTGACGCTAACTGCAAAGGATTAAGCTATTTTGTAGCATTTAGCAGTATACTTTTACCAGCATTGAACAATAATATTCCTACGCAGAGACTGTCAGACCAAGCCACGCTTTGGTGGAACGAATACCACACTCGGCCAACTGACACGGTGGAGAACTTCATCCGCAAAGTCTCAGCGCTGGAAGGTAATAGAAACATTCTCTGTCCTTGAAAGACAGCCCCGTCAATTGTCTTTAACGACAACACCGTGAATTGCAGTAAGCTGAAAAGGAGCTAAACATGCCAACAACACTCTTCGTTAACATGTTAAATATGGAAACGCATGTAGATAAACAGAAAAGTGAAATAAAACTAAAATACAGGTAATAACATCCATTAAAATGCGTTATTTTTGGCAATAAGAAGAGTTTGTCACTTGAGTCCTTTTCCAGTTATGCTTAATGATGTTCAGGATGCTCATATATTCTTTTTTTCCTTTTTGGGGAGGGGGTGCAGGGGATAATTGAAAGGTTAATATGGTTAGAGCCAACCGCCCAGATAAAGCCGTAAAGCTAATCCGAAAGAACTCATTTCAGCTCGTTTTGGGGACAGTAAGCCACAGTTTTGAGTACAGGTGCCAGGGCTGTGACAAAAATTCCATTGCACTTTTTTGAGTGTTGTCTCAAAGCTTGATATCTGTGCACGGATACCGTTGTCGGTATCTAGACTAAGATCGGTTTTAATCTGTTCACTTGGCAAGGTACTTATGCCACGGTCTGTGCTCTGAACATGGCCAAGACGCGAGACCGCGGCACAGACTTAACAGTGGTGGCAGAGGCCTCAGGGACGGCCGTGGTGGAGGCTACATTGCAGAAAATCAACCGACTGATGACCGAGCAGGACGGCAGCGGTAGCCAGCCTGGGCAGACCGGCCTGCAGGCGGACTTCAACTTCATGCGGCGCCTGGCCTGGGTGGAAACGTTGGACGGCACTGCAGAGTTCACCTACTCCGACCCGGCCTACCACGGGGGAATCTGGCGGGTGGACCGGGGCCCCTTGCAGGCCACCCTGGAGATGACCAACGTGCCTGAATACCGGGCCATCTTCCGCACTATCGAGCAGATCTTCTGCATCGACTGGAAGGAGACCTCTTGGGAAGACTGCCGCAAGCCTCTATACTCGGCACTGGCGGCCCGGTTGTATTTCCACAATCAGAAGCCTGCCATCCCACAGGCAAGTCCACAAAAATGTCTGCTTAAAAATAACTGAAAAACATCAAATCGGCGTCTAAATTTTCTGATAATGTGCTAAGCAAGTATACAACTCCATTACTATTAACTGCGTCTAAACTTTTTCCAAATGAAGCCAGAAATATGGAAGTGAGGCAAGCTCTATTCATTTCCCTATTGCAGGGAGTCAGTGATCAAGCTGAGTATTTGGGAATGCAGGACCAGAGTCGTCCAAATAAGACAGTGACCAACTTCGTCATGAACGTCACCAATCTCGACAGCGAAAGTGGTAAGAGGGTATATCTAATTCAATTATGCTGTGTACTAACCAAAGCAGACGCTATCACCTTCATTGGCAGCACACACCCTTTTTAACTTGAGGTGCGTGCACAAGGTACATGTATTTGACAAAACAAACATTATGGTCAAGTTCAGGCGGCCTATCCTTTGCATGGGTTTCTTGTTCTAGCGCTAGAACGGCTGGAAGATGACCTAAAAACTGTTCTCGACCAAGGTTGCTGCGCTTGCCAGTTCAGACTTGATACTAAGGCTATGTCCAAAACAGGCTTGTAGAGCTAGGGTTGCATCCGAATCTGTTGCCTAGAGCTAGGTCTAGGTCTCCCCTCCATTGGAAAAGTGCGGAGATGCGTAGACAATAGACCCAGCCGTAGCTCTGGAAGCCCGTTTCGGACACGGCCTAAGGCTACGTCAATAGACCTACAACATAATGACGTAATGCAGTGTTTACCGCGGTGCATTGTGGGTGAAAGCAGCTCTGGTGTTCGTTGAGAACTTGATAAACAAAATGGAACACAGCAGCTCAGATGGACCATTTCGTACGATAATCGGTAGTATACGTTACACATAACGTGTCACGTCGATGCGTTCCTGCAACATCCCCACCTTTCACCCACAATGCACCGCTGTAAACACTGCATTACGTCATTATATTGTAGGTCTATTATCAGAATGTGTTCACGCATTTTCAACGGAGGGAAGACCTAGCTGTAGACAGTAGATTCGGATGCAGTCTATGATCTATAATTGAAACAGGTTTGGCTGGTTTCTCGTCAAGGGGTAAGACACCCGTATCTTGACATTTCCTGAGTGGGTAGCATCTAATCCTTATTAAAAACTGTTTGTCTCTTCAGAATGTCTGGTGCGAGGCATAGACCTCGTCTTTGTGATGGACAGTTCGGGAAGTGTTACCTCTAGCAACTTTGAACTGATGAAGAATTTTGTCCTGGAAGTTGTCGACTTCTTTGACATCGGTCCCGACCGAACTCGCGTCAGCGTCATAAGATACGCCAGTGACGCAAGTATACAATTCAGTCTGAACAAATACACCGACAAGACACTGCTGAAGCAGGCCATCCAACGTATTGAATACAGTGGAGGCGGTACGCAGACCGTAACAGCGCTGAACCTCATGGAGAGCCAGAGCTTCCTGGAGGGGAACGGAGCCCGGCCCGCCAACCAGGGGCTTCCCCGCGTGGCGGTGGTCATCACGGACGGACAGTCACAGGGGCCCCAGGCCGTTGCTATCCCAGCAGACCGGGCTCGAGAGAAGGGCATCACTCTGTTCGCCATCGGGGTGACATCCAGTGTGAACGACGACGAGCTGAACGCCATAGCTAACAAACCCAGCGAAACCTACGTGTTCCACGTGGACAACTTCCAGGCAATCGCCAACATCGGCGTCACTCTACAGGGTACTACATGCAACCGTAAGTGAAGACGTCACTTCATTCCACCCGTATCAGTTCACTTCCAAAGGTCGTCAAAGTTATTTCACGATCCTTACAATATTCACCAAAATCATCAGAATCAGGCCGATCAGCTTGTATCATCATAATCACCACGATGCCATCACAACAGTGATGATAATGACAGCAATTAAGATATCATTCTGTCACAGCTATCGTCACCATCATTCTCTTGTCTATAGTTCCCTTCTTGTTTGCTTCTGACGAAACAAAGTTCAGTAGAGCAGACCCTATCACACGATAAAAACAGTATCGACCCCTCTACATTCGCAAAATATTTGACATTTGTCAAATGTATTGTCGAAAGCAGATACCCTTCGTGCTTGGGTTGTACCCCAGCGGACTTTCTTTTTTTACAAAGAATACTTCATAGGCAAGAAATTAATCGGTATATTTATCAAATATTAGCACCAAAACCTTAAGAAAACAACACCATGAAATAAAAGCAAGGATATTGGGACTGCGAGTAAGGCTTTTGGTATTTTTTTCTCCCACAACATCATGTTGAATGAGCCTGAAGCAGCATTCACTTGTAAATTTGCTGGATGCGGCGCTGATTTTAAGAGACATCAGGGGAACGTATTGTGTCTGGAAACAGGCTATATATAATGATCAGAAAATGATCATATCAATATTACAGTCCCAACTACACTTGCTGTATTGTTGAACAAATATCTAGTCCCCTCACGTGCATAAATCGACCCAACGTTTACAGAAGCCACGCCTATCACCGAGCCGATCATCAACGGTACGCTTGACGGCGAGGCGACGCAGTACCTGCAGCAAGCGGTCCCCGCCGAGGGCGTCACTCTGGCAATCGAGGCGTCCAACGGCAGCGTGGCCATGTACGTCTCCATCACCACGCCCAACCCCAACGAGGCGCTGCACGACTTCCTACTCGTGGCCGTGGCTGGGGCAGGGTCGGTCGAGGTCTTCCTAGGACCTGAGAACTTCGACGGCCCGGTGACGGTCGCGGCGGGAGGAGGGAGTGCCGGCGGTACCTCACGGAAGAGACGGGTGAGCATGTAACGAAGTAATCATGACTTCAAATCAAGTCTTAAATCTGTCTTAAACTGTAACCAGAAAAGGCCAAAAAACGTAATCTGAACGTAGCCCGAACCACGGCTTCAATTGTAGCTTCGCCGTTTCCCGTCGTACTCGGTCTTAAGTTTGCCATAAACGTAGCCAAAGCATTGCCTCGAACTTATTTTTAATACAGCTTTTAACACAATCTGGACATGTCCTTCTGGTAGTGAAAAGTCACTTCCAAAATAAGAAAAAAGATATCGTGTGTTTTTGGACTGAATTTGGTGGTGTCAAGAGATCTCTGGACCTTGTATGGAAACCGTTTAACGTATAGTATTTTATTTTCATATTCACAGGATGTACCAAATAGCAACCAGACTTTAGCTGGTTCCCCGATTGGCACGGTGTACATGACCATACAAGGGCGGCTTGCAGAGAACAAATTCGTGCTAGTGGTGGACAGAGGTGATGTCACCGAGCCCTCCACGACCAAGCCGGCTACGGACGTTGGCGTTGCAACGGCTACGACTGTGGCTTATCGTCTCCTGTTGGCACTGACTATCGTCACAGCGGCCCTGGTTCCAACTCTGTTGAGTTGCTAAATGTCCCATTTAGAAGTCACGTGTTAAACACTGCGATTCATAATAGCGCGCCTCCAAGAGTTTGCAATGCGTTGGCCAATCACCATGCGTAAAATCTGTGTACCCAATGCGCGTGTGGAAAGGGTCGACAGATTTCGCACATTGTGACTGGCCAACGCTGTGCAAAGTCTCGGAGGCGCACTATCCGGTTCGTAAGTGTGACGTCACTTCAGGTTAATCCACCTCCACTGCACACGTGCACTGCACATAGGGTTACATCGCCGTTTACATGGAACCATGGAACTGGAAGTTAACGTGCAACTTCAGCGATTGTCTAAAGATAGCCTGCAAATCGTGGCGCGTCCACCTTTGTGATGACGTCACTTACGAACCGGATTGTGAAACGACCGTATTATATAGGTCCGTATAAAATACACTTATTGATCCGTATACTATAAGAGGTAAGTCTCTGAGTAAAGAGTTTATAAAAGTGAAAAGCCGCCATCTTTTTCACCGATGCATTTGTAAAAAGTAACAGGTTAAACAGCATATCCATTTATGCAGCAAATAAACCCGCTAAGCGATACTTTTACGAAAGTGAGATTACTTTAAGCATATACAGTAATCGTGTATCTATAAGAACTTTTTTTCATGGCTGTGTACAAAAGAGAAAAATTTAACCAAAAATAACCGAGTCCTGAGTTTTGTGAGGACTACTGCGTAATGTCAACGGATTTTATAAAGAAGTGACACCCTTAGCTACTCGAGTTTCGCAAGTACAGATGCTGCTACTAGTAAAAAGAATTCCAACCAACTCCTATTATGCTTTCGCTGGTTATTTGTGGTACTTGCCAATTTGTCCTTTAATTAAAAAAAACAATTTGATCATTATGACAGCTTCACCCAAGTACGAAGATGGTCGGAACAAAACTTTTGATTAGATTTCAACCTTCATACCATCGAAGGATAATTGTTATTTTTTTCCCACTCGCTCCTCTCTCTGTTTTTTTGGCGAGATACAAGGACTGGAAAGCGGTCTACTCCTCCATGTTTTGACTTCAGGCGATGACGGCCAACATCTCATAGGGTGCATCCCATTCGCCGAGCGCGTTCTTGCTATTGAATTTGGAGGAATACAAAAATGATTAACGTACACCGAACAAACAAAAAACAATGTTAAATAACGAAAAAGTTGTTCGGAAATCGAGCTAAAGCTTTGATATTTCTGCATGCTACGTTTACGAAGTGCCTTTCAAAAAAACAAGGAACTGGACGGTGACGGCAGTGTCTCCTCCCCCCTAAACCCTCAGACTCATAATGAACAATGAAGCACCTGCTCCGCCAGCAATGGCTGGGTAAATAGCAATTGGTAAATATTTCACCGTCCGTGAAATTGTAGTTGATAACATTTGAAGTCGGTATATGCATTGTCAGAGAAATGACCCCTCACCGCTGATCACAAGAAGCCACTTAACGTTAGTTCAGACTAGACGAATGCACAACACTGACATAATGTGGTTGACGTCTTCTACCGCGACTATATTTCACGGTGTGTGTTTTGCAGAGACAAGTACGGAACCAATACCTATGTCAAATGTTCCTCACGTCAGGATCAGCACCCACACCCTTAGGATACTTCACCTTGGAACACCCCCCCCCCGCTGAAGGTTCTGCTGTAAGGTGTGCGACTGTGTGGCAACAACTTTGTCGGCACTCAAAGCATTATAATCAGCCCTTCACGACACTTCAAATCTTTCGAAATACAGTTATCACAAATGAAAACAGCTGCTTGAAATGATTAACGACCACCACAACGAGACAGAATATAACCTCTGTGCCAGGCCTTTCTGTGAACGAGCCTGCTTCGTCGTCTTCTGCCAATCAGTCACACATTTATCAGTCTGTCGACGGCAAATAGCCTATCAATTATTTATAATAAATTTACAAAGAAGGGCCTTTTTCAGATTGGAGACGTGGGAAAATTATTAACGGCCGAAAAGTCAGAGGATTTTACGATTTCTTCATTTGTTATCTACAGAGTATTCATTTTTACAACCGTAATCAGAAGTAACATGTACCGGCCTGTAACAAGTTAGAAATTGCCGAAATCCCTGTCCATTGTCAGCTGAGATACGGCTACGATAGCGGGGGAGACAATTGTGATAAGGGCAATCATTTCAAGTCTATCAGACAATATACGCAGAACGTGAATGAGGAAGGTATGAATGCCCACAACGCTGAAAAGAATTTTCTTCAACTTGAGGTTTTTCAGGCATATTCTGTACAAATAGATTTATTCGTGAATCCCTTTTTGAGCGTTGGATTGATTATGTGGTTCTTGGTAAGATATGACCAGTGTAATGTGCCTTTGTTACCATGATATTGCTGATTAACTATTCAACTGATAACTTAGCGTAAGTGCTGGTTTCCAGAAACTCCTGGCTAATATGAATAAATGCACATTTGCCGTCAAGACGTGGATGGCTAGGGCAAGAATGCTACACTTGGCAATAAACAGCACGGCCATTTTTACCTCGACTCCAGAAGGAGATATCTGGGACACCATCCCCCAACACACCGCGTTAAGAATAGTTGGCTGCGTCCTGATGACCCTGACGGTAGTGTTAATCCTGGCCTTCAACCCAATAAGTCTGGTGGTCCTCCATCAAGTCACTAGCATTCGGCTGACGACCAAGCTGTTCATGGCTTCACTGACCATCGCCGATCTAGGGAACGGGCTGTTCTGGGCACTGCCCCAACTCACCGAGAACATCGCTGGCGCCTGGGTCCTCGGGGACGGTATGTGCAAGCTGTTTGGGATCGGATACCGGACCTTTGTATCCTTGAGTGTGTTCTCCCTTGTCATGATGAACGTGGACCGCTACATCGCTATCGTGTACTCGCTGCGATACTTCAGAATCGTCACTGTCGGGCGGGCCAAGGCGGTCATCGGCGTCACCTGGGTACTGAGCTTCGTCGGAGGCGCGGGCGCGTACGGGTTCTTGGTCTACCGCGTTGTGTCCCGCACGCCACCGCACCTGTGCCTCTGGGAGCAGGGCGGGCTGCACCAGCTGACCGTGGTGATCGTACTCTTTACCTCGCTGCTGACCATGCTGGGACTCTACACGCACATCCTGGTCATTGCGCGCCGGCAGGCGCGGCGCATCGCCAGCGAGACCCACCAGTTGCCAGGAGCAGGCCGGCGTGACAACGGGCTGCGTCTCCGCGTCAAGTCAGCCACCACCGTCTTCCTCATCACTGGGGCCGTCTGCTTGAGCTGGATCCCTTACATTGTCGTCGGCGCCGTCGATCTCCCTGTGTCTCACGAGGTCAAGATCTTCACGGACACCCTTCTCATGACAAACAGTTGGTTAAATGTTTTCATCTACACTTTCAGAAATAAAGACCTCAGACAGCGTTTGAACAGTATTGCCGCGGCTTGTCGACACCAGTGTCGACGGTCAAGCAGTCAGTGATGCGTCAAATTGAACGTGAACATAAGCAAAGTGAGACAAAACCAGACTGAAGACGCTGTGCCGCTCAATAACCGGTTAAACCTTCGTTAGTTACTGTGCACTATCTTCTCTGCAATTCACAGCACTCCTTTCTCTGAATCATATTAAAGAGAGCCTTCTATTGATTTGTGTAAGAGCAGTTAAATCAATCGGTACTGGTCACTGTGCCATCATGTTACCCACAAAGTCAAATGTTCCATCTTTCGAACTGATAAAGTGTCACGTTTTCTTAAAAATGAAAACAGTGTTACGCAGCTCGTATACTCCCCTGCTTTGTTGGCTACCTTGGGCTTTCAACCCGCCTAAATGATAAACTATGGACACAAATGTCACTACTACTCCGATTTTACAGGGGAGGATCTGTGTTGTCAGTTTGTAACAATGTCATGATCTCAACAAGTCGGAGGGCACATACACAGCTCCGCAAACCATTATCTGTATTACATAGTGTGTAATAATTGTGCAGAAGTTGAGGTCGTAACATCAAAGTCTTATCAATTATACCCTTGCAGTGATTTGTGTTAATCTTAGAACGGGAAGGATACCTCAAATGCTATGTGTTCATGACCAAATGCCCTTTGCTCGCGCCTGCGCACTGCAGTGTATTGAAGAAGGAACTGCGCAGTATATGCCAGAGATACAATTGTTTGTATGCAGACCTTCCCTTAAAGGCTTGTAATCAGAGTAGTAATGACAAACTAGCATCTAAGTCCTTCGACAGTTCAAGGAAGTCATCAAACATGTAAAAGCTCTTTTTTGTACATGAATTGTTGTAATTTTTAAACCATTGGGCCAGACGTTTTACTATTTTAAATATTATACCAAAATGTGAAACATTCTAGACCCTGTAAAATTCCTTTAAAAATTTCCATGGAATCGCCCATAAAGTTTCCATAAAATTTTCCACCATTTTAAACCTTAGGTGTTACCCTGTGAAATCAATATGGCACGGTTCCCGCACTCGTGTCACCTTAGCTGTATCTCCTACTTTCCCATCTATATTGATGACAATGTCCAAGGTCCAACTATTGTCGGGATTTCATTGAACCTGGAAACATCAGAGAAATATTTTGGCCTCTCTGCGCACAGTGCCTTATTTGTGGACTGCTTTCCCACGATTCATTCTTTACTCATGTTGTGTCGAGTTGCACTTCGGACAATGGCAGCCGTCGGTATCATGATATCATGATGGAAATTTTTAAAAGACTTTCTGAGAGCGTCGTTAAAAATAGGCTATTATATGAAGAATACAGAAGTACGGAAGTCCAGAAGGACCACAACCCCCTAAAAACGAATAATACCATCTTGCAGCAGTGCGTTATATACACTTTCACCGTAGCCAATTAATATCTCGCCAAGGCGAATACATCAACAGTTTTGTGGGTCCTAGTTCTCAGACATTTCGTTTGCGCGAAGAGGAGCAAGAATGGCTCTGGTTAGCTCTGAATTTGATTTGCAACAGATAGAAGTCTTGTTTTGTGCTGCCTAAAGTCAAGGCATTGGGGGCGTGATCCCCACCCTTCTGACGAGGGTGGACCATTTGGTCAGTCCGTCCTTTTTGTAGTGCAGAACCGAAGCATGTGGAATTTCAGGTTTGAATTTTTCAACAGCCAAATGACTTATATTTAAATGTACTTTAGCACTTTAAATGAATGTAAACTGAATGAATGTGAATGTAAGTGCAGCGGTCCGCAATTTATCTCAGTGTAGCAGTTTTACCCTGTTTTAATTTTAAAAACTTTTTGGCATTGTATATCGTAAAATTGGTGGCCACGATGCGCTCCGTAGTTGTCACCTATAGGACATAAAAGCGTGGTCAAGTATACAAAACTACGGAAGTGTATATAGGACATGACTGAAAAAGATTCTGCGTTCTATTTCGCCTTGGCGCAATAAGATTTCGCCCGGGCGGATTATTATTTCGCCCCGGCGAAATCGTATTCCGCCAAGGCGAAATAGACGGCAGAATTTTTTTCTGTCATGTCCTATACACGCTTCCGTAGAAAACCAAATCGCACGGCAAAACGATTCCAGTGACTAGAGCGAGCTTAGGAGAACATCAACGCACTTTCGGCCAGGATGCCGTAGCAAACTTGGAGAAACTGTGATTTGTGAACGGAGTGGTGGAGCTGAAACCAGTGATGAAGTCTTGGAAATATATGGAACAGGAAACCGTGGTGACTAGGGAATAAACAGAAATAAATACTAATAAATTGACTGGAATGCACGTACATGTACCCACTAGACGACAACATAATTGTACATGTAACGTTGCAACAATTGTCCCCGATTAAGGCTAAGGTTTGTACTCTAAACTCCTCTATTTTACATAATAACACAAGAATCACTAAATGATCTTATACTATAAACACTAAAGAACATATGGCAGTACTCACAAATGTCAGTAACGCACGGTAAGGGCAAATTTGGAGGTATTCTGATTGGAAATGTGCTTGCTAAACCTGATTTTAGAACGGAATGTACGGTGCGAGAATGAGCAAACTACTGAGGGCGCCCTACCAACTATTGCGCGGTCAGTCGTCAGTGAGGGACTTTCCTACACCCATGCTGTTCAACTTGCTGGCTACTTTAACCCATACTCTGGTTTGCTCTTCTGGCCGTTATCCGGGACTCTGCGCACTCGCAGAACCGGCCCCCAGATTGCCAGCTGCTTGAAGAAGGGGTGGACTTTATAGATCTTTCTGGTTTTTCTCTCCGTTGCACCGAGAAACGTAACAAATTCTGCTCCGGAAGATGCAGGTTAGTCTTCCTTGTTTTTAAAAAACACATTTTTGTGCTACCGCAATATACAATCGGAGATCGATTCTTTGGAAGCCTGATCGAGATGTTATGTTTAGAACCATCGACTACAAGTTTCAGAGGATGATGGCAAGATCGTGGTTGAGAGGTTGGGCAATGACAGTGTAAACTGATGATTTAGTAGTGATTGAAATGATAGGCATGATAGACAAAAACAAAAACGAGTTCTTCATGCACTCATGTGTACCACGTTTGAAAATTTCAACTTCACTTATTAAAAGCTGCAAACGTCGCACTTGCGGCTATTACGTATGTCGCCAATACATTCTTTGCACGTCACGACTTGGAATGGGCATTATGAAAGCAACTGTAGCAGATGACCGTAATTTACACAAGGGAAAGTCTTTTCCCTAAGTGGATTCTTTGTGCAATCTTAAACTCGTTCTGGACAGAAAAAAAACCTTTAAAACTCGCGTTTTCAAAGTTATGCTCACATCAGCCCGCTAATTCTTTTGACCCCAGCGACGCCCACGGAGCAAATATATATATGCAAAGTAGCATATATTGTTTGAGGTGTAGCAAGGCGATTTCCAGGATATGCATGTACAAAACCTCACCCAATACTCGGTGACAGGTACTGGAAATAAAAACCCCTATAAACTGAACTCTGAGGGGAAGGGTCAATGTTCGTAATCAGACGACAGGACTGTACTTGAATGGCATTCACTTTCTGTTCAAGAAAGAAAAGAGTTTGTAGAGATTTAAAGAAGCTAAAAAGAGTTAAGTGAGAGCTTGTAGGACCCTGATCCATTCGTGTGAGTGCACAACAACAGGGAAAGACACATTCGACAACCTTTGGTTTTAAATTATTGGAATCAGAATAGCCAGAAAACAACTTTTTTGGGGTATCAGTTTGTGAACATATTTAAATGCTAAGCGTATTCGGGTATTTAATGGATTGTATTTAACCACTGAACACTGATGTTGAGGACTTGAACACTAAACGTTAAGCATCCAAGCATGTTTACAAAGTGATAGCAAAACTGTGTTTAAAAGATAAACACACACAGCAAAAGCCGGGGTGTTAACTTCAGCACCTCAGGTGTTATCAGAGGACTATACCAACAATTTTCACTAGTGTTAAAAAATTGGTGTTATTTGGTGTTACTTTCAACACCCTAAAATGCTGTTTGATTAGTAACACCAGCGGTATTAAAGTAACACTCTAAGGTGTGGGCATCGGATAACACCAAGAAGTGTTGACGTTAACACTAGAGTTTTTACTTTTTTCACTTTTTGCCCTGTTCAAAGTGTACGCTTTCGTGAACAGTTTGTTAGAATTACAGCCACGTGGTATCTATATGTTACCTGTCACCACAAAATGAGCTGAATGAAATTGAGGTATAAGTATTTTTGAAATCAGCTGAGTAATTAAGATCCTGTAAATTATATGGAATTAAAAGGAGACAGTTTACTCTTTCCAGTATTACAAATATGAGTTTGAACCCTCAAAATTGGAAAGAGCGGGATGAGACTTTACTCTTATTTTGTCGTAACTGATCACATATGCAACATGTGCCTTAAAACCAGAGGTACAGGTTACTTGCATGTGAACGTAATTGTGGGAAAGTTTTGCCAAGGCTCAGTGATTGAACCTCAAAAGCATTTTTTTTACCCCTCAAGAGTTTGGGTCACTCAACCGTTGATTTTAATTATCACAACTCGTAGCCTCAAGAATAATACAAAATTAAAACTCTCAACACTAAGAGAAAATAGCTTCCCCCGCAATATGGCCTCAGCGGAAGTGTCTTTACAGCACATTTTAGACGAGTTCATCCATTAGCACGTGCGCTTAGGTTTTGTCGGATGAGAAAGACTGAGCCAGTTCAATAACAACAATCTTGCCAGTACTGTGTTATTTAACACTCTGTTGACGGGGCCCTGCAGATGGGGGCGACGACGAGTAAAACTAGTTGTGGCTGTTGATTGGGAAGTATTTTGATGAAGTAATAAAATTTATAGGTTTTTTTCTTTTCGTTTTTCTAGTTCTGGTCAACTTCAACTGCAGCACTGAGTTCACTGAGTTCATTCTTTAAGCGTGGAGTAAAGAGGGCACGAACCTTTGGAAGTCAACTGGTAGCTGGCTCCCGCCAAGTGATTCCATCTTTGAGGTCATGGGATGTTCTGCGATTAACGGCACGGTTGCCTTCGCTCCGTCTTAGGCAGTTTCTCAGCCGCCGGGAGTAAACGAATTCGTGTGGTTGTTTTCAGAAAGCAACGCCAACCAAAGTGCAGTCTTTTTCAGGTACATGTAATTCCCATAGTTTACATTTCATACAGATTCAGTAATACTCTTCATATGGATAGTAGAGGTCAATCAAACGTGACAAAACTTCAAACCTTTCGTAAAAATTAATCAAGAAAAGAAAACAAAACCAGACCAAGACCCAGACCAAGACCAGTGTGAAGGTAGCAGTTTAGTTATAAATGTTTCTGGTATCACCATGCAAGCATATCTCTTTTCTAGTATGCATGACCCTGAAACGTACCCTGGGTTCTTTTGAGAACTATGCCCCAAAAGAAACATCCTTACCCGGTGCTACCGCAAACCTCTTTAAGTTTCAGTTTCATAGGCCTAATTCTGCTTCAATCAGTTTGTTTTTTTGGCTATCTTGCAACCACTTGGACAAATGAAACCGTGGTTATGCAGATTGTCATCTTAAACTGAAGAGGCCACCGTTTGTCTTAAATGTTGGGGCACCTCTCTCAATATTGACTTCTCTCTCTTTACGAACTAAACGAGTGATGAACAGTCACGGATTGTTAAAAGTATTAAAAGCTTGGGGTAAACGGGGTGGCTCTGCCTGATTTCAGTGGCTTTGTGAGCTTGATGGTTGAAGTGGCTTTTGTATTGTTTTCTCGTTCTTTCTATGCCAGTAGTAGATGGGGCCTCACCCAAAGTTCAATTTGGGCCTGCGCACGGGATGAAAGGGCGACAGACCATATTGTAACGGACCGTTAATACGGCTTTTGTTGCAACTAGAATAGCCTCAGCCGCTGGCGGAGGGCTGGTCTTCAGTGGAGCGCCCTGATGACCTGCTTTTGTAATTGTATAACATTTTGTGCGCCCCGGAAATTAGTCTCTATTTCGGGATGCCTGCGGTTTTGGCGGGGCCCGGGGAAGTGTTTGGCAAAGTTCCCGGGTGGAAATTGTTTAACATTGTTATACATATTTTTGGATGAGAGTTGTATCTGTGTAGTTGTGGTTTGGACCGCAGTGCGGAAAGCTGTAAGCAGACTTTCAGTGGATTAAAGAATTTTTGTCGTTGTAAATCCTGTGACTGGTGTCCCCTTTTTGGTGTAGCTAATTTGGAGGACTGTGACTGAGGTCGGTGTTGCCACAACAGACTGGATGCTCAACAGCGAACTTGAAATCCGACCCTCCCCTCGTTTGCTGCATTATACGAAACAAGACAAAGATTCCTAAAAAAAGACTAAAGAGTAAGCCTACGGACATGTTATACTGGACCTCAAAATTCTTTGTGGTTAGCTAACAGAGTTTTGAAGTCGTAGGTCTGTCCAAAATGGACACAAAATGGCTACCGTGGGCATGATGTTGAATGCGGCCAGTTTGTCGACAGAGGGCGCTTCTGCGTCTTTACAAATCCCAGAGGGACACGTTCCAGAAGATGCACCGCAGCCTTTAAGTGTCCAGTGCGCCATCCACCACGTGCATGAGTATTCGTGAATCAGTGCACGGTAACATTGGCGTATTCATCGCATAAACACATAGAAGGGGTCCTTCAACTGTGAGAGATTCGATTGGGTACTTGCTGTATGGTTGGATTGCACGGGCATTTTGCACAGCGCTATCAGTGCTTCCAATGAGTTCCAACACGCGGTAGGGACGGCCTGGAAGACTCCCCAAACGCTGGCGGTGGTTGGACCGAGTGTACCTACTGCTTGGTAAATTTTGTTGGCTGAGGGCGTGGTTGGTGGTGGTATTGCTGGAATAAACGTAAGTAAACGCATTTTTTTGTTCTTCATTTGTGGTGCAATACAATTTTGTGTCTACACAAGGCCTACATATACAAAGACTCCTGACTTTAGAATCGACTGAATGTGTCTTTACAGTAAATCGTTCTGTTCTGGGACCCTCAGAAATCTGTCTTACCACGGCACAGCCATGTGTCAGCCTCTCATAATCCTAGGAAGCGTGCGCTGTATCCCTGAAATATTTTCAATTCTATTGGAACGGCACAGCCATGTTTTTGAAAGACAATTGACCCCTGTCATAATCCTTGGAAACGTGGGTTCCAATCTCGGCGTACCTGCGCTGTGGCTCCTAAAAATCTTTAATTTTTGTATAGAATGGTAAGGCAGTAATAATTATTTAACATTTTGTTGACAGTTGAAAGGACCATCCGGGATTTAGAGGGGTGCCATCTCCTATGAAGGTGTCCCCTGAATATTTTCACCTGTGTCATTTACTAAAGTTACGGGACATCTCCGTTGCCTTTGAGGCCGGAAAGGTTTAGAACAAAGGTGTTTAAAAAACACGTACTGGTTTATCTGTCGAGACTGCTGATTTCTGAGTGCCCTGTTTTGTCAAAGTGAATTGTAAAATAGAGAACTATTTTAAGCTTCGCATCAGTCTTTCTCGAATGGGATTCGGAGAGTTTCTGTTCAGGTGTGTGAGTCTTTGCAATGTTATAGAAGGGCAATTTTGCCTTCTACGGCATGGGTTATGAAACTCTATGAGAAAAAGTTGCCAGGTATGGTCTATGGCGACTTCTTGTTAACAAACTACAGTGCGCTATCATTGAAAAATTCATTTTTGGAATAAAAATAGATGCTTTTGATATTGCAATATTCAATGCACACTTACTTAAAAGACCATAGCTTCGTCAATTAGTAGGCAGCAGTGTACCACGTTGAGCAAAATCTATCACTAACCGCGGCAGAAATTTCAGCCAATGAGCCTTTTTAGAGTTAACTTTGAATAAAATCTGGTACACTGTGTTATCCGATTGCACATAAACATTTGGGGCAAGCTTTTTCATAGCGACCACCATCTCAGGAATGGACTGGTTTCTTTGTGCCGTTTTTATCCATTGAAAACAGTGTATTAGTGCAATGCGTTTCTTATGTAACAATAATAAAGCAAAAGCTTGCCCGGAATCACGAGGTATCGCAACAGTGTCTTTAGTATGGAAAATTCAGATTGTGTTCAGGTGTATTTAAAGAACTCAGTGTTCCAGATTTGATCCGAAGTCAATTCAACCTTTTGGTCGTTCATTCCAACTCCTCAGAGGAGAGGTCTTTGAACAGTACAGCGTAGTACATGTCACCGTGCGCTTCAAGCAACAAATCAACTTCGAGTAACTAATACGCTGATGTCCTCTCTCCACTGAAATGCACAGAAAGATTATCTTCAGATGCGTGGGTTTTTGACACTCCTTGGAGAATTTGCCCAGTTGGGAAATAATATTTTCATTCGGTAAAACCAATTACTTTAATATCAACTTGTCTAGCAAAAGCTATCAGACCTACTACTTGGATATTGTACCGTGGGTATTCTCGATTGGGGAATAGGGGCACGATACGGAAACCACTTCGTGTAACGCAATACTCTGCTTTCCTGGTCATTGCCGGCGTGACTTTCGCATGCGGTGAGAGGTGATAAAAAAATTCCCACAAAGTCTTTGTAATGAACTGCGTTATCATTATCCCCTAAAAAGACCGACCTTTGTCACATTCGGCAACGACTGGTTTCGGTCATTTATAACCCCAGAGGTCCCCAATTCGTCGCGAATCTGCACCAAGCGAGGGCCCAGCTGCTTAACACTTTCTCTTGCGCATGCTGTTGCATATTTTACAGAAAATGGCTGCAATTCGAGCGTGGCGCGCGTCAATTTGTCAAGAGTGGTCTAGAGGAGAGGGCGGGTAAAATCTGTCATTGATATGCTTAGAAAATCCGTCCAAACTCGACGGTGTCATATTCACAAGCGTGTGCAAGGTTAATAGTCAGGGTGGCTTTGTGAATAAAAACCTTCCAACAATAAGACCTTCTGGCCACCTGGTGGTTTATTGTTCTTCGCCATTGGTGTCCCCTTGCCAAGATTCCGCATCGATTTTTTCGGCTGTCTCAATAATCATGGCGCACTTCAAAGGAAGAAGAGAGTACGTTAAAGGAGCATGTCGCCTATTTCTGAAGTGAAAGGGGTACGTTGGGTCACCTACGAAAATTCACCGTCATAAGTTCATTCCCCTTAATTTTTTTCGCAAGCATGAATTTTATTGGGCTGATTTACCACTCACAAGAGGTATCTTCGGCAATTTAAGTCATGTAAAAGGTAGCCAGTTTAAGAAACAAAACGTTGAGGTCAGGAAAAAACAGGTCGTCACCCAACTTGTTGTTGTGTGATGAATATTGCTTGTGACTTGTGTAAGTTGTTTTTCTTTTCGACTGATGACGCGCATGTCTAAGCCGTGCGTTTGGTTAGCGGTTCCACCCCAATATTCAGGTACGCAGTTAGAATGCCAAATTGCCGTTGCTTCAAGAAAGGTCACAAGACAGTCCAGCGAGCAACGTGGATAACAGATTAACGAAATTAACAAACAAGGTTGGCGGAGAACCGTAATGACCCATGCACGCCGCAATTAGAAGTCTCATTTAACATTAACTTCATGGTCTTGAAACTGTGGAAATATGTGTTAATATTAGCATGAATGACGATGTTCCTTTTTGCTGTTTTAGTGATCACCATGAGAATAAAACTAACAGTTGCTACGCGTAATTCAAGTGAATGTGATGATATTCCCCTTGACGTGCACCCGTTTAGTTAGGCTTTGATTAGGTGGGAAGATTTAGTGCGTGCATTTAAGAGGTGTACTTCGTTATTAGTGACTGAAACGTGCGGGCGATCGCCCTTGAATACTTCTTTACTCGGGACTGTGGGAAAAATGCACACGCGGACGCACATTAAACCTGCAGCTCCAAAAAGCAGAGAGGAGGCACCCCATCGGTTTTAATAGGACGGCCTCCAATCGTGCTGTTGACACCGCGCGGATAGCAATCAGGGGCCACAACCTTGGACAGCGCAGTGGTGTTATTACCGCCAGCCGTTCCTCGATTCACGAATAATGATCATTTCTGAAACTGAAGTGTCTTCACCGGATGTGGTAGGCTGTTCATTTTTGTTGCCGATTCAAGCGTTGCCTAGCAACCGATTCCCCGGCGCAATAACATATTAAGTCACTTTGCTCACGACCGTCTGTCTTTTGCCAGAGAACATACGGCATACAGCCGATGAAAGAGAGATACTGGGTAGGAACTGTTCCCACACATCTGTTTCCTTTTGTCCTTAAGTGGTTTTTAGAATTTTTAGCTAGAGCCTAACCTGAAACCCTAGTAGCTGATTGTCAAGTACATTCGAAGAAAAATATTGTGCGGCGCACAATACATAAAATAATGAACATAATATCGAAAAATGTCATCGCCCTCACACGGGTCTTCTAATTTGACAACCGAGCGACCATTTATTTTGCATATATACTTACATTTGGGCTCCATTTTGTTTGTCCAGAAGAGCTGACGCTTTCCTCTTTAGACCTGATTTTTTATTTGTGTGGCGCCCTCTATCTGAGGAAATGATAAAAATGACTTTAAATCACGGTGCACGTAGTTTGTTGATTTCAGGCAAATTAAATTTTCTTGAATTGTGATTTTGAAGTTACTTGTTTCGCTCTCGAAAATTGATTACTTGGCATTTCTGTAATTGAGCAAACCGGTGCCAAAAGCGTCCCAGCGTGATGTTCAGACAAACAGAATATATTGTCTACTCGGCTGAAGGTGATGATGACTGCAGTGCCCATTTCTCCTCTCACAGCGAGGACGAAATGTTTTCACATGCAGATGGTTTCATGAAATTGTAACAGTGATGGGTCTCGCCAACGTTCTGGAATGTTGCCTTTGAATCTCGCCTTTCCAAGTCACCTTGTGACCTGTGGTCTCATTAAACTTTGGGTGTAAACACTTTAACTTCACTTTTAACTGTTGTTGGCTTTCACCTCCCCTACATGTTTCTTTAACATGAGTACCAGCCTAGAGTATTCTTGTTTGTCAGTGTGTTAGCCATTGGTGGGGGCTGGACAGGCTCATGTGCCACTCAGTTCCATGTTTGTTGCGGTTGTTATCATGTAGTTATATCAGTGTGTCAGTGATTGATGCGAATCCAACTGTCGGAGTGCTGTGATGCAGATGTTCTGTGTGTGCCTGTCGGGCGAAAGGATTTTGCTGTAAAATGCAATCCAAGCCAAATGACATGTCCCAAAGCGTCTCGCGTGTGATAGTGCGCTGTTGTTGTACACTGAAAAATGTTCCCCAATATATGGTAGTTTTCGAGTAAAAATATCGTCAAGAGAGTCATCAAATAAAGTCTTGTTAGTTGAGATCTGTATTTGTGAATAATAATTTTCGTTCATCCAGAACTTTGTGTTACATTCTCATCCTATAATGCTATCAGAGACGTGTGTTTAGGGAAATGAAAGTACAACGAAATTGCTGCACTTACTCCTGTAGTAATGGCAATTTTCTTCAAGATTGATATGTCGTTTTGTCCTCGTAAATAAAAAAAAAACAACCATTACACGCATAGCCAATATCCCATCAACTTCTGCGACTGGCGCATGCGTGCCTGAGGACGATGCCTCGACAATGTAATTCTCGGCAGTTGATGGCGTGGCTACCAACCCCGTGTGTTCTACTTAGTCACGCAGCCTTCCTTCAGCGGGTTTCAAAACTCCCAAGGAAGAAGCACACTGTGTGTGATTCTGCTTCCAGGCGAACGAGTCTCAGATACCCTCACCCTAGGCAGGTGTGTAAATGGTTCTAGCTCTTAATCGTTACATTCCCCCTGTGACAATCAAGCCAGGGTCGTTGCTTCGAGCTGAAAGACCATTTGCAACCAACCATGTCCAACCAGCGCTCTATTTGTAAACTCCTGCATCCTCATTTTCAGATTCTCTATTTCTGCCGAGTGATAGTCACTGAACAAACGTAGCTCGTTGAGTCAGCTGTTTGTGGTAAAGTCCTGGTAAACTAATTTCCTATCCACGTTGCAATTTTCAGTCTGTACCGATTTTTTTGTGTGTGTCTGTTGTTATAGCACAGTTGTATGAGGTCTTTTATTTCCTTCATAGTACTGCTTTGGAATAAAATCAGTGGCATGAGATCCAGTTTCAGACTAAAAGTGTAGCCGCAATGAATTTTTCTGTGACACAATTTTTCTTCAACTTTGTACTTTTCTTCAGTGTATGAAAACTCATTTACATTTGTCTCTGGTTAAATGCATCGAAAAACGCACTTCTTGAAACAATTATATTATACATATATTCCCGAACAACTGAGGGTGCTGTTGCTGTGAAGTCATCGAGGGAAATTTAGTACAAAGGCCTTTCTGAACAAATTGTGGACCTAGAATCTACTCACTGGAAACATTTCTGAGAAAGGGATTGATGCGTGCTTTTACTGTGCACATAAACGACGATTAATCAGCAAAGCGTAGAAAAGTGAGTCCAACAACGCCTAAAATGTCCAAATATGCCGGACTCTTTTGTGTACAACTCAATGCAGCATTGAGACTTTCTTCCTGGGATGACGCCATAGCTTTGCTCATGATTATGGAAATCTCATTAGCATAAAAACCAAAGAGGGAGTAAACTGCCTTTTGAAGTACTGAAACAAACGTTGAAAATAAGGTTAAATGAGACACAAAGGTGCATTTTGAAGGTTTGTCCTCAAACAAATGGATTGCAACTACCCTTCAACAGAATCTTATGCGAGTATTAAGTTGGAAGTTTGTATTACATTACTAAGATTACACCGCAGTGCTTGCTGGTCACTATGGGCTTATCCAATTGTGTTCTTCAAATCCACTTTATCCAATATTGAATACTTTGCAATTGAAAGAGTGTGACCATTTCTCACAACTACAGTTTTGAGCTCATTTCAAGACCAAAAATATGTAGAATTGTTTTTTTATTTGGATTATCAAAGGTGACGTGACTTTCATGTTTCGGAACTACTTGTTACCACACGCTCACTGCGGTTTAAGAAAAATGTACAGGGACCACCTCACTTTCAATTCAAGATGGCCAACTGGCAAAAAAGACTGGTTGCTAAAGGGGTCACAATCCGGGATCTCAGGTAGTGTACTCTGTGTCCATATCAGTCCTACTTCGTAATTCAGAATTGTATTTACAGTTGTCCAACTCCAATAATGAGACGTTTTAATTGATATCAATACAGAAATAGGTGTGCTTTCCCAGCCGAAAGACATTATCGATATAACAGTCATTTAACGATGCTCGGGTATACCTGCAAAAGTTGACTGTACTTTAGAAGCGGTGTTGTCGCTCTGCTCCATCAACTCATCAGCCAATTAGCCGACGGCCAGTTTAGCAGCCGTCTTGCATCTGGACCAGAGCAATTCGGAGTTGCGACATGAGTGTCACGATTGTTGGAACCAAAATGGTGGGTTATGCGTCATTTCACATGGGCAATCAGCCCTGACAAGCTGCGTACTGTTCGGCACACATAATGAACAGCCATTTTGGTTCCGTTCCAAAGTCTGAAGTTGGCGCTACTCTCTCCATACACAGCTCTAATCTGGACGAACCAGCTGAATGCTTGCAGTGACCAGACCCCACAGGAGACTTCAGTAGAGTTTTACCCCTAAGCCGACCCCACTCGGGAGAAGGATAACTCGAAGAACTTGTCTCACGAAACTTGTCTCTAAGATGGAAATTACTCCTGGGGTAATCCAATTTGAAGGGGGCATTGCCACAGCCGAGAGCCGTGGAACGGAACAATTAGATGGGTAATTGTGTCCCTAAACGGCACGTAATTGACGTTGTAGTAGTCTCTTGTCCAACGGGGAATGATTAATTCGTCTGTTACAAGGGTGGCGGAATGCTCTTTATCGACGATCTAATCAGATCCCCACCCCGTTATTTTTTTCCGCGAGCGGATCTCTTAGCTGCTCCCAATCGCGGTGTGGGGGAAACTCCACGTGCTATTTGCACAGCCTACATAAACCGGACTGGGAAATGTCATTCTCCAACACCATACACTTAACCGTAGCAGTAACTCCACTTGGCATACATATTTTAAGGCTGCGTGAAGGCTGTTCCATGATTTATGAGCATATACAATATATATTAAGTTAGGTTTTCTCTTCCTTTTTTAAGAAGGTCAGCATCTGCGGTATAGTTACCTCTTCAATCTCCATTAAATGTAAATTAGGAATATTACCTGCTATTTATATAGCCATTAGTCAATGTCGGCCTACGCTGGAAGCATTATTGCATCACCCAATTTCTATTTTTATAAAGCGGCAACCGTTTTAACCGTTCAACCGTTTTAAATGTGCTCTTTGGAATCTTCGAAGAGAATCGGTCAGGGCCACCCTTCCCAAATTGATTACATTTGTTGACTGTCTTTGGAAGAATATCAATATGCACACATTCCACGTAGAATTCGTCGCCAACATTTTCGTCCGCTGCACACGATATTGTTTACCGCTTTCAATGGCGAGCTACAGTTTAGAAAAACACGCGTGAGTTACCCCATTGAATAAGGCTACATGCACACATGTACATGAAAGTGTTTCGTTGGCTGGCGTGCCATTGAAAGGGCTGAGGTTGCATACTGTGGATACGACTTCTTACCATTAGCTACCATTTCTGGTGCGGAAATAATTTCCATTAGTCATTAAAATTTGACTGAAATGTTTTCCACCTCCATCCGGGTTGGTCGGTCACGATTTCTTCCGGAAGCGTCATGATTAAACTAGTCAGGTCTGCGGGTCTCAATTGGAATGAGCTGACAATGCACATTAGCCCTTCGCCGAAGAACAGGTAATGTGCATTAAATTGCGGGAAGACCCTTTGTGTACTCTTACAAATGGAAGCCTGAACACAGGTTCCATCACAACACAGGCTTCAGTTATTAGTATCGTTGGTTCATTTTTCTCCGCGGCTGTTCTGTAAACGATGAAGTTTTCGAATCACAAAAATCACATGTCCACCTAACCGCCATTTTTGGGCGATACTTAAAGGTCGGAAAGTGGATGCATGTGAATTTAAACGTCCTAGACTAGTATTCCTTATGAATAATTCTCACAACTTGGAGACACTTTGGCTCGAATTTACCAGGACCACACACTCCATAATCCAATCGTTTCATTTTTGGTTGGCAGTTTGTACAATAGGTCTAAACAGATTACCGGTATGAGATTGGGTATTTAGGATTATTTTTCCACTCTTTATTTCAGTTGAATACTTCTTCAGACGTAAATGGAAGTGCAGCGTTTTATACTTTTGCATTGAGACGAGGTTTCATAGCTCCACCAAGAGGGAAAACTAAAAAGTATGTTACGTTAATTCAGCCCGTGGGCTTTAGCGTGCACAGTGGGCAGTATTGTTGCCCTGCGTTATCAGAACATCTCGCCGTTTTGTTAAGATTGCCTTTATTGTGGAGAACCATGATCTATTTTAAACCATGTCTACGGTACAGGTGTCGACAGACAAGACATCTGCGAACCACGCGGACCCTTAATTAAACCATCCGCAGCGTTTGCTCTGCTTTTATGGGAAGGAATGCGTGTGGATTAATGTGCGGAATATATAACCTCGGATGGCTTTCGTTGCTGCCTTTACACCCTTTTCTATACGGCTATAGCTGCGAGTCTGTGTTTCACAGCCTGCGATGAACAGATGACATCTCCTTTCTGTATCTTTACCTTTGTGGTTCATTTCTTTTCTGTGCAGTTGCCGTGCCCTGTGCCATAGAAAGGGGTGATGTCTCTGGACAACACATCATGTCTTCTCTGGCTAAGCGCCTTTTGTTGATTACTGATACCTCGAGTGTTGTGATTGTGCTTACTGACGTACATTTTACACCAAAACGTATACTGTCATATTTTCCTTGAACATGGAAATTCTGTTAGTAGAAGATACAAAAGGTTCGAAGCATTCTTAAATTACCTTAGTAGAAAGATTGAAAAGAAATGAAATTAATTTTTGTGCATCTTACTACCTTTCAATAATAAAGCGTAGAAATTTAGTTCAAACGCAAAATACGGTATATGATTCTTGGAGATAGCTTCCTGGCAGGAAAACGTTGTTCGAGAGAGAAAAAAAAGATAAATCAGTCAGATTCCTGCCTCTTGAACATCTTTCTTGTGGCCAAATAGCAGAACCAGCCTGGCGTCAGTATCAAGGGGTTGGCGTGTTTGAATAGTTTCCTTTGAGTCGGGTCGCTGACATGATTCGATTTAAATAGCCCAATTTGCGGTAATTTGGAAAATTTATCTTTTTTGGCGCGTGGGCCTCCTTTTTTATTTAAATAGGACAAGAAAAAACAGAAAGCTCATTGAGGCTACGTAGTCGTCACGTTGTGATTGATCGGTATTATTGACTGGTACCCGGCGGCCATGTTTGGATGAAGGGGCCCAGAATTGGCGGGAACCGCTAGGGACTCAATTTTTTTTCTGTGATCATGTTGTGATATCGTTTGCAATTGAATGCGACCGCGCGGACTGTACGTCCGTCGAGGGCCGGAGGAATTTAATACTCGACGAATTATAAAAGGGCCTTCGGGATATTTCTCATAAAGGAATTTCCGGAGAGGATAATTCTCAAGCGAAGGGGCACTTTTTGTCAACATAGGCCCAGTCTCCGATTTTGTCACTGTCATAGCAAGGCCTTTAATTCCAAATGGGGAGATTGATATCTTAATCAGCTGATCCTTGAGAGATTTTAATCTTTGATAGCTAAAAGGCTCGAAGGCGTGAGCATGTTGGTTTGATAATGTTCTTTCACCCACCCGGATGAGATAACCGGAGCTTGGTATGTCATAAAATAATATGACTTCGATTGATTTTTTTCCCCTCCCCCTTTCGATCGGTTCCGAAGTTTGGTGATACCATGGATTACTCCGGTGCACTATTGTCAATGCGGGTTGATTTACACCAGCGGTTGATTGATATCCTAGACCCACTTTAGCTCAGTTGCATTATGTGGACGAAAGGGACTTAATCTTGCAAATAGCTTTTCTGATGCAGGACTAGTCTTCATAAAGCCCTAGATCATAGTCCGACCGCTCGCTCACACACTCAGTTCTCCTTCCTGAAAAAATATCTGAAGTATGCTCGTCTGGCGCCCACCTCAACAAAAAAGAAACCACTTCTCCCGTAGGAAAAATCGGTGTTGTGATAGACCATTACTTGCAGATCACTAACAACAATGTTTGTATTTCGCCGTCAGATATACTTGAGGAGAACCGTCTTATTTCGGTCCTATTTGAAGGAGATCTCGCCTCTATTTCCCCCCTTCGCCCGTCAGAATGTCTCTCCACCGCAGCAGGGTGTGGAGGACCGTCTGGGCTCTAAGGAGGTTTATTTTGGAGGCAGCTGGCCCAAAGAATGCAGAAAATTGCTGCACTATATGATTGATTTTCACCGAGAATGCACGGTATATTGTCCCAGTGTCGTGAGAGTAATATGTACACAGTAATATGGATTGCATCGTCAGCCAGTGTGTGAGATTGAAAAGCCCACGGTATTGACTTTGACTGGACCTTCCATATTTGATTTTCTCATTATTCGGACCACGCCGTCCTCACATGTTTGATTAAATGTCGCAGGTCTGGTAATGTTGGTCTGTTCACCGTTTTGCCTGCCCATTGTTGTAGGGATCATTCCCATATTCCACCTTGAGGTGCCACACAGTAGCCTGATTGTGTTTTTATACTTGTCTTCTCTCTTGCGCAAAACCCGCTGTGGCCACTGTAATATTTGTGGTGGTTTACTGTTGAAGTGGACTACAACAACAACATTTTTAGGGTTGATAAATAGGGTTGTATTGCAGGTCTTAAGAAATTTAACAGCTGAAAAACATCCTGTCAAGTTGGAATCCAAACACCATTTCAGTCTGCGCTGTCTGGAGATTGTAGCCTTAGAAAATCTGAGGAATCGAATTGTAATTTTCCGAGAGATGGTTGGGAAATAGACCTTTCCCCTAATAAATCCGTAATTATGCACGCATGCGCACAAATTGCCTTGGCGGCAACAAGTGTGAGTGAGCCTTTGAAAACGTACAGGGGTGCGATTTTGTTCATTTCTCTCAGGTTTTCTGGTTTTGTTCATTTTCTTCTCATGTAAATCCCATTAAATCCTTTTTTGCTATAAAACAGCGCGAAAGGAGACCAGCTTAGATTCGGCCATTTTGTGTGTACAGGAAAAATCACGACTGTAAAGTCGTTTTACAGAGCACTAAAAATTCCGCTTGGATTAGAAACTAATAGCATCAGTGAAGAGGTCTACCTAGGAGCGTACCTTCGTGGGAAAGTGCTTTTGTCGTGTCCGGTCCGCGACGTGGTGCCATTTCCTCCCCCACTTGTAGTTGTCGGTTGTCAAGCCTCACTTAGGCTGGTAAAAGTATTGGATTTTCCGTCCAAACCCGCTTATAGTTTCCCTTTGATTATTGAACCTGGGAATTCTTCCAGTCTGGACATTTGTTCGTTTTTTTCCTTAAATGTTTTAGATAACCGCTGGTTGCACTACCAGTAGGGCTGAACTGTGTAATTAATTACATCTACAACTCTTGCTTTCTGAATCTTTTTATTAATTTTCTGAGTTATGTTCACATGAACGGTTAGGTCAGTTCTTGAGGTTAACACGGTTACTTCTGGCTTTTTAAATCTTTATGCCAGATATCCTTTCTAAGTCTTTAATAGAGATCTTTAAAAATATTTAACATGATACATATACACCTTAATTTTCAGTTATTCACTTTGGATTCGGGAGTGGCTGATTTAGCATTTCCGGAGCGTCCTGAAGAAAAGGTCACTCAGGCCCGGTAGGCGTTGAGGGAGCTCAACGTCTAAGCGACCGACAAATGTGTATGTCCGGTCCACGTGATTAGGCACCCGATCATCAATTTGTCACGGTCACATTCATTCCCCGCTATTGATCTGACTCGGGGCTGTGAAGTCCTACACTTCCCAGTGTGGTCAGATCGATATTGGTGTCAATAAAGCCCACAGTAATTCACAAATGAGAGACCGTCGACAGAAGTTTGTGGCACAGTTGAAGAGTTTTGAGCCGTTCGCATCGAATTTACAGCAGGGGGATTGATGGCTAGGTACAGAAATTTGTTCTGCAAATATGCTTCGCCGAGCGAAATCACGTTACCAGCCCAAATATGTTTGTGAACATTACTTGTCATGGGTTTTCTTGTATTTACGTGCATATTTACATAAGACGCCAATTTGCTTAGTGCTTGTATCGTGCACTGCAGCGTTTTCAGAACTAAAAAGCTGGAAAAAGTTCCCCATGCACGTGGTAAGTGTTGGGCTTTTTGATAATTGTGAACGATGAAAAAGGGCTGAACAGCAAACGATTTAACACCAACCCTGGTTTTAATTTGTGGGAAAACACTGGCAATTTCCGTCTGGGCTTCTGCTGACATCTTACGAGAAAGATCAAAGTGAGCCTCCGATGGCAGTGTGCAACATGTATTAAGGCCTAACTCGACTCCTGGAGTGAGCTTGACTTTAGCAGTTTAGCTTACGGTGGAACAAATTGCATTCATTCATAGGTCCAAGGAAGTTTACCTTCTGCAGTATGGCCTAAACACTCGCTGGACAGTCCAAGTGGGATTTCATTGTTGTGTTTGTAAGAAAGACTTTGGCCCCCACCCTTAACCCGACCCTAACTCAACCTTAAAGCTAAATCTGATCTTTATGAAGCTCTCAAAAGCAACACAGTGTATACGAGGATTAAAAGCTCATGCAATACTGACCCGTTGATTGGTAAAGAATACCAATTTTCACAAAAGCGCGGACGAGGCACTATACAGTAAGGTTCAAAAGTACCATTTTCTTAGGTTACAGAATGTCTAATGAAATATGCCTGCGTTATGTCTATATATTACGCACTTTTTTGAAAATGTTCATCGTGATGTATTCACTGAGTTTTCATCTGAAATGTTACCGGTTTTGAATTGCCAATTTTACAACGGCGTCATAAGCTTCCGGAGAAGCTTAAAGATGTTTGATGCTTCCTGCCGGAGATGATATACATTACAGTAGTTCTCGAAGTACCTTGCATGTGTACAGTTGAATGAAAAACAAATATTATTTCCCCGACCCAGAATATCAGGTGAAAGGCATTCCTATTATGTGTATCGTGAGTTAAGTGATAAACAATGCACGCCTTCCCCATAAACAGCCCCCGGATAAGACGAGCCAATAATCTTAAGTCCAGCCCAGTTCCGCTATCTGATCTTATTACAAGTCCAGGCGCAGACCTCCTGTAGTCTATACACAAGCCGTTTGATTGTCCCGTTCTCCCTGCTTCAGGAGCAGGACGCGCGGTGATTTGTGTCCATGCACTGTATATGATTTCTGACGACTGGAGTACAGATTTTACTCGAAACCCCCCAAATTTCGTCGGGGTCGCTCGGCTGGAATCACAAGAAATGAAAAAAAAAGTCGAACTGAGCTAAGGGTTCACTGAGGGGGAAAAAGTTGCGCGAACGAACTGACGCTTACCTTAAGTACAAATGACACGTTAAATATCACTCATGACAGGCATCTTGTTTTGGAATGTCACATAGCATACAGGGTTTACTTTGAGTAATTGGCGAGCGTTCGGGGCCTTCCCCCCCCGCCTTAATTCACATTCTCTCAGTTGCTAAATCGCAGAGCAGCTTCGCTTCGGAATTTGTGGCTCACGTTTTTGCAACTGACAACCTTGATTATTTTTTTTACCACCCTTCCCTGATTCGTTGCCGTTTGATGCTCATTGCGAGAGGACACGTCTGTAACACATTCTGCATTCAATCATGTTCTGTAGACTGATTGTTTTTATAACTTTTGAAACGTTTTCTCAACAGCGATGTTTTTTATATCAAGGACGGCTGAAAAAATTCCTCAACCACATACGTGTCGATCATGCTCGCCCATACGAAGCAGATCTCAATTCAAGTAAAGAAAATACTTACAGAAGGGTGAGCAGTGTCTTGAAATTGAATTCTAACCTTTGAAATATTATCATACGACAAACCAAATACGATAACTGAGTGGCTGCTTATAAGAACTAGAACAATGATCAAGAACTGATGGGAACTGGAGCTGAACCTGAGAACCAATTAATGCAAGCGATGAACTAATGCTAAAGGCCATTCGTTAAAGAATTGTCATCGAGCAAATATCTGCACAGCAGCATGAAACTGGTTCAGGGAATTTAGAGAATTACAGAACGCATGGAATGAAAAACTGTGAGGATTATTTTTTTCTGTATGGTTTGGCTTCTCCGCAAATCAAGAAAGTGCAAAATTATTTCTAACGAATGATAGTTGATACAGTCGTCCACTATGGCCTGTCCATTCAGAGAGCTTTACAGTTTTCCGATTAAAGGATCCAGGAAATGAATTTTTCTTAGAATTACTTTTTGTGTATCTCTGTACTCTTCTTCCATGTGTGAAGACGGTTTGACATCTTTTTTGAGTTGCGTGAACGGAACGGTGCACTTTTTCAAACATTAAAAATTGACCAAGCATTTCTGGACAAGTGGGGACGCTTTTGCTTTGATGTAAATCCAGGAAACGTGATTGCATGTTTTCATGTTCAAATTGTGAGCCCCAAATTTGCTATCTGGGAACATTTCTGTGAAAAGGATTTTTGCTGGATTATTGCCATATACTTACACAGCGATAAATTGCCAAAGAAAATAAAATTTGCCACAGCAGTGGTTAAAAAATCTAGAAATTTTCTGTGCACAGATCAGTGCAACAATGAGATTCAGTGCCTTGGATGACATCATACCATTAGTTCTGATCATGAATATGCCAATATGCCTTAGCTTAAAAACCAAAAACGCATCAAACTGTGGCTTAAAATTACAAACAAAAATTTAAAATCAGGTTAATTGAAACTCAAAGATGCAATTTCAAGGGTTTTCGTAAAATGTATAAAAGTATTTCTATTTCATGGTTCCTTTTATTCTGTAAGACATTGACCCTTCGCGTAGAACCAGCATTGATTATGCTTACATTAATCATTCACCTGAGGCTGCCATAGTACGTGTATGCTCTATTTTGTAACATTAACGAACACCACGTGGCCTTTCAAATAGAAACATCATGTCTTGTTACCACTTTATTGTGTCTGTCGTTCAATTTGCAGCAGTGCCTTAATTTGACACACGTTCACATCGCGCTGAATTTCCTTTCCGACAGTTAGGCAGAGCCCGTACGCCGAGTGCGCACGGGATTTGAAATCGCACCGTCTCACGACCGCGGAATATGAATAGAGTGCAACCATACAAGTCTGTCGCTGAAGGACACAGTGGTAGACCGAACAGGGTGCAATGTGCTTTATTAACAAAGGAGGGATGCAATTTTCTTTTTACCAACCATTTCTAATATTCAGAGCACCGTCCTACCTGGCAGTTGTTCCGTACTTAAGCAGGGTCTTCTTAGCTTTCTTTTCCTCGTGGAATATCAGTTATTTACTTAGTAGCGGACCTTCCGTCTCGTAGCATGCGTGTCAATCCACGATGCTGCAGAAACATCTGTGTTTCTGGTTGTAATGGTATTTCCCTGTCAAATCTGATATTTCATAAACCTGACAATCAGATTTCATGATGGAACCCGATAGCTTCCAACTTGAAAGATTTTCTCGAGAGGCCTGGATTACAGGAAGAACGTACACATGCAATCCTCTCTGATTTCAAAGGATATTTTGCCGCGAAAACCAGATTGAAATCCACTGGTATCTGGAACAAGTGACAGGCCTGTAATCAAATTGATTAAGCTCGTGGATCGTAAAGCCTTTGATTGGGGCGCGTTGACCGTGACATTAACAAGCCCCATGACGGGGATCTTCGCCGCCGCGAGTAGAGCACTCTGTTCCTGTGATAGGTCTGGGAATTCGACGGTATGTTACAGCACTTGATTGTTTCTTGTTTCGGGGAAGTCATGGAGCAGTCTCATTCTTGTGGTAGTCCGGAGATGTGGCGAGAAAGATTCATTGGCATCAAACAAATTTGATTCACTTCTCTCTGCCGCAATTTCATTGTTTTGGCCCTGAACTAGCTGTGCTGATCTTCTGCGTGGAACCTACTGCATCATGTCCAATTCGAAGGACAAGGCCCTGGGAGGGGACAGAAGACATTGAAACATGCCTTTACTTCATGCTGAGTGGATCAATGTATATCTGTACTGCTCCTCTAAAAGAATGCTTCAAGATGCTATTTTGTATTCATGTTAAAGTGAAGTTACAGTGAACTTTACGCAAGTAGAATTTGCAGCAATTTTGTACTCTTTTTTCATCCCTATTTAGTTAAGTGTATTTAAAAGGGTACCTTATTAGACCTTTGAAATTATCCCCCTGCTTTCGTAGATTACTGAGGGCGCTGTTGCTGTGAGGCCATCCAGTGGAGACATGGCTCACAGCATTCGGTTTTTGTTCAACTCTTGAATCCAGAATTTATTCACTAACCATTTTTGAGAAAGAGTTGAATGCATCGTATTGCTCAGTACTTACACAACAATGCATCACCAAAGGAAGGGTAAAATCTAAACATAAATACAGAAGCTCTTTTGCATAGACCAATGTGCATTGAGGCTTTCTTCTCGGGATAACATCACAGTTTACTCAGCATAAAAACCAAAAAAGGCAGCAAAACAGCCTTTGAAAAAGTGAAACAGAAATTGCAAATCAGGTTAACTGAGCAGATGTTAAGGTTTTGATTTTTTTTTAAAAATGCCATTGCAACTGTCCTTTGAGATGGAAGATTATGGTCTCCGTCCAGTAAAACCATGTTCTTGTTAACCTAGGGAAAAACCGCGGTCTTGTTATTTAAAATCCGGTGCGACATTTTCTAGTTCACTCTATTCGACTCTTCACAGCCATTAATAAACGAGCCTTTTAAGTCAAAATGCTACCATAAGAAGCATGCAGGTAATATATTATGATAGGCGCTTGGATGAAGTAACAGGTTCAGCATCATTATACAGGATCGTGGACACCTAGGAAGGGGAGTTCGGTGAGTTGGCGTGCATTGTGTAGTGGGCAAGGTAAAGGTTAATTAAGTATACTGAGGGTGTTCGTGGTTTGAAACCAGAGGGTACCATTTTTCCCTTTCCCCTTCCATTTTAAAATCCGTTTTCTGTTGAAAAAAATCAGGAGTTGAAGGGATATTTTGAAGGCGTATCGTTACAATTTGTTGCCAAACTTTGTAACCTCGCAGTCTTTTTTTATTTCAGGGAAAACAGCCCCCTTCAATGCGTTATCAGCTTAAGCCTTACGTATTACCGTGGCACCCACATCACACAATACGATAATATTTTACTGCCACGTTCCTAATATTTACTTTTTGCTGTAAAAGCCTAGTTTATTAACGGTGATGGGTTGTCAGATCGAGTCTCTTGTTGGTCTGGTGTAACGGTCCGCCTGTTCTAAATTCGTAAGTTTGCTGTATACAGTGCAGAGTTCGGCTGATGCTTTCACTCGTATGGCTTATTTCGATTTTGTTGAAGAGAGCGCCCTCAGCCGAGCAGTTTGCTTGAAATTTTCATAAGTAAATGAGCCGGTTTGTAGAACAATGGTATGTTATGCTCGAAATTATTGGACGTGCTGTATTTTCAGGGTGAGATAATGCAGACGGCGAGAACGTTGTTAATTTAATTCCTTCGTCTGTCTCGCATAGTTTCACTCCACTGTCTGAGTGTTTGTACAGTGAGCACTGTCTATAGTGACGGGTCCTTGTTTTTGCAATCGTGTTGCAGCGCGCAGATTTGTATACCGTCAGCTTCACTTTCTCCCCCACAAACTATTGCTTATGAAATTCATCAAAACCCAATCGACGCAAATTCCATTTCGCTTAATTGTTTGTTTCGCAGACGAAATTGGCATTTGATTCGATCCAGGCTGCTGTAACCTGGCAGCTAATTTCTGAAATCTGAGGGTCGAAGGCGACCCCTAGCCGCCAGCTATCGGGAGCAGTGTGAGACAAGTCCGTCGCAGAGATACGAGGTTTCGTTGCCTCGATCGCTACCGGTGGCTTCTCTATCTATAGCACCTTGCCATTGGCAAACGAGGGGGGCCAGCGGTCAGTGAGCGCAACTCGGGAGAAGCTTAAGACAACACCACGGTTTCGATGACGTGTTAGAGGCTTATGGGCTGTCATCATTTCGTGGTGGCAATCAAACCGGTTAGCGGCGGCGGACAAGGCCTGGCCCCAAGTGCGGCCTCCAAAATTAATCGCACGAGTGGGCCGGCTGTTCGTCGACCGATATTTGGCTATTTGGACGCGTCTAATTGCGGTATATTGAGATAATACCTTGCATAGTGCTAACCACGCGACCTGCGAGACCGAGCCAACAGAAATTAGAGGAACGATCTCGCTGAAGATCGAAGAAGGCTCTTGCAAAGTAGCAGTGACATGGCCGACCTTGAAATGCGTTCATGTACTTAAAGGGACGAAGAGTGCTCGCGCTGCGTACATCAACGACGAACGGTCAGTGACACAAGGTTTTCCAAGTGGTAGAGGCTTATATCAAAGACGATTTAACAGAGACATGCTCCCACCTAATATCTCATATAAGAAACCAGCCCAACCTCAACCCCAACTCAATTCCATCCCAGCCATACCCCTAACCGGGCCCAAAAATAACATAAAAAACCAACAACATATTTTATTCATTGAGCTTTGTTATTTTTTTTCTGGTGCAGCGAAACGATAGCTTTTTCTTTAATACGTGACCATTTGCAGTAGGCGTATGTGCAATAGGAAAATCATGCAGCATTCCAGGCTATTTTTTTCTTCCAAGATTTTTTTTCAGGATAAAAACGAGAAAGAATTAAAAACTAATGTAAGCTTGCTGTGCGCCTGCGCTGATGGTTTTCTGGCAACCGTCCGTAACGGCACGTTCTGAAATGTCACAATGAACCTGCATGCAGCCCAAATACCATTCTGAATGCCATATAAACATGTTGTGTTTTGTTTCATGTTATATCTGGTGCAAAAACAAACGGTTTGCCTCAATCTGTCATCTTGATTCCGCATGCTGGCCTGCCGTCGCACGTTACAACTTGAAGCCCCCGCCAAAGACGCAAATCAACGCTCAAGGCCATGCTTGTGAAAATGGCGCAAAATATCGAGGGAGATCATGTTTTCCATTAAGTCAGCTTCTAAAAAATTCATTTGCACATACAAGAAGAAATTGAAAGATCGTTTCGAGCATAGGTTTTCCTCGGATATAAGGTTGGTGCGTTGACAACTCTAAGTGCAAAGCGTAAATCCAACGTGCAAGATGAATCCTGTGCCTGCTCTGGGATTAAAGTGGCGATGCAAGTGTCCGTTCGTAGCCGATCAAGTGCAGAGGGCTTTGAACAGCTTCACTGGAAGTGCAACTTTGGCTCGGGGCCAATAACACCATTTTTTTCGTTGCTGATCTGTCATTGTGGGTGTTGCCGAAAAGCATAAACAACGGAACACTCATCTGAAATTTGAGCAAGAGCGCCCACTGCCGTTGAGGATACAGTTCGGCGATTAAGACTTTCATTTGTGGCGCTATAGAAACAAGCTGGACAACCAACTTACTCTTAAAATAATACTATTACATATTGCAAATCCTTGATTCGTGGTAACACTTTAAACTGCTAGGTGAAATAGGATTTCGTCTTATTGGAATTATAAATCGGAACAGTTCGGAGACAAAAACTTCAGAACATGGCTCGGTGTAGCGTCTTGTGTTACACTGAGCATTGATTGAAAGATAATCGGGATCATAGTTTCGAAATGAATCGTTAAAATATTGCTTCGTTTATTTTTTGGACCTGATTAGCGCTATTTTAAAAGAAATGCCTCAAAATGATTTTCAGACAGATCTCTTAGTTTAGATTTTTGGTTTGATAGACCAACTGCATTTATTTACCTTGATACGAAGATACGATCTGTCTTATTTACAAAAGTGAATAGTCTCCAACTTGGAACGGGAACCAGTTTGTTGGAGTAAAAACCATTCCACTGAATGGCCCTACGTGAATGATATCTTTTATAACCATCTCAATTCAACATTGTAGTATTTTCACGCTGAAATAGTCGAGTGATCGACATTACCTGCTTGAGAAGATGAACGTGGGTCTTCCCGCGTACCATTAAAAACGATGACAAACCGAATCGACCAAGACGGGAGCTAGACTCCGTAGGCTCCGCGCCGTCTTATCTGGATTCATAATGGCAGTGTGTGACGTGCCGTTGATGGATGGGTTGTCTCGTGCGAGAAATCTCAGGCAGAAGAAAAAAAAAGGAAGACAGCAAAGCGACAGGATGAAGGGGGAGCGATTGATGGAGGCTGGTTAGCAAGCGTCTTTTGTTGATTGGACAAAACATATGGATGTCAGCTTCAGTTTTGAGTGAACGCAGCTAATAGATAGGGGGAAATATAAGAGGTCAAAACGGCTGTTGCACTATTTACGTGTAGTTGTTTAACTGAAAATGTATTTCCATTAGTCTGCTGAATGGCCAGTACATTGCAGTTAACCTCAAAACCCTTAGTATCTTGGCATGGACTGTAAGCATCCAGGCTCGCTTCCAGCTTCAGCAGAGCATGGAGCTACACCCTCAGTAAGCCTTTATTTGCGTATGTTCTAGAATAGAGGTCAATTGCACCTCCAGATGTGAAATTCAAAAACACACAGAAAATCAAAAACAAATTTGACAAAATAAATAAATTTTCTGTTTTACCCTTAGGACTTTTTTCTTAGTAAGTGGATCGTGCCAAAGCTAGATGGTACGAAGGTTCAAAGAACACCGCTTACGCTTCGAGCTTTTTTTCTTAATTTTTCGCAATTTTATTTTTATATTTTTCTAAATATTGAGTTTACCTTGTGCCGCAGATCGCATGCCAGGTGCATTTTTAATACAAAATCATACGCGCTGGCGGCCAGCAACAAAAAGCAAGCCCGTTTTCGGAGATGTATACATTCTGCTGAGGCCTTTTGCCCTTGTTGGGAGCACTTTGCCCGAGCCAAACTATTTTTGGAAAAATTACGACTCCGCAGATTTTTAATGTGTTGCCGGCAGTTGAACCAGGTACAGTAACCCAGTTTTTCTGTCTCAAGGGCCAGGCTTGGGGCGTAGCCTTCCCGCCCCGTCTTGGTAAAAGCCTTTCTCTTGACGTCTGCGGTTTAGCCTCTACGCGCTGAGGCGCTCACCATAGGCCTGCTTTTGGGCAGAGATCTTGAAGCCCAGCTGGGCTGCAGGGTACTGTTCCCTTGAAGACCGGCCGTTCAGTCAGCAGCTGTTACCGTGTTGAGCAAAGAAACCGCATGTGCTTGCTCACAGTGCGCGGCCAGGACTCGCTTAAGCTTCCCCCTTGCTACCATAGCTGCGTCACCGCATAAAGCACATTGCTTCTGAGAGTTGTGTGCAGTTCACCGTGCTTATGAGCCCCGAGCTGGACCAAGAGAGGGCATAATGTTATTTCCCCAGCAACAGAGGCTCCTTTGGTCGGAACTGCACTTCGCTGGTTCACAAATGGCAATGCATTGCACGCGTTACGGGCACGTCACTACCAGTAAAAGGAAAACCTTCCGGCCAACCTGGCTCTTTTCAACCGATGAAGGGGTGCTTCTGCTCAAGGCGGACTGCTAAGAAATCCTCTTAAAAATAAAAGAGGGTATCAGCTGTTGAAAATGTCGTGCTCATGGGCAGTACCATACTGCGCGGAGAACACTCCCATATTCTATGATTCTTTGGCACCACTAGTTCTACACAAGCATTACCCCCAACATAATTGCGCTGGCTTTCTTACAAATTCTTAAAGGTTCCTGAATGACTGTAATAAAAAAACCCAGAATGATCAAACTGTCGGCTGAAAATAGCACGTCGTATTGATTTCCAAGATAAACCTAAGGACATTTTACGGTAGGCCTATGGTGTGTTATTAAAATCTGTATTACACGTGGTGCGCCTCGATTCCTGCCTTGATAAAAACCAGCCGAAGATGTAATTAATATGTTCTTATTCTTATAAGGATTAAACGCATCCGGTTTAAACCGGTGAGCACAGTAGCCCTCCGTCAATTATTCCTTGTGATAATATCCTCAGGAGCTGGATTTAATTTAAATCTCAGTTTTATCGTTTTGAATAGTAAATTGTGAAAAGTATGTAGGAAATGGCATTTATGTTCACAAGTTCCACTGAAAAACAAAGATATGTTGTATGCTGAAAAGTTATCAACATCATCGCAGCCCTCGTTTACAATGAGAAATAAAAATGCCACCTAAAGCCGAGCGGTCGCTTCAACCCGCGCCGTAAAATGTGATGAGGTTGGAGCGTCGGTATGGTTACAACCAGCAAGGGCAGAAGTTATAACCCCCCCCATTATAACGTATAAACAAAGGCAGACGGCGTACACCTAAACGGAGCTCGCGTAAGCAAGTTGCTCGAGGCCGTGTGACGGGTGTTAATATCCCCGTCCTGCACTTTTCAGCGCGGGTTAGGAACGCGCCAATTTACGCGGTGTTGATTGGTAGAACGCCGACCATGTGGAACGAATCCGCTTTCTACCGTAGATAACATTTTCCGGATGGGACCAACGTATTCGACGCTGTCAATGGCTGAAGGCCGGTGTCATCTCGTTGCAAAATACTTCCAAGTGTACGTTATGACGTTTCTTCTTTATGTGCTTGTATGTTAGTAGAGATTGTTCCAGACATGTTATTATGTGATCGCTCAGGATGGAGAAATACTCATGGTCTAGTAATACAATTGGACTAGCAACCGGGCATATGCAAGGGGTAAGCTGTTACAGTACATTTAAACGCACAAGATCGGCAGGAAATGGCAAACCCCAAAATAAGCAGCCATCAAAAGTAGTCGCACACACTTGGTAAACTCGAAGAAGATAAATCGACAACAGCCTATTCTCAGAGGTCTTGATCAACAAGCAGTTACGTGACCATTAACGAGAACGGACAATCGAACAACGAAGCATACACGCACACGCAGTCCAAAAATACAAACAGCCTCAACTCAACATTCCCAGATATAAAAACCGGCAGTTGACTGTCAGGGAAAGCTGTGAGCAGACTCGGTCAATAGAGAGAAATGATGGTTTTCGTCAAACAATCACTCACAAAATTAACGACAAGTCACCCTAGTCATAGGTTACTATCGCAATTTAATCCTACTTTGCGCTCTAAGTTATCGATGGTATTACAAATTGTCCCCAACTGTCGGCTGGTGTTGTAAAAATCTGAAGTAGTTTCACTGGCAAGTCACGGGTCTGTGGGCTTCCTGACTTTATGAAATCCAACGCGCCATTCACAACGATAAATGCTTACAGGATTTAATTGAATGTCCGCGGGTAGCGCTTTTTTGCCTTAACCATTGAATCGTACAAGGTTGTTCCGATCACATGAACTCGCGATATGACGGAAGGTTCATAAAATTGTTAAACAGCACTTTCGGCAAGTTCAGTTGAACCTTGCCAACTAATAGTTTTTGTCGGAGCACCTCAAGAAGAGCAATAAATCTACGCCCTTAAAGAAGAGAGATTCCAATCAAGAGATTCGTTCCTGAACTTTTTTTCAAAGAGAGTGGAAGGAAATGAGTTCCAGATTATTGTTATGTTTTCTGTCTCCAAACTATAGCCTCCATCGGGCCTGCATTATTGGCATAATCAACATTGCATCGTTACGGTAGAAAAAAAGAGCGGTAAAAATAGCCGTGCCGTTGATTAAACGGCAAATGATTGCATTGCCAACGTTATTACCGCAACAAGAAATTCACAAAAGCAGGAGAAAAACTTAAAAAAAAACCCTCATAATTAACAGCCAAGAGTATGTCAGATTAAACAGTACCAAACAACACAGCAAACGGGAAACCCAGTCTAGGGAAAAACACCGACAAGTAGCTAGGCACCGGAAATTCTTGAACACCGTGAACGATATCACTGCGAAACCCATACCAAACCTTGGTAGTTGTCTAAAGTGGCCGTGTCTTATGCATCATCCCGATTTGTCAGAAAACTAGAGGGTCGATCTGCGAATGCTGAGATCCGCTATGCTCCTGTCGCGGGGGTCGGGGGAAAACATGGATAGAGATATCAAAACGCGGAACGAAAGCAAATTACACATCAAAGGTCCTTGCTCCCGTGTGCTGTTTTTTACCGGTGCGGCCAAACTTCCCCTCAAGCACCGGTCTCCAGCAGCTCTAAATTATGTATGGCCTTCATCAGAGGGAGAAAAAGACCACTCTTCTTTCCAATTTCTATAAAACTGCCAAAATCACCGCAGGTGTTTCTTTTAAAGGTAGTCTGCCCTTCATCTTCCCTTGCCTCGTTTTCTAATGAACCTATGCTTTATTTTGTCAGTGCATGCATGGGTTGAATCGATTTTTAAAGGATCTCTAAGACTGTTGTAATCAAATTCTTAGATGACGGTGAGGCACCAGACCCGGTGTGTGATTGTCGGTGGGTAGATGCAAGGGGGGGGGTCTCGCAGCGGCTGTCTTGTCTCCTTCATCGATTAATCACCTGATTTTGAAAAAGAATTGGTTTGGTTTCCTTAAAGTGAGCCCGTACATAGACCCTTTCACGTCCATTTTTGCAGCAACGTGGATTCCAAAAAACTCATTTGTAGCGGTAACCTTTTTCGTGGTAACCCGATAGGGAGAGGCAACATAAGTAACGATTGAGCTCTGACTGATAGATTTATCGCTGCCGTGAATCGTGATTTGTTTAGTTCATTTACTACACCCGGGGTACGCTGAAATAGATCCAAACTAATTTCCTTTGGGTCCTGCATGCTTATCGTCTTACTTAAGAAGACGTATTGCGGCACGATTGAATGAAGTAGACTTTCCCAGATGGACTCGCACATTGTACTGAGAATAAGATGCTTTTTCAACGCTCTAATCGTTTCGTTTGTTATCCTTTAATATGTTGAAAAAGATAAAGATATTGACTCCAGCGGGAAGTAAACGTGCGACCACCGGAAACCTCACCAGTGCACCTTACCGGCGCTTCACCCTCTGCGCTACTCGGCCCTATGTTGGTAGTAATCCCCACGCGTCACTATTTGTTCAGGGGGATCTAATCACGTAATCGTTTAATTTTTGTAAAGATGAATAAAGAAATTTACTCGAGTGGAATAGGAACCCGAAACCTCCGGAGAACAGCATCCGGCTTTACCCACTGTGCTATACTCAGCCTTGTGGTTCTTTCGATTTTTCAATATCTTTGTTCAGTGGGCTCTGATAAGATTAAGCCATAAAACCCAAAACACCAAATAGCCAGGGCTCTTGCCCGAAATATACATGATATAGAAAGTGGTGAACAGTGATCACTCTAGAGGATATGGCTTTCTAAAGACAACTCATTATAAAAGCATATCCGCCTTGAGCAGAAGCACCCTTTCCGCAGTTGGAAAAAGCCAACTTGGCGGGAGCGTTCATTTTGTTGGTAGCGATGCAATTAAGCTCGTGCATTTCATATTAGTTCGTGAACCAACAAAGTGCAGTTCCCACCAAAGGGGCCCCGTTGCTAAGAAAATTGTTCCCTCAAGTGGTCCAGCTTAGGGCTCATAGGGAGAGGTTTTTTGGTGGAAAAATATGCACTTTATCCTTCTGTAACAGAATGGTTCACAAGAGTGATACGAGAACGTTCAAACCCATGATTTCAAAGTTAGGATGATATTCTTTGAGTGGCAATACGGCATGAGCAGAATGTTTCAAGATTCAGTAGGTATGAATGAGGTTGAATGGCGACCTCATGTCTTTTGTGTCTACGTTAAGGTCGAGGGAGTGCTTCGAAAAACATCTTCAGACTTTTGTGAAATTCCTTAAGAGGATTCACTGCCAAAGGACTGGGCCTCTAACTGGACCAAGGGGGGTTGCTATATTCCTCGCAACGGAAGCTCCTTTGGTCGGAACTGAACTTAGCTGGTTCATGAACAACTCGGATGTGCACATGGACGGTCATGGTTGCATTACTACCAACAGAATGAGCTTTCCCACAAACGTGGCTCTTTTCAACCGATGAAGGGGCGCTTCTGCTCAAGGCGGATTGCAGCTAGCACATAGGCCCTACAACTGTATAACCGGTCCTGCCGATAGACTTGCCAATCCAGGGAGTTGAGTTCTGAATCACGAATCCGACTCAAGCACAAGTTTACGGACATCCCTGTGTTGTTTGGAGTGTAATGGCGAGGCAGTTGGCTGCTTTGAAAAACACATTTACCCTGTACAACTTGGTGATGAACTTGCTCGGTGTGAAGAGGCCGAGTTGTGTCCTCCTATAGTTGATTTCGATTGACCAAATCCTGGTGGGCAAAGTCCTAATTAATCGCTTTCGCGCCATTTCTCATCCTCGTTCCCGGATGCTCCGCCACCCGCGAGATCGGGAATAATGAGGGTATTGACAATTTCAACGGTGTATCCCGCGGCTACCGAAACGCCGCTTCCCGTGGGTAATTTCATTTGTGCAGGGGGAAAAAGCGCGTTTGAAGAGCTAAGCAAATAATTACGGCAACCTGCGCATTGAGGAGAAACTGGAATGTTGATTCGATGAAATTACAGCGAACCTCCTGGCGGCTGGGCCTTGACGACATTCCCGCTGTGGGGGTGTTTCAGTGCAATCTGGTTAAGCGTATAGATTTCGATCCCGTTTTCGTTCTCTTTGTCCGCAACTAGCCTTTCTGGGGATATGCAGTGTGATTTATTTTTTCCCAACTGGCAACAGAGAGCGCCCGTGATTAGAAAACATTCGGCATCATCAGTTCTTCCGCCCGTTTTTGCCGCAAAAGTGAATTGACCAATTTTTCAGCCCGGAATTGGGATGAACTCGTGTGCAGGTGGAGCCGTGAACCACCAGCTCTCCTCGAGGATAGCAGATAAGCACGCCTTTTGGGAGATGTCAGAATCGGTAAAAATCAGTGGTCCGGGTGTCAGATGGAAACCGTTATTTTTTACCAGTTCTGAACGAATCTTAGCTGGGGGACGGTTGCTGAGATTAATATGCAGGATCGGCCTGTCTTTCATTTTCGTGTCTACAACCTCGATTTAGCCCCAAAACGAAGTTCTCTTTTGTGGGGGGGGGAAGGAAGTCCTCAGTATGCGATGCGTGACTGGATAATAACGTTTCTCACGGATAAACTGATTCTAATTTTCGGTTCTAAAACCAGTTGAGTTATACCGCGGCAATAAGGATCCTAGCTCAAAGATTACTGCAGATCAGTGGAAGGCTGGACTTGGCCTTAAACGCTGTAAAGTGTTCGCCGCGAGTCTTCCATAATTATCAAAGATCTCTCCCTGGGTGAAAAAATCCTTTTGATATAGGTGGAAAAGGAAAATTTATAGCTCCAAATCTTTTAACTGGCGATGCAAGCGGACAAGCGGCCTTGTTGCACGTCAGGGCACACGCATGCTTGAGTTATCAGACAGGCGAATCAGTTCCGCCGTCACATCAATCCAGCCGGGAAAAATTAATGTCCAGGGCCACAATTGGTCTTAAATGTTTTATCGGCCGGCTGCCTCGTGAGGTTATCGACTGCGCTCGCCAAGAGTTGTAGTTTAACTTTTCTTGTGTAATACCCATCAAGATTTCTTTTGTTATAATATGGTTCACATCGGACCCAGAAAAGAAAGTTAACCCTCTCAGGGGTAAATGTTACAATTATGGCTCCGGTATTGAATGTCAGCGGGGCTGTTTTTATGCATGTCTCACGTGTTTGTGTTTTCTTGGGCCAGACGCTTTGCTTCAATCGCATCACTCTTCCCAATAAACCAACGTTTGTGCTTTATTTGTTTAAAAGATAAAAGCCAGACCGTGGTAGCGAAATAATGGCCCTTCTGCTTTTACGTGTTCTCGCGTGTAGATCAGACGTTTTCAAGGTGCTCATCATGCGCAGTCCATTAACTTGTATTGCAGCAAAGAGCATAAAATGGTCTTCGGTTAGCGCAGTGTTCCGGAAGATTTCGCTAAAATGTAGCTTGTGTTCCATCTCAAATTAAAAGAGGCATGCCTACGTTTGCCGAACCTGTAGTCTTATTGATGTGCAAATGTGTCAGCGCGTATCAAAATGCATGAAACCCACCAAGGGTTGTTGCCTCCGACGTCCGACCCCCTCTTCCCATCTTCCAACAGCTCTGCCGGATGCGAAAAGCCTCGCTCTCGCCGACTAGTCACTTCCGCTAATCGGTGAAGATTGTAAGGTGCAGGCCCACTCTGCTCTTGAAGTGACAGCCTGACCGAGTGCTGGACACGGAAGCGGCCATCCTCGCCTCTGTTAACCCATCAAGCCATCGATGCAACAGAGCGGGAAGCACGCAGCAAGGATAATAGCCATAGTGCTCGCTGGAGCGAGTTGGAAGATTGCACAGGAATTTATATTGTATAATAACTGACATTCCAAGGATTCTGAAATTTCGGCTTCTCTGTCACTGAAGTATAATCAGAAGTGTTTACAGCACTAAGATTACTTTTTTTTGAGATTTTAGTTTCATGTGTTTCCAGGAGGAAGAGTGTTTTATTGATTGCCTTAATTTAACGCTACGTGCTACAACACGCAGGTTAGAATAACATTAAAGAAAAAAAACTAGGGATAACGATCAGCTAGGACATTCCTATCCAAAGAAGACAAATTTGCGAAAGGATAAGAATTTCACTCTGAAAAAATGCTAACCATTTGTTTCCAGTCCAAGTCCACAACGACACTGGCTGTTACAGCGACAGCAGTCCATCCGATACACTCAGGGCCATATTTTTGTGAATGGGACCATTCCATAACTCAGGAAAGGAAATGTTCGAATGTTAAAAGAAAACAAATCCCAGGATGAATCTACGCCACTCTGTACAAAATAGACATTGCCAACTTGTCTGGTTACTGTTCCCACTTGCACTTCATGCAGCTCCATGAATGACGTGCACAAGCCGCTAAGTTTGACAGTATACTTCGCGCCAGAATAACCACTCTGGACAAATCGGTTTTAGGAGTTTCTAGATATTAACACCAGACTAAATACTTTGTTTTTACATAGATTGTAATAGCGCCAGCTTTTGGTTTGAAACCTTTGTTAGCAGCTTCAACTTGAATAGTCTCTATTTTGGTAAGACTGGTGCTGCTATCCACCCTGCGTTAAGGTATTTGCACTTGGCCCGGACGCAAATATGGAGCCGAAGTTGTGACTTCAAGTCAAATAATTTACGGATGCCGCCAAGGTTTAACATATTTTCAACTTGAGTGGACTTCGTTGGAAAATCTTTCGCGACGTCGAATTCGTTTTGCTTTCTCGTTCGCCTGGAGAATGAAAAAAAAAGACCTTGGGCATCCTGACTTTATGCAACGCATTCCTTTGACGCGTCTCAGTGCAACATTGTGGGAACATGGACGTTCTGATTAAAAAAAAAGGAAAGAAATCCGGGGTCCTAACTATGCGCTCTCCGTGTAGTCGTGAAGGGTTGGAACACATGGGACAATGCATTGCCGCGGCCTCCGTGTCATCAGGCCGTCGGGGTAGATGAGGGCGCACACACTCCTCCGTCCCGAGGCTTGCAGCTGGAGCGACCGCTGTAAAACTTCTCGGCAGTCCGCGTCTCGCTCGGTGGGGAGTTCAGTCAACCCCCGCACCCGTCCCTAGCCTCCCACTCTCCGGACAGAACGAAGAGGAAGACGCCCGCCCCTGGCGTTCGCGGCAGTTTCAATTGCATCACGTTGGACTGGCGAAGTTCTGAAACTCATTTCCACTGGGGTCTGAATGCAGCCCTGATTCTTAGATAAAAGCATCCAGTTTGCGGCGGTTGCCCATTCCCATTGCAAGACACGAGCTTCCCTGCCGTAATTTAAGCTAGCTATTTTGAGTGAACGCCCGCGGCGCTACAACATGTAGAGGCGAAGCCCAATCCAGCAAGCGTGCGTCTCGCGACGAATTCTTATTCCATTTCAAGACCCATCGTTTTCTCTTCCTCCTACGTTAGGCATTAAATCGAAATATTTGGAAGTGTGTGATTTTGTAGCGGGACAATAATGTAGCCGTTGATTGTTCTCCACCGTTAAAAAGTAATGGAGTTTGTTCTGCTTGTTTAGACTGCAGTGCGTTCACTCCATTCGTAACCGACACCGCGAAATAACGCTCAAGTTCAGTATGATATTACTGTTAAACCGCTGACAAATGGACAAATTTTGGGTTCACAAAATAACACCCTATTGTGCGGGCGCAGATCGGACATTGACGCGAGCGATTTTGGTTTCTACAAGGCCACAAAAGTGTGATTTAGATGAAACTTTTTACGAAAATGTTTGACAGAAATGTAATTAAATCGCGTTTTCTTGGAATTACAGAGAAATAAAAAAAACCCCGTAAATTGGTGATATTAATATGGATGCTACTCTGTGGAAATGAACATTGTTCGATTCGGTGAAATAAACGTGCGTCGCTAGCACTCAAGTCCGCTTAGGTGTCACTTCGTGGTGTCGCTGAAGCACGGGAATGAGAACAATTTGATTTATTATTCTGACGATGCTTCACGCTGGATAAAGTACAGTTTGATTTTGCGCCGAGAATGGACGCCCCGGATTGAGTGTTCACGAAAAGAACAGTCTCATCCATGAAAACGTTCATAATCCCCACCTCAGTCTCATCAACATTGCACCCTTGCTAGTCACATTATTTAGAGCCAGTTCGTAACAATTCAACCTCACCTCCTCCTTTACATCAGTGCGACGTAGAATTCGCAACTTAGTCTCGGATGTGAATTTCAAAAGTTGTTCAGAAAGTGGGTTATTGCAGTGCCATTTCCAACGCCGTTGGCTGTTGGAGTTCACATCACGCTTTCGACTAAGTTTACTCGTGGCGCGACGTACTTCTGTTTAACGCTGTAGGCACAAATTTCCCACCTCTCGCGCGAATACTGACACCATCCTCGGGCAGACGATCTGTGTGCCACAAGTGATCCGATAAAATGCTATCCACATATAGGCTTACCCATATTCCCTTCCATTGTGTGCGTGTTTGTATAGTCTTACACAGCCATGGATATACTTGCATCGAAGCCCCTGAGGTGTCAGTAAATAGCATGCAGATTTCAAATAGAAGTGTCAGTTATTTCAGTAAATGATGCTTTAGAGCAAGATTTATCTCACATTCCCTTGAGCGTCCTGTTCCTGTACCTTGCACTGACTGATGTCAGCCAGCCGGCCAAGGATTCAGGGGGGGGTGTGTCAGCTGCAAAGCCTGTCTTGACGGATGGCATTAATAGGCTTGCCCGTCAGTGCAAAATATTATCTCCCTGCGGATTAGGATGACATCCGTCCCTTCAAATGAGTTTTCTGTCTGCCTGCCTGTGCGAACGATCAGAAAGGGCTGTCAAGCATACGCAAAATACCCACACTAACATGAATGATGACAAGATGCCAGTTTCTAGCTTTTCACCTCTTTGAAGAGGCTCAGAAACTTTGTGGGGTTGCAAGTTGGCAGACTCCCGAGCCTTGTAGGCTACAGTGTTTATTCCCAAACAGTTTATACGCGGTTACAAATATTGAAGTTATACAAAGTGTTCTGCAAGTTTGGTGATTAAAAATGAACTGTGCGTTACCTTTGGTTATTGAAAGTAAATTTACTTTTGCCGCTCCTGAAATAGGGCTTAAATCCATAACGGCCAATTAATTTTAACTCTTCTTTACGAGTAATATTTCTTAGCCACAGAAATTTACAATTATTTATTAACTCGTCTTTTGGACAGTGTAGACTATTTCAAGTGAACGCTTGATGGCAGAGAGCAGACTGTTAATTATGGTCAACGTGCACGTACCTGCTGTTACCCATAACAGAAAACGAGTGCTAAATGTAAAAAAAAATTACTGGGGAAAAGTTACCAAACATTTTTTCAAGAGTGCGGGCCGCGAATAAATAGTTGGCTGCACTTTGCTCACAGGGAGTTTGGTGAAAAACTCAATCACACTTATCACACAAGTGTGGATTTCGAAGTTCTGAGAGGGTTCAAGATAATCTATTTATTGTCTGTATAAAAACACACAAATTCAACCTCCACTGGCAAAATTTATACAAGTTTACAAGTAATACACAGAAAATAAAGAAATACATTAATATAGTCAAAAATAAAGACTTGTCCACATACAATAATACATTAAGACATTTAATAAAACTTGAGAGGAGCATATTACCGTATAAATAAAAACTACTTTCGCAACCAATAAAACCAGGCTATGAATACAAACAGATAAAAACAGCTCATGTTGTAATTGCACGAACCCCTATGCGTGGGAAATTAAAATTTTAGATACATGGACCTTCAGGAAATTAAATAGGCCTATACCCCGAGAAGAGAAACGGAAATCATCGCCTAGTTCAATACATAAGTACAACTTCAAAAAACAAGAGAAAAAAAAGATGTAAAAAACATTGACAAAATTGCAAAATTGTTGGTAACTATAAATTAAAACCACGATAGGGATGTGAACCTTGAACAATGATTTTTGGACAGCCGAAGGAAAGGGAAAGTGCTTCACCGTACGTCCAGCTGAACTTTTCTCCTCTCCCGCAAGTGTCACTCCGGCAGCGCGACCGTTTATCGGCTGTCGGGGTCAGGAGTGCTCTCCCGACAGCCCACTGCATGGATAATCACACCCGTCACCTCGTAGGGGAAACAGCTTCGAGTGACCGCTTAAAAACCTCGCAATCTCACCCATCAGCGTTTTTCCCGATCACACCCCTCTATGCCAGCGGAATGGAAACACGAAAGCGATCTGCAACAGACACGAGTTCGAGTGTCGGCATCTTGCGCGCGGCTGGTTCGAGTGGCACGGTGATGGATGAAGCATCCCACAATTCCAAAGGAGACCCCTCATTACGGAGATCGTCTGCAGCCACCCGCTGCCTTTAATACGGGCGTGATAGCCATCGGGCCCCGCATATTCGCAGATTCAGCGACTGATGCGGGACAGTAATACAGCGCCGCGTATCTAACGGCATCTGCACTTCGGAGCGCTGTTTGCACAGCGGATCTCGAATTACGCGAAATGCAAGCCGTATTTTGATGCTCTTCGTCTCTCTACTTTTGCACTTTTTCCACGCAGTTAACCTTGGATTACCTTCTCTTCACTCCGGATGTTGAGATCGTGGACTTGAGGAGGCTGTAGAGATGGGTAGGGGAGAGGACGAATGCGCTATTCGCGATCAGCAGTTCAACACGGGAACAAAAGGTGGGTACAACTTTCAGTTTTGGCACGGGGAGGTATATATTTTAGTTTTGAATATAGGATTTGAATGGATTCTCCCTGGAGTGGCTGTCAAAATAACCCAAACGCGGGTTTCAATCTCCCCAATTAAACAAACCCGAGTTGGCGGCTCTCAGGACAATTTCAGGTAATTGAGGAAAAATACTTCAATCTATATTTTCTCACTTGAGACCAAGGTTAATCAAAGAATTATAACTAAGTATACGGTTTTAATTTTTTTTTAAGTATCGAAATTAGATATGTTTTGCTTCAAAGGTTTGGCGTATCTTACAATGCCTGCCGTATGTTGTTAATCGAACAAGGTTACGTTTTAAAGGTGTTTTCACTGTTTCAAAAGATTTGCTAGCGGTCACTGATATATATTGTATTAAGGATAGGTATTAACGTTGTTCGACCAGTATTTTGAGATTTTAACGTTCTTGATTTAATACGGTCCCCACTCTGGAACCTGAGTTAATGGTGAAATGATTAAATTTAATGTACATGTACAAACCGGGCTTACTCAAGACTGTAGGCTCTGAATTCTGTCGCTGTTTATCTTGTCTGATGCTTTTTCCAATACGGAGATTAAAACGGTATATTTCACGAACAAACACTCCCCACATCAAAATTTTTACAGTTTAGATTGTGCTCTGAATTTCTTCAGTATCTTTGTTCATTTGTTTCTGTATTAGTTAATTTGACATGTACTTTTCTAACCTCGTACCTTCTTATGTTTAAGACGTGACCTTTAACGTACAAGGAAAACATTGATCTGGAACGTTTCAGTAAAGATGATTTAATGTTTCGTAACTCGCCTCAAGGTCCGAGTTAGCAGAATTCCCCGATCAACAGAATTAGGTATCAAATGTCACATAAAACATGAATTAATAAGGACTTTTTAGTTTTTTTTAAATGCAATTTTTGAATATACCTCTTATTTATGAGGCGTAATGATGTAAACTCCACATATCTGTGATTTCCTACAGTTAACGGTTAATATACGGTTTGATATTGCATAGTCAGGAGTCCATTTGTGGTTCGTCGAATTTCCTGATGAAATGAAACAAAGAATGTGACGTGTAGGAATCTGGTTCACACCTTCTGAAACTTATTTTGGCAAAAAGCAAAAAAGAATAATAATAATAATAATAAATTTAAAAAAAAATAAAAACAAAATAGAGGTTTACACTGTCAACAAACCAAACCGCGAACAGCCATTCAATCTCAGCACCTGTGGCAACACAAACAGCAGGGAGCGGTATAGACTTCATCAATTCGGCTTTGGGTTCCAGACCAAATAGAGTGGCGCGGGTTAGATTTCTCCCGCTCTGACAGACATTGCCCCGACCGTTATTGTTTTATGATAGAGTCTGAAAAAGAAGGGGGGCCGGAGGCTTGAGTAGATTCTCCGGACACGGTACTCAGGAAGATAAAACTGAAACCGAGACTGCGGGACACGGGTATAGGCGATGTCACGCCAGTCACACGCCGTGCGCAAGTCGCACATTTCGAGAAGCTTCCCCCCCGTACGACAACAAACCGCCGGGCGAATTATTGGAAGTCGCTCGCTACAGTCGTGTTCAAGTTACAGGGTGTGTCTCGGTTACAACACTCGCGGAACAGACGTCACTCCAGAGAGCGCCAGCTTGTAGACTGCGAGATAACACCTCGGCGTTGAAACTTACCACCACGGCTTTACTCTGTCGTTTATAAAGAGTGTTGTTTTGTTACCGGTACTTAATGGAACTTCCCTATACCCGGAGCAGCTTATTTGTAACAATCAGAGTTGCTGTTATGCTTTCGTAAAGGATTCCTCAAAAAGTACAGAAATTTATTAGAGACTGATAATTTCTAGCTAGTTGTTTTATTCACATCAGCAGACCCGTTTCTACCACGTATTTCCATGTTATTAAAGGGAGTTCCGTGATTCAAGCCAAAGCTGAATCAAAATCTATTCTGTATGGCTATAGAAAAGTATCTGTTTGACGATCGCCTCCTGGTAATTGGCGCGGCCGGCCTAATGAGTAGCGACAGCGCTTGATAAGAACGTCTCGGGCTCGACCTTGGCGATTGATTGTGGTGATTAAGATGCTTGATCATCTTCCTGGCGTGCCGGACACAAGTTCCGTCCCCCCTCCCCCCTCTCTCCCTCTCTCCTGCACCTGCCCCTGCGAACGATACCGGAATAGCAATCGCGCACCAATGAAACAGGTAAAAGCGAGGTCCTTTGCCTGATCCTTATCAAAAAGGTTCCTGGCTGTCAGTTGCTCTGTCGCCACCTTGACTTGTGCCGAGGTAAGGGCGAGTCAAGGAGGATCGACAGCTTGAAGATTGCCATTTCGTGCGCTGTCTCGTGCATCTTGGCGCTGACCAAAGTCGAGGCCTTAAAAGAGCCTGATCTTTAAAGGTCATTTTTGGGCCTGTTACTTATCCCGGAAGTTGTGCAATGAAAGTTGGCTAAAGTTTGATTCTCGGCTAATGTTTTTTCCGTCAGTCGTTTTTGCTTTTTCTCCTCAAAGAAATTAGCCAACAATTGTGTTGAATTAGATGTTCGCTGTGTTGCCTACTCGAATTGCCCCGACGATAGTAAATTACCACCGCTGTTTCTAAGTGTGACCGGTGGGAGACATAGCCGCTTTTCAGGAGGTCCTGATTAACCAATATCCAGCTCTTGCAACGTTTTGATCTTTGCCCCAAATGTGGCGAGAATTTGATTTTCAATTCTTTGAGGCACAGTTTTCGATGACTAATACCGGTGCGAAAACAGGTCGACCAAGTGACGGCAAACGTCGACGAGAATGCGGGACGGCGGCTCGACGGATCCTGCAAGAAGTCTTTCTTTAGCGGCCTGTAATTGCGACCAAAATGCGCGCTAGAATCCCTCCACCCACAGAAAAATTCCCCAGGGTAATTATCTCTACCGGCAATATACTTCAAATTCAGAACAAGCCAAGATTAATTTAATCTGCTATGGACTGAAATTCTGCGCATGGGAGGGTTCACTGAATTAATTTGTAGCCAGACTCGTTTGTGAGAAAGGTTACCAACTTAACATGGACTGTTTATTTCAGTTTGCGTTTTGGAATGAGCTAAGCTGACTAAAAACCGGTCACAACATATATATACTCAGATCTTTACAGATGTTGTAATTTAGTTGCTTCATTCTTTGGGAAAATCTTTTGAAACAATCAGTGACAGCCCGAAGAAAATTGGGTTGCCCCACTGGCCAATCAGTAAACGAACGAAGTTAACTTGATCCGACTTTAAGCAAGGCACGTATCTGAAGGCTGAATACGTATCCGTTCTGTACGTGTAAACAATTTTGGCATTGTCGTCTTGCATTAATGAACTTTTCCAGACCAGGCCAGTTTCAGTTAGGTATAAGAGGTTTTTTGGATTTCTTAATGATTCAGAATTATGCTTGCCATCAGACAGTTGCTTTAACTTTGAAAGAAGGCTGTGAACTCAGTTTTGAAATTAACGGAGACTATTTTTTCACCGGTAGCAGTGCAAGCAAAGGCAGTTTATGTAATTACGTGCTCTTGCAGCCCTTTTCATTAGCATATTTTCTTTCAAAATCTTGGACAAAAATTTTGAAATGAAAATGGAATTGTATGCATTGAGGGGCCTATTGGTGAATGCTGGATTACTTTTTAAAGAAAACTTGTATATGATTTATATATATATATATATATATATATATATATACCATAATATAATATTATATTACATGCCTAAATTTATAACATGTAATGAGCCTCGAGCTAAAACCAAGAGAGGGGGCAATTTTCTCATCAACGGAGGCTCTTTTGGTCGGAACTGAACTTTTTCACGACCGACTATGAACTGCACGCATTGCGGTGGCATCGCTATACCAACAAAATGGCCACTCCCGACCCATTTGGCTCTGTTGAACCGATGAGGGGGTGCTTCTGCTCGAGGCGGATAGATGGCCATTGTTCACGCGGGAAATCCCGTTCCTGCCGAAGCATGTCGCTCAGCTGTGCTGGATTATTGTCTTCGCTGTGGTTTTCATTGTCATCCACTTTGGTTTAACGTAAATGCAATCGTTCACCACTTATCGACCCGATGCGCGTTTGGAAAGGTGTTGGCCAATCACAGCGCGCGGAATTTGTCGACCCTTTCCAAAGGCGCATCAGGTCGACAAATTTCGCGCATTGTGATTGGCCAACGCGTTGCAAACTCTTCGAGGCGCACTATTGTGAATCGCCCGTATTAGATATCACTTACGTTTAACGTGATGAGAAAAATTCGAAGATCAATAAAGCAGCTTCACAATTTTAGTAGACGTTTTCGTCTCACTACTGGTTAAACTACGGTTATTTAAAGATTGTTTTTGGTACAGAACGACTGTTGTCAAGTTTCTTCATTTCTCCCACACCCATGGAAATAAAAGTAGTCTCTGTTTTGGAAACGCGGATGTCAGTAAACCACTAATATGCAAAATGCGTGATAATCAGCCGATATCTGATCGTCTCGGGATGTACGCTACACAATGGCATTTAATCGATACCAGAGCACCGTGCTAATGGTGATTCGGACAAGCGACAGTTCTCCCAAAGGTTGAGACGTAAGCCCCAGTGTCGAGTGTCCGACGGAAATGTCTGTTTCTGTATCAAGTACAGCATCTCGTAATCATGGAGATCTTGCGGAGTTTTCTTACAGAATCATAAGGAGACTAAGGCAGGATGTGACAGGAGGTTGGCCGAGCGAGACGGTGCCTGTCTGCTACCGCCGGCGTCGTGCCGGCTGAGAAAGCGGTGCTCCCTTGAAATCAGAGAGGCCCGCGCTTGATTTTAATTGCTTGCGCCCTATCCGTCAACGACTAAAGGAGACTAATCGGGACGGACTGTAGGTACTGAAGAGTAAAAACAAAACTAGAAATCAGTGCGTGACCCCAAACGTCGCGTTATCAATCACGAAGTTTTTAGTCACGTGGTGGATGTACTGTTATGGTAGGAGTATTAAGTTTAAAAAAAGATTATAAGCTGTTATTAATTCCGCACTACATGTCTTTCCGTCCTGTCGATTCCTCAGATGCACCTGTCCCTATGTGGACACTTTCCAAGATTGTGATTGGTCGAGTTTGTGAAAGTCACCGTTCTCGTTGGTGCGCTTGTTGAATTCTGACGCACTGGTTGGTCCAATTGTTGACAGTGAGCTCTGATTGGTCCAGCTTTTGCTGATTGTCAGTTTCACTTAACCATTCCACTGTTCCCACACCATTTAGTTGGTCAGAGTGTTGAACCCGTGCTCACAGATAGGCCTCAATATTCTGCAAACTCCCAATTGGTTGAATTTGTTCACCGTCTTCTTTTGATCGGTCGAAATGAATGCAGCTCACAAGAGAGTTAGTTCAGCTTCTTCTTGCGTATGCTTGATACTGTAGTTACCTGCTCTCTCGAGGAAATACTCTCATTCCGACTAGTCCCGTATTCCGGCTGACAGGTTTTCTATTTGAACCGAGAGGTGAACGTCCCCACATCACCTGGCTTTGAATGCCGTCCTCCAATGATGACAAACCGATAGCCACCCTTGCATCACCGTCACTTCTCAACGTGTGGAGCGTTGACACAGCCTGCTGCGGGTTGCCTTACGCAGGGGGCTCAGGGGAAATGTTGACTTAGTGTTACAGACAGTCGCAAAAACAGCCTTGCGGGAGCGTTTTGTTTGCAGAATTCCAGCACATCGACCTGTCTTGTTTGAATGGGCTCCCACTGGCTGTGGGAAATTGTTACACAGCCGTAACAATTTGCAAAAGGTGTGCGCAGGGCCTTCTCGAATTACCTACTAAATGGGTTTCTGACCGCGTATTTTTGAATTTGATGCAGAAAGACAAATCTGGTTAGTAATTTTTATGATCCTTAAAGTATAATAACGTGACAGCTTGTTTTAAAAGTCAAATGGTGGTAGAGGAATGAAGGCCTATAACAAAATGTTCAATCAGAAAACTTACAAATTTTTGAAAGGATTGGTTAGCTGTATTGCTTCAAACCGCTCGAAACTTTAAAACCAAAACAAGTAAGAAGATCTCTCGCGTTGTACATAGTTGGAGACCCTGCTGTTCCTCCCGTATCTGGGTAATATGTTTCGGACCGCATGACCTTTCTATCTTGCTTTCTTCCCCGTTTTACCCATCTCCCGTTGTCACAACGTTTCGAATCAACGAACAGACCGGGATCTGATGTAATCGACCTCGAGCTGGACCAAGAAATGGCGCCATTTTCTTAGTAATGGAGGCTCCTTTGGTCGGAACGGAACTTCGCTGGTCCACGAACGACCAGGAAATCCACTCGTCATGGTTGCATCGCTACCGACAATATGAATACTCCCGACTGACACGATTTCTCAACTGATGATGGGGTGCTTCTGCTCAAGGCGGATAAAATGAACTCTCTGGAAAGAAGAGTAGGAAATTTGCGCTACGAAAATTTTCACTGAGTTTATTAATTTGACTATTGATTCCTGTGGAAGAAATATCCATCCGTTCCACCGACCCGCATGAAACTTCTTGTCCTGTCATGTGCCACCAGAAAAAAAGAAGAAGAAAATCTCAATCATTTCGAAAGTTGGCCGAGACAAACAGAGAAATTCCTCGTATCATATCATTAATATCCAATTTATGATGTTTGGACGGAATATTGGCAAGAGCAGGGGAACGTCAGTGCAGATAAGTCAACAATTTTACACACTTCAATCTACTTCAAGGTGGTTATTTGTATTTGATTTACTGGTGGGTTTCCCCTTTTTTCTGACGAATTAACTTCCTTCAGAGGGCCTCACAACGACATTGCAGCAGTCCTCCGAAAGCACTTGCTTTTTTTCATCAGGTCCCCTTTTTAGGATGCTTAAAGGTAAACGTGCGAGAGAAAGTCTCGAGTTATCAGGCTTCCCACCCCTCCAGACAGCTCTGTGCACGGGATGAGAGGAAATTCACGGTGCTCGCAGTCATAGCGACAGGATCTCGCCAACCTGTAAGAAGAAGAACAATGCTTCAACCGTCACTTCGGGCGCCGTCAGTATGAGGCGGTCACGTGCCGTAAGGCATTGGCTGAACCTAAAAAAAGTATCTCACAACTTGTATAAAGGCGTGTTCACAACTACAGCCGAAGGTGAAAGCGAAGCGAATTTGACGCCACGAAAGATTTCCAGCAACATTTCGCGCTGTAAAATTCGCGCTGCAAATTCGCACGAGTTGAGCAAGTTTCAGGTCGTGCGAATTTGCAGCGCGAATACTTGATCTGACGTCAAAAATTTGCGTTTGTGTTCGCTTTCGCACTACGTATGAACCGGCCCGAACAGCGCAGCTTTTTTGTGTAAAGGACGTGCGAGCTTTCCTGGATTCTTCGTCAGTTTTGCGTCAGTGTCGGTTGGGCATTTTGAAAAGTTGGCGGTAAAAAAGATGAAATGAAATTTTGGCTGCCGGTAGCTCACACCGTTCGCTATCCCTAAAATGGAGCATCCAGAGAAGTACAGATTGTCAACAAAGAGAAATTCAGCAGCGACTTAATCAGATTACCTTAAAGGATTGGCAACAGCGAAAAGCTCTCTTCCAATCAATTTTGAATAGCCCTTTTGTGAACTTCTCAAAAACATTTCACAATGATTACCTTATTCGTCTCGAGAATTTAGTCTTTATATCCGATTGTATCTTCACTTCGTACTCTAATTCCATTCAAGCAGATCGGTGATATTTATCTAAAAGCAAGTCCATATAACTTCATGTCATTATTTAGTTACCATATAGTCGTCTGTTCCGTCCTATCTTCGGGAAGGTATTGCAGCATTTGCCTTCCTCGAAGGGAGCTATTGAGGCTCGGGCGGTTTCTCCTTGATAAATTGGTTGAAAGCTTTTCATTTCCGCGAGATACTTTCGAGTCGGGGGCCCGCGAGCGGAATGGCCGGGCTCGTAATAGGGAGAAGATGCGCCAGTCCCCTTCGCACGCGTGCTCTATCGCGTGACCCTGGCATCCACCTTATTTAGGACAGATGATCACCCGGAAATCGGCGGGTTAGTGCTCCTCCGATCCCTGGGAAAGTCAAAGATAGAAACATGGGCCGAGCTTGTCGTCACAATTTAACAAAAAATATACCGCTGCAAATGAACTTTAGACCTGAAACCGGCTCAAGACGATTATGACTTGTTTATCCATCTTGCAACCAATTTCAGCAGATCGAAAACAAGGCCAATGGTGCGTAATAGCTCCCTGAAAACTCTTAAATCCACAGGAATGTTTGTACCCTGACTTTCTTATATGCTTTATCTAGAAAATCTGATACAAATACTCTTCTGCGACGGTAAAATAGTGCTCTTTCACAAATTAACCAGCGAAAGCAGTTCGTCCATCATTGCTATATTGCAGAATTGTTTAAACATTACGCCCCATTTCGAATGGATCTTGTACCTCTTTGGATTACTTAAGATAGATCTAATTCTATCCAATTTTTTATGTTGTACGCTCTTTGGAAATTAAACAAAAGAAGAGATTATGAGGCTTAATTATAATTCAGAATCGTTGACGCAGACTCTTCGACTTTAATGTATGCATTAACCTGGTACCGACAAACATTAAGTTTGCTGCTCTGAGTTTGATTAAGTGGCCGCATTTTTACGTTTTACCATCCCTTGGTTTTATTGCAATTTTGGTAAGTTGTCGAAATTGTATCAGGGCGAAGGGTATAAATACAAAATACATGCACTAAAGCCGTATTTACTGCATTTAAGGATGCATTTTTTCAGTGGCAGTTTTCCCACGCATCGTCCTTGATACCCGCTCACAGACTCGTTTTGGAAGATGAGACTCCTTCCAGAATTTGTGCAAGAGGAAATGCTATTGAACTTTACTTGAAATCGAACTCGAGGTGTCTGTTATCCCTCTGTTATTAAGAAGTGTGAAATCATGCAGGATTTGGGGGATATATTAGCCGGATATTCCCTACACTTCCACGCTTCGAGACGGAGGATATTTTGTCCTCTCAAGGTTGCTGTGAATCGTATATAGCACATGCTGGAGCCGGAATCTGTGGCTTCCATTATTTCATTACATGCCATCAACATTCGCTTTTACGTCCGTATTTGGTCACGCTTTAAAGAATCCCATTCTCAGTGAGTAATAATCTCACATTTCAGCCCAAACAGGCGGGGAAAAAGTTGATATGGGGACGGCATTAGTGATCCGTAGTGAACCAAATATATGGTGAATCAAATATAGTGATTAAATAAGTGTTTTATTATCGTGTTTATTGTTACACAATGTAAAAGATATACCGGTTTGTTCCTCTTTTTTATCTTAATCGCAAACTGCCCGCTGTCAGCATCATTTTTTATGCTTCCACCTTTCAACCCAGACAATTTCCTTTGATATTTTTTTTATCGCATTTACAACTCTGGTAATGGATAAGAACTGGTTTATACTCGCGCAAAGGAAAATACGAACGGAATTCTGTGATGTCAGACCAAGCAAATTGGCTATTTAGCAAAAGGCGATCACATTTCCACTCAATTTTTTTACGTCAAATTTGACTGTCTTGTGCATTCGCCAGACGGAAGCATGAACCTTCCTTAACCATGTTTTGTCGTTCACATTGTCGTTTCAATGTCGTTTGGGGTTGCTTTTGCTGTTCTCCCTAGTTATGCTCTCCTGGTCTTTGCCAACTATGCACACACGATCTCAGTCAGGTCACTTATCGCTTATAAAATAATGCCTTCGGTCAGCAAAAAAGCAATTAGGTCCATTCCACTCACAGACAATTTGCCACGGTTTGCGAGATAGCTGTGCACGTTCAGTGGGAATTGGTTAGGGTGGGTTTCTTGCGCGAGCAGAATGTGCTTGTCAGTAGTTTAAGTTGCGAAACCACTCTTATCTCGATGGTACTTAGCATTCCGACAGGGGAGTGTTACACTTTATAATAGAGACCACAGTGGTGCGAAATTGCGTGTTAAGAACGCCGATGCCCGCAACAAAATGAGTCCACAGCAAAGTGGTTAATTCTCCACAAATCTATTAGTATATTTTAGGAATCTACTTCAAAATCCCGATTAAGAAACGTAGTTTCGCCGAAGTGGTTTACATTTCTTACAAATTAAATCAATTCGTCGTGTCAAGGGCAAGTTCAGGGCTGACAGTTACAACTGTCAAAACAATTCAACCGACGAAAGTCAAATATAAACGGCACACCTGGTACTGTCATAAATATATGCTTTCAATTAATCCTAATCTGCGACACATGTTTTCTCATTTCCCTTCAGAGATTGACTCCTAATCCTGGCGACTCTTCTTCTCTAAAAATGCTCCAGATTATTTGTGTTAATGGGTAACCTTCCCTCCCAAGACTAGAGGTATTTGAAAAATGGGTCGGTCATCTTTATCTTGCCAGTACTGGCCCCTGAGAATAAGGCTACGGTCGACGAAGGAGATGTCGCTTTGTTCAGTGCAGGATTACAGTTTCAGAGCACTGTAGGCGTGCTTCAAGGCTATCTCGTCCTTGATAGTGATCACATCGGCCAGCGTCGCGACTCTCCGCTCCCCTGGCAACCGGATTATTCGGTGGCCAAAGCCTTTAATCGCCAGCGCTGAAACACCAGCAAAATGGGAGGGATGAAATGGCACGAGTCCCAAGGTGAGGGCGATCAAGGAAGATGAGGTGTCGATGATTGGAGAGATCAAGTGCCGCAGTTGTAGAAAAAAACAAAAACAAAACAGGATACTTACCGTTTGGCCTCATTGCGAAGACAGTGTCTACTCTCAGCTTGTGGTCAATAATTGATGGAGGCTGCGTGTGTTGAGTATTAAGCTGATTCTCCCTCTGTCGAGGCCTGCTCTTTTCTTCACCTTGCGAGAGGAATTCTGGCCCGGGATCTCTGGGTGTTGTTTGACCTTGTGTGACAAATTAATATCAAGAAGCGTTTGTGCTGACCTTACTTGGGGGCGGCGAATCACGTCACAGAATTACAAATTTAAGGCCAACCTAAATTGTATTTGAATGAAAAAAGTATGGTGTGATGTTGGCATAATTAAAAATAGTTGAATGCTACTGATTCCAACCTGAATCGATTATTTTTAGAACATGCTTTATCGTCTTCTGGTGAAAGCACGACAGTGATATATTGAAGGAAATGGCAGGCGTGTCATAATGATGACTGGTCGTCAAGAAGGTCGAGTCGAGTCACGGTTGGCGTGCCACGATTTGAACCACTGATATTCATACACCCAGACATGAGAGGGACACAGACTGGGTAGAGGTTGGCCTGTACATAGATTCGAATTGAAGTATAAGTACACATCCGTAAGATGTTTACGTGTGCCTCCAAGAGAGGTGTAATGTACAGGTTTCAGTGTTGCTGTAAGTCGCTTAATTTTTGTGTGCTAGTCAAGTCGAGACGCCAAACCCCTTTGACTTTGGACGCATAAAAATGTCAAATCGTTACAAATCTGGTAAGCAAATCAAAACTTTTGCACTCCCAAGAAGTGTCTCTGCAAGCAAATTGTAAAAGAAAAGAGAGAAAAAAAGATTGTGTTTTTTTGAAAGCTCCCCTATAAACAAGCGTGAATCATCGGCTTTGCAATCATGCTTCATGCATAAAAACAGCAAGATAGCCTGTCAAGAGATCACGCTAGCTTTAAATGGGATTTGCACTTAAAAAGAAGCGTAAAGAAGACATTCAGTTCACCTTGTTTTCATGCATATTACTGATATGTTACAAAATTACAAACAAGATCAAAATACTTGTTTTAATTGGAGGTGGAAAAGAGGTTTTGTTTTTATTCTTAGACAGTTCTTTCATAAACGAATACACTAGGTCGCTATTTCGATGTTGTCATACAAGGCACTTTTTGCCAGGAGAATTAGAACAGACCCCCCACAAAATCAGTCCTTACAACTCATCCACCGACATTGTTTGAAGAAATTTTGACCACTACTTTTGTCGAAACAAGCATCTTAACATGAAAATTAGGTCCTACACGTAATTCATATTCCTGTTCTCCCTATAATTACATCACGCTTTGCTCATGACTATAGCATTGGAATCTTCATTTGCAAAAAAATCAAATATGTTGAGATTTCTCCCTTCTACTGCTACAGAGGAGGTGGAAAGTAGTCGCAACCTATTAATGAAGCTCATAAAACCCCATTACCTGGTTCCTTTAAAAGCCCAGTGAAACAAAGTGATTAAAATTGACAACTTGACACAATCATGCCATGGAAAAAGGAACTTGAGCAGCCGGAAACTGTGAACAGACCCACCACAATCAAACGGGATAAGCCGGGGAAGATTTCCCTATCTAGAAAATGACCGGTGTGAGGAGTTATTGTGGCGCCACGAGGTTGTATGCTTGAAGGAATCAGTTTTGTGTTAAGTCCCCTCTGGAAATACCATCGCCCTGGTTTGGTGATGAGGTTAGTCCGCTGGCGTGTTGCAAATTCGGTTGCCAGCCGTCAACGGGCGCGAGTGCATGCAAATTTTAACTTGAAACAAACTGCCTCGCGGAAAGGGACTTTGTATGCGAGGCACACACCTTGGCGCGAACTCGACTCGGTGATAGAAAATATACCTCGAGTATGCCAGTTATGCCCCGTGCACCATGTCGTCGTAGACGAGGCTCACATCTGTGAGCTTCGTCCTGAATTATCAGATCGGTGGGCTAGAGAGGGCGCTACATACCCCATCGTTCCCAGGAGTCGAAGTAAGAGCCTAGGCCATGTGCATGTACTGGCAAAGCACGCCTCGAAAAAAATGGGCCAAACTGACTTGCAAAAGCGCGTGTCTGGCAACTGAAGAGGCAGAATCATGCAATACGGTGGGCGAATTGTCCCGAAGTCCCACCCTCGTGCAATATCCCTCGCCGTGTGGCTGCTTTAATAGGATGACTAGAATCGAGACCATAACCTAGCACTTCTCCCCACAGGTGCGGCGTAGTGCTGTCCCGTTGCAATAGCATGTTTGTTTTCCTCGGGTCGATCTTGCCTGATTTTCGCCGAACGTGTGCCACCAGCAGCACGTCGTCCGTGCAGGTTTCTCGACAACTCCTACATTACCCAAATCATTTAAGTTAACGGAGAGTCACGACTCTGGTCACTAAACCCGGATCGGTTGATGCTTTTCGCAGAGAAGGGACTACTAAAGTGCCTGTGCAGCTACTGAAGTGGGGGCAATATTTAGACCCCCCCCCAAAAAAAATGCTGGCTTCGGCCACTTCTGCACCCAAAGTGTGATCACGATATTTGGTTTCTGCTGAAAAACAGAATAAGGACACAGTACTGTATGTTATGATTACTCAAGCTACACTTACGAATCAAATAAGGCAATAGAAATGGCTTCTGTATGCCGTTACTTGATCTATTTCTGTCTTCTTCGTTAGGATGCAAATACCTGGAAAATACCCATGTTGTGAATTTCTTTGGCGTCTCTACAAAAATTACCCCTCTACAGCAATGAGACCCACTCAAAAATTCTGTTATCCCATAGGACGTGAGATTATGGATTGATTCTGGAATTAGGCTGATAAGAAGCTGATATTTAACAGCTAACAATGAATAGTGAGCAGATCTCCTGATGTTTTTCATGATTAATTACCCCCCCCCCATTTCAGCCGAATGTTTGTTATCAGCTGTCTGCGAGTGAAAAGGTGCGTGCGCTGATCTTGCACCAGCCAAATGGCTTTCGTGAAAATGTTTTGAAATGTTTGAAATGACGTCGATAAGTTGAACTCCGCACAAAGCTCCCATCGACAGTAATGCTTGGCATCGATTCTGTCACCGTGTCACGTGCATGTCGGAATGCGAATCAAGAATGAAGAAATGAAAATATCCATTCTTTTGCCCACTCAGCTTTAGGAATTCCAAAGATGGCGCGCAAGCCTCGTTGCAAAGGGCAGGTTAGGACCACGAAAGGCACTTTCTCATGTTGACACTAAGCCAGAGTTGCAGATGCAAACGGGTTTTCCGGGAGGAAAAATTTCGGTCGAAAAGACGACAGTGTTGACGTGACTTTGCCAGATGTCTGCTCTCACTCGTACGCACACACGTGCGAGCGCTGGGATACCACGGATGGCAGAAATAGCTTGCAAATTGTCTCGTCCGTGTTGTCCGCGCAGTGCCGTCATGCCGCGAACAGCCGCGTCTGTCCAAATATCATCCCGGGGGCCCTGACACTGTTTACCCAGGATAAATTAGATTTCGTCAGCTGGCCTCACGTCCGGGCGATCGAGGGGACGGAGTTTTATTTTTGTGGGGGTACGGAGGAGGGCAAGCGCCCACCGAATTACGTTGTCTCTTTTACCAGCCTGGGCCGATATCCCGTCTTAAATATTTGCACATGCATTTTGAGAAAGGATTGATCGGAGATTGCAAAATGTTTCACACGTATACTAGGCCAGGGTCAACAGCCACACAGTAAGCATGTACACCACTGGGATTTCGTAATTATATATTTAAACTGAACTGTAATTCTCCCTGCAGTTCCAGCGACTACGAGACAGGGGACCCTGCCACTTACTAAACAAATCAGGAATGGAGCCTAAATTGTTACGTTACAAACCACCTCAAAAGACTGTTTCATCTGACATCTGAGGGTGTTCATACTATATTCAACCTGCCATGTTTCAATCCACTGATTTGCAAAACTGGAACACGTCTTGAAATCCCGCATTTCTTTGCTCGCCAATTAATGTTGCGCGCGGTCAATTTTACTTTGCATTTTCGTAAATTATTAACCAGGTTTTAGCATGGGATTAATAAGCCGATCGCAACCAGTAAGTCACATGACTTAAAGTGGGTGTTGAACATCAACAAACACGGCAAAGTGTGTCATAAGTGCTCTTTACCAAAAAAAAAGTTTACAGTGGCTGCGCTTCTCTGACTACTGGTGTGCTGAGTGCTATACAGAAAATTGGCTTTATTTTTTATAAACAATACTTAAAAAAGACCACATTGCTATGGGAGGACGCCACGTCTGTTGATGTTTAATACCCACGCTGTGTCACGTGACGTAGCTGGTGCAATCGGTTTTTAGTCGTTATGACCAGAGGCATAGAATACGATGGCAAAATCTTTCCCACACGATGAAAGTTTTGTCACCACAGTGAGCCAAATATTATCAAAACCGATTCTTTTGCTGTAAGTTTGCCTCCGGTGACGAATCCGGTAAGAGCTTTGATTTTGCTTTCAACCGGTATGCGGGTTCAGTGGTGCAAACACGTTCATGACCGCCTGCTATTCAGGGTCTCGAAAACTAAAAGTGTAGGGTTCTTTTGGATGGGATTCCACCAAGTAACTTTTGAAACAAGCTTGATCAGGATTTTGAATGAAAATGATCCAACCGTCTCTTTGCATTTTGCCTTTTATTTTCTTCTGTTTCTGGCAGTAACTTCGTCGGGAAATAAGCATCGTGGAAGTTTAACTTCTTCACTTTTCTCGTCGATATTGCTTGGTCCATTATTAAGGCAACGACCAACGAGATTTGGCGCCAGAAAACTGCTGAAAGTAAACTCAGTGTCATTGCGGGATCGCAGTTTCATGACGTGCCGCGCTGTCCATTCGTTTATATTGGAGCAACTGGACCCCGGAATGTCAGCCCCAAAATAATCTCGAATGACGGGTATTATGACAGACGCTCTCCTTTGAGTCAATCAGAAAGTGACTGATTCTTGGATGATGGCCTTTTCATGTTGGACTTTGCTCGGTAGTTATTGGCCCCGTTTCGGCCGGAAATTCGCCTTGATGGCCCCGCCACCGAGTGATTTTATCAGCGCGCTTTGACAGATCCCGATCCCGGAGCTCTGTTGATGTTTTTCTTTCCCATGTCGTTTGTCCGAGATTTTCTTAGTTCATTATCCATGGTGCAGCTCTTGTTTGACAGATACGGCTCGGTCATTGAGGATGAAACCTGTCAAAATCTTTCGGCAGAGTTTCATTCTCATAAGAAAGACATGCGGACATTCATGTATTTTGGGCCCAACATCTCTTGGTTTGTGCTACATAAGGCAAAGTGGGGAAGTTAAGCTCAAAACTACCCCCGAGCAATATTTCCAAAGCTGTAAATACACGTTTTCCCAAACATTGATACTTGAACTAAAATAGACAGCCAAATGAAAAGCTTTGAAGGTTGATTTCATTTCTTCCGATGCTCATTTTCTCTTCACAAGTACCTACCTCTTCATGTAATATGTCATTTAAAGTTAAATGTCAACCTCTGTATCTCTGTATCTGTACGTTCTTAATACACATGGGGAAGAAGGTATTAAGGATAATTATAAAGTGGTTTATTTCAGTCTTTTCATTTAAATGATCACGTTGAAACAGATGAAAAATATCACTACAGATGGTTCCTTTTCTTTACATTTTTGACAGTGCTATGGATGATGACGAATTGTGTATAAATCTGAATGCTCATGACCAAGCAGTTTCTGTGTGTCTAGAGTTTCGGTTAGTTAGGAATTGAAAGAATTACAAGATAAGTATAGACATGGTTGTCCGAGAAAGATCAAGTGAGACACGCCTTTGAAATTGTCTTCTCCTTTAATACTTCAAGTTGTATCACGTGTGTACAAATGCGCCCTTTGCCTTTGGTTGAGAAAGTCTGCATTTTTTACAACAAAATCCATGACTTGATATTCAAAGAGGTCTATGCTTTTACATTTTTGGTCTTAAGGTTTGCAAGGCAATAATTGCACACAAAAGGTCCAGAAAAAACATACACGACTGACTACATGTTTATTAGGAAATTTTGAGGGCTGGAGACTTCGTCGTCTTGAGTATTGATTGTGTTCTTTCCAAGAACATTCAGAATAGATGACAGAAATTTGGTGTCTGCGTCTAAATGAAATGCCTTTTGCAATGTCTGAAAGGCTGTGTTTCCCTGATCGTGGGCCTGTGATCGGCGACTCGTTTGGCATAAGCTATCCAGGATGAAACGTCGAGCTTAACACACAGATTTTTTTCCACACTGTGATTGCTGGAGTCCAAGTTAAAGTGGCATCCGTTAACGTATCCACTATTTTTAGGAGCGGATAATACCAATTCTGAAATTTTCCTCTAAATATAACGAGATATCACATTTAACTCAACATTTTCAGTGCGCGTTGATAAACCTCTCTTACACCTGATTTGGCTGCTCCCTGTTATTAACAAACGCGGCTTTTAAGGGTAAATGCCACTGTTGGAAGTGTGCCGGTGATACATTATAATCGACTCCAGAAACACGAAATAGCTTGAACAGCGTTGTGTTGCATTGGGGGAAAATAACGGACAAGGAGTCAATTTAATTAGGGTAGTCGGTATGGGTAAAGGGTTTGGGGAGCTCTGTTGATCAACACTCTGTTAATCTGTAGCAGCTCAACACTTGCTATCGATGTAAGCCTCGCTTATTAGGATGGCACACGTTTCACATAATACGTCAATATGTTACCGCCAGGCCTTAAAAAGTGGCATCTAGCATTGAAAGCCACGATTTCTTAACAGCAGTAGAAATTGGACTGGACACTTTTCATGCCAGAAAAGACGGCAATGAATATCTGTCTTCCTCAAACTGTTGTTATCTGGTTTGCCGATTTCCTTCCTTTGTACCGAGCCGTGTGAGGTAGTTTAACATCAAGTGATGTTAAGTTAATTCATGTTTTCGTTTTTTTCATTTCTTCGTCGGGCTTAGTTTTCTAACTATGAAACACAGGAATTTGATAGAAGCTGGATTGTGAATTGTTAAACCTGCAGTTAATGGAAAAAAAAAACTGATGAGAAAATTGTTATTGAATACTTTCAAGACCAAAACAGATTCAAAATCACGAGCACGATGCAAGTATCTCGAAACACTCTTTGTCGTATAAGATAAACATTATATTATTTCAACGATTATCAAAATAAGCCATCACCGATAATTGCGTTTATTATTGCTGATCATTTTAAACACCACGGCCGTACGTCAACTTGGTATAATCGACTGTCGTGAGGCGTACCGGTATGCTATTAATAGCCTTCCTGAATAGACCGCAGATCCTAAGCTATTTGTCAACCTTGTCTGTCGAGCGAATGCTAGAAAGTCTGCGGACAAAATCAACGTGGCAGATTAAATTAAGGCCATCACCATTTAGGGCTTCCCTTTCTTTTTTCCCTTGTTTTCAAAATCTGGTTCGAGCGATGAGCGTTGCAGGGCTCTTTGAAGGAAGCGTCGATTGACAGAGTCTGGGCTGCGCTAGGGTCGATGGTGAACTGCCGCGTGTGTGTGCCGCCGACTCAGTGTAGGTGGGAACGCGCCGAGAACAAGCCGCTGAAAAAATTTTAAGGGTTGATTTTGTTTGTCTGGTACAGGATAACGAAGTCACATTCATTACTAGCTGGTTCCTTTGTTTTTTTTTGGGGGGGGGCTTGCTGAGAGAAAAGTGAACACGTAGCTTAGAGGTCCTCATATCCCAGATTCCGTTGGGTTAAACATTAATAGTTTGTTCTGAAATTTATTATGAGATAATAACAGTAAATTATGCTTTGTGTACTCCCACTTTAGTTATGGATAATACTGGGCCGTGCATCTTTATAAAGGCTTTGTCATATTTTGAATGATATCAAGGACCGTGACAGGTTTTGAACAATGGCATATGTTTCCACTTCTGTTCCTGTCCTATTTGATAGGATATCTCCAGAAACAGTGTGTACCACAAAATGTCTCGATATCCTTCCGATCATCACCATTTACAGCTTTGAAAAATTCTTCAACGCTTGGGAAAAAGTCAGCGATCACAGACATCGCCTTGAGCCCTGAGCTTTTTGGAAATCCAAAAAGTGGCGAACGAAAGGGCGTCACACACTCACGTGCCAGAATTAAGCTTGAGGACTAACCTCTTAAACGTGCCGCAGGAGCTCGAACAAGTCACGTTTTTAGAGCACATACATGTGACCCAGCCTATCAAAATGAGTCGGAAAATACGAGAGCCTTTTTGAGTTAAAGGACTGTAAAATGATCTTGCAGAAATTAAATTAACAGTAGATTGTCTGCCTCAATAACTTAATCGCTTATTTTCTTCAGGTTGCCGAAGGGGTAGTACATCAAACAAATATCTCAGTTTTTTCTCATGAAAGGTAAAATGCTCCTACTGTGAAATGGCCTTAAGATTCATTTCGTAGGAGCCAGTCACATAATGGTATACTGTCGGCAAATTCACGTTGGTGTTTGCTGAGTATGAATAAACTGGCCCTGGAGAGGCGGTTGATTTCGAGGAGAATTCAGCATTCTAAATTTGACTGCGTTTTCCAATACTTTCCAATTTAGAAAGCTTGATGTGTCCTCCGGACTGGGACACCACACTGTGCTGGCCGGCTACTCCTGCAAACTCCTCCGTCGTCTTGAAGTGCCCTAACCTCGACTGGTTCGACCCCGATGGTAAGCACATCATGAACTGAGGATCAAAAACTTTGAGGGGTGTCGAAATTATTCTATGAATCCTAAATCGTGCCTTGCATATTATACCATCTTTAGGTGGAAACCGTATTTGTTTTTATTTCAAATGTTATTGTGCCCTTTTGGTGCAGATTAAAGCAAAGAGGTACAGACGGAACTCGCTCAAAAGGATCCACTCACTGTTGTATACCAGTGGTCTGTGAAAAAATGTACCTTGCCTATCCACGACAATGTTTGGATAGATTGACACGATCTCTCACTTTTTCGAGTAAGTCGCAGATTACTAAGGATGGGGTCAAACTTAACTTGGTCTCTGATTGATGACGTGACTGATGGTGATGCTACATCACAGAATAGTTTGACCAATCACAGATGGCAAACCAATATTATTTGACCAATCACAGATGGCAAGCCAATCATTATCTGGTATATTTTCGTCCTTTATTTCCCACTCTGCACCACAGCCAGCCTTTCCCGTTTCTGTGGCGCGAACGCAACCTGGGAATCGGGAGGCACTTACAGAGATTGCTTCGTCCACAAGAGTATTCCCACCAGGACACCAGACTATGACGACGTTTCCGATGAGAAAATTGATGTAAGAGAGCCAAGTACCTAATCGTCCTGTGGAATGTCTGTCAATAAAATGTTTTGACGAACTAAATATGTTCACAGAAACCTAGTATGCTTTCCAGCTGTACGTATTTAAGCTTCGTATAAGGACTTGCTCGTCAACCCACAACGCATGCAACGCATTTTATTAACATCAAACATGAAACTGGCATGAATTTAAGGTTACTGTTAAGTCTAGCTTATTTCCCTATTGTTATTTCAGTTTTATTTAGAAGTTCTCCAAGGTGCCAATTTCATGCGATTAATCGGCGTCTGCTTGTCGTGGGTTACACTGGTGGTGGCGCTATTGATCTTCTCAACCTTTCGGTGAGTAAACTAAAAACATGATTTTGAGAGAGACTTTGTCCGTGTTGAGCACAAACCAGAATAAGTGTATTCTTGATATTTCGATAAGCTTACCTTTGATACCTCCCGCCATCGTCTTGTGATCGGTTCCCTCCCGGTTCCATACCGTAGTTCACGTTAGCCTTCTGTCATTTTTTTTCATCTTAATTCTCTTTTATATTTGTGTTGTATATCTTGTATTATTGAGTCGTGCGTCTTTTCATGAAACCTGGACTTTAAATCTCTCGTCTTGCCTTGTCCTGTCCAACACCGCCAAACCGAGCTTCATCTCTGGATCTTCTACATCGCCAAGTCGTTTCTCGTTTAACGATTTCCACCATTTCGTTTAACAGAATGCTTATCATGTGGTCTTTAATTCTCCGTGCCAGTTTCGCCATGTAGGTCTGATCCCCTTGGTCCTCACATCTAATCTCGTCGACCAATTTCGTACCAGGAAGCACATCTGTTAGCACCGACATTTTTTTGGGCATAATTTCATCTCTGTTCTCGTCATGCTTTATTATATTTCCCTTGATTTCCCTGTCTTCTACTTGGTGTCTTCCTTTATCACCTTATCAAAGTCTTTTCAAATTGCAAGGTTCTCCTCATTTCATACCAAGTGTAGTCTCATTCTATTTCTCGCTGCTGCTCATCTTGTCGTCATTCTGCCTCATCTCCAATGAGATTTTTGCTTTCATCTGAGCTTAATCGAAACGGCATATCTTTACTTAACACGACAAAAAGTGGTGATAAATTGCCACACATTGCAGTGTATACAATATCTATCAAATGCCCGTCCTGTTCATTCATCAAACGGTAGCAGTGTTGTAGTATTTGCATTGTAGGTAATTTCGACAAATCCATCTCGTGGAGCATTTCAAAACGCCCAGAGTCCCATTGCATCCTCAGTAAGGTCCCCCCAAGGGAATGCCAATGATGGTGTATTTTCAGGATGGCGACTGTTCCCAATCCGTCTTGCCCCAGCCGATTAATTTCAAGCCGGCCGTATGGACTGTACGGATGCCTTTTCGCTACCCGGTTGTGTTCTGAACAAATAGTGCACCGCGTGCGAGACCGTGCACTTCTCCTCGTCCCGGGGAAAAAAACGAGTCAGTGACAGCTGAAGTGGTGCGAATCTTTGTGCCAGTCTTTGTGTTCGTCCCGTTTCTGTCTTCGCGGGCCCGTCAGCCCCTCCGCCTGTTACGCTTCATCATCCCCCTACGCTTTCATCATTTTCCCTGCTTCGTCACGGCTCGTCTCTCGCTCCCCCTTGCTTCATTTTCTTCCCCCAGTCGTATGAATAAACAAGAACCACAGGATGAAAGTAAGAGGGAAAAAATCCGCAGCCTGTCGTTTTCCCGCGGAAGACAAGTTGCCCTCGAGGCACTGTCTGGATTTGAAGGAGATTTTATATTTAGGAATGTAAAGTGAGAGAGAAGAAGTACAGGAACCGGGTATGGATTAGAAGGGTTCCCTACTCTAGTCGCTGGCTCGGCCTTAGAAGCAGTTTCACTTCCGAGATCGTATCCACCTTGAGCAGAAGCAACCTCTCTTCGGTTGGAAAGCCATGTGGATGGGAAGTGTGCAGTTTGGTGGTGGCGACGCGTACGCAACACATGCATCTCAAAGTCGTTTGTGAACAGCGAGGTGGAATTCCTTCCAAAGGAGCCTCCGTTGGTGTGGGAACATCGCGCCTTCTCTGGGTGCCTTTTGGGGCCCATTAAATCCCAAAGTTCCCCATGTTTGTAAAGAACGATTGCTTCGATATTCCAAACTTAGCAAATATCAGAATCTCTCTTAACAGATGACAGATGTGCCTCAGACAGACCTAAGTAGACAGAAAGCCTGGTACACCGAGAAGATGAGAAACGTATGTTTTGGGAGAGTAGACCCCACGATTTACTTTAAACTTAAACCAAAGTTGTCATTTAAGATTGGTCGAATCGAATCATTTTAAAATCAAATCTTGCACTTGGATGAAAAAGAAAGCGGTATGGACGCTTAACACCGAGATACATTACAAAGAGAGGTGCGCCTACCTAGGGATAGTTGCAGATGGGCATGATTTGAATGATAACGGTCAGCTGCCAAGTTGACTGGTATGACAGAACTACTGTAATAGAGCCGGCCCAGAATTTGACAAGTAGCCCGTTTCAACCCCCCCCCCCGGAATCCCCCGACCCCCACTTCTGAGGTCGCCAACGGGGCTGAGAGGTACAGGCCCCCGTCGCACAAGACCTCAGGCGGCCTCGTTCAACGTTGATAGGGTAACGCATCGCTCTCAGCTGGAGAGATTGGCTTCTGCGAACTGCACGCTTCTTGCCCCCTTCGCTATCCCTTAACCGTTGTTTGTAACTACCGAGGTCCTAATCCCCGGTAATTAGTACCTCTCAGCGCGCTTTCTTGTGACAGCATCTTGGGCAAGTCATCCATTTTCTTGGAGATTCTTGCTTTGACTAGCAACCAGTTTATCTGTGTCACCGCCGTCGAGTCGAAATGGAGATCGACCTCTTGCTCGAAGCAAATACTTTTTCTTGCCAGATCTATTCCATTTAAAAGAAATAAGAATTCTCGAATTAAAGAACGGGTAAGACTGAATAGATTTTGGAGTTGCATAGTCACGCCAAGTAGTGGATACACCACTCCAGCCCAGTCATTCCAGGCAAGGTTAGGAATATGGGGTATACGTGGACAAATGTCAGGCATGTTTGGAGGACGATCACATATTAATCCGTAGTTCAATCAACGTCACCCAAACCATGCATAGTTGGACTATCTAGTCGACCATCAGCAACCAGGCCCTCAGGCGCAGCCCTGTCGCTGGTTAACAGTCCTTTGTCCTAATTAAGTACAGAAGGAGCCATCACGTGAAAGTAATCGTGTGAAATGGCAGAGACCATGAACTCAACGACAGGTGCGACTAACGGTCAACGTCAGAGACGATGGGATTTCGCTAAAATGCTCGCTTTGAGTCGTTTCTGTGGCACCGTATTGCGTGTGCAAGTTGATGATAAGCAGTTGACCAGTGATCTGGCCCTGGGTTGTTTAAAAAGTTTACCCATGAACAACGTTTATCGCACGTGTTTGTCAAGGTTATTGTAAAATGGACAGTATCTGGTATACTCAACGGTCAGCGATGTGAGGGCAGGGCTGGATCTCAAGGAAATTACATTCAAACACAGAAGCTCTGTGATAAATTCGTAACGGGCAAAGTGTTAACGATGTTGAAAAGCAAACACCGATGGAGTAAAGGTTGGCCGCTCATGTGAAACTCTGTTTCACCGCGAAGGGGAAACCCAATTACCCGTCCTCTGCTCTTAGATTTAAGAATAAATAGAAAGGACTTCCCAGTGGCTCTGAATAAAAAAACCCGTGGGGAAAAAGTACTGGATTTTACTACACTTGCCTCAGGTACTGCCACAAATCTATCGAAGTCAGCTTCCAATCATAAGACGACCTTACCCAGGGTCGTCCGAATCCAACAGACGAAAACAACTGATTATCGGTGAGTTCCCTTATTCGTGGCAAATCCCCACCTCCCGAGTCGTTTAGAAACTGAAAAGCTTATTGTGAGACCGACCTTCCCTCGGATTCTGTTTTAGATCAACTTAAGGGAAACACTGCTAAATCCACAGCAAAGAACGGTAGATTATTTAAAATTCACGTAGTCCTGCAACGCTTAGAATCGATGCAGTACTAAGCGTTGGAAACCAGAAACTGAAAAGCTTATTGTGAGACCGACCTTCCCTCGGATTCTGTTTTAGATCAACTTAAGGGAAACACCGCTAAATCCACAGCAAAGAACGGTAGATTATTTAGAATTCACGCTGTCCTGCAACGCTTAGAATCGATGCAGTACTAAGCGTTGGAAACCAGAAGATCGCTTGCGTAAAAGTTCAAAGCAACGGAGAAAGGATCTAAGTGATGCTGCTTTCCAATAATAAACAGGCAATTTCATCTCATCCCGAGGGACGGTGGTTGGTTTAATTTCCACCAGCGGCAAAAAACACCTTTCGCTTAAAGTGGAGCAACTACTTATTGGACTATCATGCTTGGAACATGGTAGCATCATCCTGTTTCAATGTTGGTTCCCTGGGGCCAGCAGGCGTTTTAAAAAATCCTGGACACGTTTAACGTGGAAGTAGATGAAAAAATCGCTAACACTTAAATGATAAAAAATGGGTGATATGAAATGGTGTTGCTTAACAATTGAAATGGAGATTTGCAATGATTTTTCAGGCTTGTAGAGTCGATTTAGTGCCACACTCATATGTTGCTACTGGCCCAGTTATGGCTTTGAAAATTGGCAATAAATTTCTTTTTTTTTTCAAAAGGAATACATAGACATTGAAATGACAGTTGTAGTGTTATGAGCTTTGTAAATGGATGCCCAATTTGGGACAGTTATGGGTCGAAATACTGTTTTATTAGTTTCAGCTTTAACTATCGCCGTCGTTGGATCCGTGGCTTGTTTGTGTAAGTCATCAGCGGATAACGGGTGATTTGTCATTCCAGTTGGTCAGTAATTTTGCAGTGACATTGAAATTCTCGGTTGTAAGCTCTGGAGTCCTTGTTCCAAGTGCCGCTGATCATTGCGGTATGACGGATGGCCGGCTTGAGAAGTTTGTGTGAAATCCCGAGTGTTTAAATTTCAAGGCCAAAGCCATTCATTACTGTTTTTTTATGGAACAGTCATTAATTTCACGCTCAAAAAAGCTCAAGTAAAGTTTGCGTTTGTTTCGTCATTAAAAAGTACGGTACAATAAGTCATCAGTCGTCTGGTATCCAGTTATTATTAATCATTTCTGCTAATGACACCACGGAATCCTCAAAAGTGCCCTCGGCACGGTTGCTCTAAGCCTGAAGAAACCTGCGGAGAGGACACAATGACAAGCACTAACAGTTTTAGAGGTAGGAGGAAATTCCTAGAGGGATATTCTTGGTATAGAAAAAAAAACCACGGAATCAGGTAGGGACTGAAAACCCAATCCACATGTGGACCAAGCCGGGATTCGAACCCAGACCGTAGAGAAGGAGGGAAAAACCACAACGCCAACCCAACTGTTAGTAGCATATAGACACCGCAATTTTGTTTTTTTCCTCTATTACTATTGTATAATTTGCTTTGGTTTTAAATAGTTTTTGTTTGCCTCGATTTTTAAATTGTTTTTTTTGTGTGTACTTGGTTTTAAATAAGTTTTCAGTGTAATGCGCCTTTGATCACTTCGGTGGAAAGAGCGCACTATAAATTCTAAATTATTATTATTTTTATATGACACATCACCAACAGATTCTGTTCTTTCGGCCAATCTTGCTTTTCACGTCCAAAAGAACTATGTCAAAAAACTATGTCAACAAGAGTAATGTACCCATAGCAACCAAATTACTCTACACATGACCACCGGCACTGGTATGCTCGCAATGCACATTCAAAAGTGATAGTGCCACGATGCTGGGTTCAAACATTTCGTAAAGAGGTAGTTTGGGAAAGAGTGCTGGTAGATTTTAAACAAATTTCGCATTCAAATAGGCATACCTCTTGTGGGCATTCAGATCAAATTACTCGGTTTTATCGCTTGAAATAAGCACAATCTGTGGGAGAGGTGTTATAAAAACAAATATTGACTGCTTCATCTCGAGGTTAACTAAACTAGCCTCCCTGGATGATCCACGGAGCATATTATTACTTTCCTGAGGCAAACCCGAGAGAAAATAGAATGCCCCGTGGATCACCGAGGCAGGTTAGTTTTACTCTGCCAATCGAAGCAGTCAATATTTATATACTATGAGCAGATGAAGAGGAGCAAAGTTGACTTGGGGTGTGACATAATCCACTGATTATATGTTGGCAGAAATGGGACACCAGTTCTTTGCGGTTGGTTGTCAAACCTTGATCAGAAACACCCCTAATAAAAGGGCCATGTTGGTTGGGAGTGTTCCTTCTGTTGGTATTGATGCAACCATAACGCGTTCATTTCATAGTAGTTTGTCAACCAGCGAAGTTCAGTTCTTACCAAAGGAGCCTCCTTTGCTAGGGAAATTACGCCCTCTCTTGGTCCAGCTCAGGGCTCATAGGACAACAGCCTTTACAGGTACGTTTTGTGTGACGGCTCTGTGATCTCTCCATTGTTTTATTTATTTCAGGAGCCTGAACTGTAATCGTATCAAGATTCACAAGCACTTCTTCGCAGCCTTCCTGATCCGAATGACCCTAGAGGTGATTCTGGTGGCCGACAGACGACACAAGGAGACCAACAGAAATCAAGGGAACATAGACGTCAAGACCATTCATCTGACTGTAAGCTTCCGTCTGTTGCATTCGCTCAAAACCCCCTGCAATATTATAAGCCCTTAATTAAAACCCTCCGAAGAACCTTCGGCAGCAGGGGTATGTTTCAAAGCCCCCCTAGATTTAGAACACACCGAGAAAGCGTACTCATATGAAAGACTAAAAGTATCCATTCCAAATCAATAATGTAGAACTCAGTATGTCCCGCAAATTTGCTGGGGATTGGAATGAGCAATATTACCTGCTTAAAATGGTCCCAAGGGGGATATTATTGCAACTTATTAATACTCACTTTTGCTGCAACCTAAACGCGAATTAAAACCTGAAGAGGTCCTTCCGTTTGACCACGTGTAGTGCTCTTACGTGGCCAGAGGTGGCTTGCCAGGTACATGTGTGATTCTCAGTGTAACGATTTGAAAGGTTATGCAATTTCAGCAAAATGATTTAGCCAAAGCCGTGCTCTCCTGATCTCATATCGTCTCAAAACGGCCTCACTGTAGTTTTACATGAACACATTTAGCCTACGTCTGTAGCAAAAAGAAATGGATACTTCTGGCCCCATCGATTTATATCTGGGGCCTTGATAAAGGCAAAACGAGTATAAACCGTAATCCCCTAGGGTATATGCAAAACTCTGATTGAAATCGGATTAATCAGTGTCTTGGCACATTTCCTTTGGTGTCCCACAGCCGGTGCTGTGTGAGACGTTCGAGACCATCCGCGAATACGGCCGGCTGTGTGCTTTCTTCTGGATGTTCATTGAGGGCTTCTACCTGACGTGCTTGGTGTCTGCCAACGTCTTCGGCAAGCCCCGCTTCCTCCTCTACTACATCGTTGGATGGCGTAAGCAAGTTGGCATCATTTCTTGGCCTCAGCTTGTTTCTAACTTGCTGATCGAAAATTGGAACAGAAATCGCTCTCTCGCCTCTATTTCAATAGAATCTATGTCCCCGCGCTAGATGCTTCGCACTCAACGTCACATCTCTCGTAACACTTTGTGTTCACCATCTTTGACGCCAAGACGTTTTGTAGAAAGTATTGTTTGTTGTGGCCACTGTCACAACGTGGTGAAAACCCACTACTCTAGAGAATTGTGGCCTTTTTGGACATTGACAGCTGGCTGTCAGATATGACGAAGGTTTTGCTGCAAATGTCAGACGAGTTTAGACACTTGGTAGTAATCAAAATTTCAAAATCAACCGCTGGCAAGTTCATCCTCATGCGTGCAAGCGAAGGTAACAGACATTCACAGCCTGCAGAAATCTTTCTGTGCACGAGGCACACAGTGTTCCAGAACCTTACCTTTTCGTCATTTTGTGGCCAAACGAATATCCGTTACTTCAGCACACTGACAGTATCCCTTGCTCATGGGATTTCCTAGCACACTGCTCAAATAATTGAAAGAAAATAACTTCATATTGAGCAGAACATGTTAGTTACACTAGTTATGTCTCAATGCAATTTTTCTTTCAAATAGTTCTTCCGGTCCCGATCGTCATCAGCTGGGCTATAGCCATGTATTACACCAGCACGGCGAGGTAAGCCATCATCTTTAAATCATAAAAGTAGTGACGATGTGAATAGTAATGAACCTGGGTGCCAGGATGGGTTTTGTGCGAGAGGTAATGAATCATTTTTGAGGTGTACACGCACGTGGCCAGAACACTTCACTCGGGGAGTGCTTCAGGGCGAGCGGTGACATTATATATTGCTCGCTTTCTTCAGTCAGGAATAGTCTACGTCGATGCCTACCCACATTATGCCAAGGGGTATGCTGCCGCTTAAAACTGGCCTGTACCAAAGTTTGTGATTTTTTGTGCACATTCAGTCCGAAATCATTGGCATTGTGAGCGCAGTGCAGTGGGATCGTTTTAATACACTGCTGTGCAGAACAGGCTTAGTTTGAGACCCAATGTAAACATGGGGAATTGCCTGATGGCTATCCACCCCGAGTTGAAGTGCACCCCCAAGCTGCAAAAGAAAGACGTGGTTGTAAGTTTTCCAAGCGGGTTCTTGCACGCGTTCTGCGTGTACGCAAAGACCACACATAACAGGAATAAATTTGTTATGCTTACTCAGCGTGCTTCACGTCAAACGCACCACTGATCTCTATTATAAACGCGCGCTTATGCGTTACCGAAATAAAAACACAGAAAACATAAAAAACACACACACACACACACACACACGCCCTCTTTTGTTGCGCTCGGAGCGGATATTCAAACGCTCTCGTGTACATCCCACAAAATGCTCTGGTTTGAGCTAGTCAAACGCACCCCAGTGTGCCCTGATCAAATGCCCTGGTTTATTTGTAGACCTAACTTTGTGTCGTCACATTTGATGGCCATTTGCAGCAGATGTGTGCTCACCAAGTGTAAATAACGTGCGTTGCCTTTCCCTCACCGCACTGACTCTGAATCGATGTATCAGTTAAGATGCACGGATTATGGGGGGGGGGGGAATGGCCTTGCCTTTGAGACGAAATAATTGCCACAACAACGCAAGATATAAAGTGCATGGCCGCAGACAAGTACCCTCAGATTGGATTATGTGGAGTTTGGAAGTTCATCGTCTCACAATTGATACTGGCACTGTGAAAATGGCTGACAGAAAGTGATTCCAGTGGCGATTAAAGGTATCTGGGGACTCAAGTTTTAATACTTGCTTTTTGGGATTATGGTGGGAGCAGGCACGAACTAATTAGAGCAGGTTGTACGCATTGTCCCCATTGGGGGATTCATCAGCCTGCGAGAGCCAGTCTCCACAGTTGACACTCACGCGAATCCGGGACTCGCACGTGACTTTTGTGCCAATTTAGCGAGATTTTATGCTATCGGACAGAGATCAGGCACCTGAGTACTATGGCGTCAGTTGAATTGACCGGTAAAGAAATAATCGTGTTCATTCAGCGTGGCTGTTGTACAAGTTGTCAGCCGAAATTTCAGTCGATCTATACTACACTGCTAAAAAGGGTGAATGGCTTGATAACGTGTTATCTCCGGAATTTGTCGCTCTGCCAGTTTCCGAGACGATACTTTTCAGCAATTTCTTGAAGGTAACATGTCGTTATGTACGGCCGACCAGTATGAATTACAGGTTAAATTTAGTTAATTTGTGAATTGAACGAATGAAACTGAGTCACTCAGTTTTCCTAACAGGCCAAACAGTTCAAAGTATAAGAATTCCTTTGAGACAACAAAACACATTAAAGCGTTAACTCTATAAAGAGAGGTTTATTCGTCACATATACTCAAACAATAAGTGGTAAAATTACTCGTATGCCAAATCTAGTGTGCAAAATAAGGTTTTCCCCTCCAAATTGAAAGTGAATTTTTTTCTGTCTTATCCTATGCTCCAGTGGACAATAGAGTGAAATTAGAAACTCCTCCGAAAATAGACTGTGGTTATTTGGTGAATGTAAACGTGTCAACACAGAAAAACCATTCTAAAGCGTGTAAGTGACGAAGTCCGGATCCGCGTACATCTGTGACGATGGTGCTCGAGTGCGGGCAAACCTCGGGTTCAACGCGCTTTCGGGGACGGGGGGGGGGCGGTGATCCAAGAAGAGTCTACGCTCCGGTAAATAATGTGTCTTGTCGTTCAGAGATTGAATTTCTGCAATAGTGTTCCAGCTTGATGAAGATTGCTACTTCTGCACCCTTCAGTTCTCTTTTTAATAAAAAAATCGAGGACGGGGGAGTTACTAAAAAGGGACAAAGTCTCCCCCTCTTAACGGGGCCAATCGCGGTTGTTGTGTTAATACGCAGCTATAATATTCTAGCTCCGTCTAGCCCCATATCTTTAAAAATAATAAAGCTAGATAAGAACTTCAAAGTTTTCCACTGTCGAGTATTTGAGGTGAGGGACATCAGGTCCTGAGTGCTACCGGCGCTAAGCCAGTTCTTCAGAACTCCCTCAAAGGACGCTATAAGCGTGGCAGTGCGGCGGCAGATTTCGCAAAATTGTTTTCGCTCTTAACCACGTGTGAAGCACTGAAGTTCAGACTCGTCCAGCAAGATAACGACCACTGTTGTTAGTGACTGAGGAAACTTTAAACAACCTACTTGGCGGACGAATGTCCAAGAGTGCGACTGTATTACTTTCAATGAAGAAATCCATACCGCCTTTACAATCTCTCTTTGCAATGTTGACCTTCTTGTTACATTCCAAATATTGGCAGTTTAGTCCACGGATTGGTATTTCGGCGCTTATCGAAATTTCGACTGCTTGCCTTCGAATTAGCCTTAAACGTTAGCCCCTCTGTCAACCCTTATTGGAAATAGTTTCACCAAGTTGCATATGTTAACTCTCAAAGAGGGTTATTTTGGACGTACCATCTTGGGGGGGGTTCCGCCCCTAGAACTCGGCTGCTCCATACCCAATTCTTTTAAATACTTGGTAGGCACTCTTATCAGTACGAAATGTGAAGTTTCAACCCTAATTGTCATGGTCAAGGTGTTATGGTCGTTTGAAGTTGAAGGCCGTACACTTGCCAGCCAGCTTACATTGAGCACAGTATTGATTGGAAAATTATAGGTGTATTGGCTGACTTGTCTCAGAAAAATGGGCACTTAGCGAGAACAGTACCTTTGATTTCAGCAACATGATGTAAAAATGACTGGAAAGACGTACCAAAATATTTACTAAGGGCTCAGCTAGTGTGGGAAAAATGTACAACCGTGTTGAAGGTAAAAAAGGGTGTGTGTGTCGTATTCAGCCCCCAGCTCTACCAGGGCTATTACTATTGAGCAATCACCTTAAGTTATTGCGCAAGGCCAAGCCAAGAAATCAGAGCCACAACGATTGCGCTTGGCTTTGGTGCTTGGTTTTGTCTGCTTTCATTTCCCCCACGCCGTTAAGTCTCCAAGTTCTCCCCCGTCCATTCTCGAATTATCAGGTCAATCTCCGCTCGCTGCTTTTGGGTGTTGTGACAAGCGAAGGTTATTTGACCTCGAAATTGTCTCTCCCGTTAAATTGATGCAGAGCCAAGTGCAGTGAGGCGCGAGAAGACATCTCTCTCGGTTACCCGCGGATGCCCTTTTCTGTCTGGGGGACACAGTTTGTGGTTGTCATGTTGACTTGTCTCAACGGTTGATGTGTTGATTTTTTTTTGAAAGGGGTTTAAGTTGCATTGTCTCAGACGGGTTGGGATCAGATTTCAGGGGACCGGGCTACAGATGTTAACCTTTGGAAAAATTGGAAATAAATCTGCTTGATCTCCCTCTTGCGAATCTTTCTGTCATTCCTGCTCGAAGGACCAGTGTTTGTAGCATTGGAGAGACCTTCTCGAATGTCGGTTTGCGACTCGGTCTGATACGAGCCTGGAGTCTCCAAATGCAATGAATGGAGAAAAAAAATCATAACGCGGATTCTGTAGAATAAGGCAAGCGATATGCAGGGGAACATGTAGACCAGCATACATAACCCCCTTTAAGAAACATCAACTGAAATTTATTTTATTTATTGTTACTTATTTATATCTGTCCATCCAATATCACTTTCAGCGCCAACTACAGGATGAAGTGATAATTGAGAAAACATTAAAGTAATGTTCAATTTTAGAGTTGGGAAGAAAACCCTGATTCAATATTCCAGGGAAAATTCATGGAATCAGGCAGAAATTAAAAACCCAATCCACATGTTGACCTTGGTGGGATTCAAACCCAGGTCGCAGGGGTGGCCAGGCGAGGAAAAAACCAACTACACCAACCTGAATCCCGCCCTCTCTCCCCACTTAGAGAGCTAACTTCATTTATTACAGGTATAGCTCAAAGATATCCAAAAACCATTATGCTCGCCGTTTGTTTGAAAGAAGATTTAAAACAACCCTTCTGGTCTCTGGTGCCTGCCGTCAGCCACCGTAGTGAGACAACAACTTGGTACGGCTGCGTCAGTTACTTGACAAAGGGTTCTGTTAGCATGTTGAACGTGCGAGGAAAACTGCAGCAAGCCGCAGGGCTGTTGCACTGTCATTCTCAGGGAAATGAGGGCTTGAAATGTCAGGCGCAAGAAAGCGAAGTCCTTCGTGCCGGACGTGGCGACACGCCATTAGCGGCCATCAGTGGCTGGAGTGGTCGCGTTATCTGCCATCAATCCCTGCTGAAACTTCACGGCTGATGGCTCTGAAAAAAAAAACTTGGTTCCATTTGAAGTGAAGTAGTGCAGCCCAGCGCCCTCGGGCGATCGGGGGACAGCTAGGGTGGCCTCGGGTGCACTCTCCAGTTCGACCACGCAGAATCGCAGAGGCGGAGCGTCCCGGGCATTCTGCGTGGTGTGGTGAAAATGGGTGTAGGACCTTAGGAGAATACTACACTTAGCGTCAGTGGGGGATGTAGGTCTTTCGTTTAATGGGTTTTCGATGGAGTATCCGCTTCGGGCAAAGCTTACTCTGAAAAAGGAAGCTGTTGCGAGGTATCAGAGTTTTTGTATTTCTTAAAATAGTGATCAGAGTGGCCTATTTGATTGACCACAGGTCTAGTACTGCCGATTAACGTTTGCTTCTGAAAGTGCAATTCAGGCCTCTTTCTCCAGTAGTGTCGTTTCCTGAAAAGGGTCAAAGGCCTCCAAGAGTACGTTTTATTCCCCTCTCGCGTCGACTACCACGTACACCGTCACCGCTCTTTCAAGGCACTGTGTACTAAGCAGAAAGAGCATTGCGGGTTATTCTTGCCCTAACAATGCATATGCATATAATTCATTCAATACGCGCGTTTCACACCCCCCCTGCCCCATCGCGGAGACGTTAACCTGTGTTATTGTTTAAAGGAATTCCATCCCAATGGTGCTCTGTAAAACAGCACGCGTCGATAAAGAGCTGTGCTGTGAGGCCGGTGCCGGGACCAGCGAAATGCACTCAGGTGCACTCGGTCGTTCGTGCGTCCTTCTAGGGCGTATTCATCTTGATTGGAATCAGACAGGTCAGGCTTTTTGGGTGTCGCCTCGTCTTGCCACTTTGCTCCCGATGTAATCAGCAAGGACTACTTAGAGGATGGAGACAAAACGAGTAAGGACAAGAAAAAAAAAGGCGCAGCGAGTTTGGCAACTTGGATTCATATAATCGACATTACCTGAAGTAATATCAGCCAAATAAACATGTTGGTATTTCTCTTGGTACCTACTTCGTCATGAAGGAACTGACCACATACGTCTCTCTATTAAAAAATTTACCTATGTCGATGGCATATGGTTTACGTAAATACTTGAATGTTTGAAATTCGTGTTTGCTGTTTGCCCTTGTTCTCGATATTATTGCAATATACCTACGTTCCATATGTCGCTATTTACTAAATGTCACGCGACAACATCGATGATTTTGACGGATTGCGTCATTCTGAAATTCCCCCACTCATTGTAACCATCGACAGACGTGGAGAGGGAGAGAGAAAGCGAGAGTGTCTTCAGGTGACTCAAGAGGGCGCGATTTGTGACAGCTTGTCAATGACGTGTGCCCCTCTCATCGTTGTTTTTCGGGGGGGGGGTCACTCGAAGACGTAATTCATCGGCGTTCCAGACTCGAGATTCCTCCGATGGTGACGGAGCGCGCCAACAGCGATACCCCGGGGCCCTACTTGCATAACCCTTGCCCCCGATTTTCCGATTAAACCTTGTACAATATATTAAGCAATAGTGAATAGAGGTACTCTCAAAGGCCAGTGATGACTTGCTGCATAGAATACACGGTTTCCCGTATTAGCATAGTCCTGGGCCCCTGGAAGCTAATGTCTTGTCTTGATAGATTCTGCGCCAACACCCCTCTTCAGGGGTTACAAGGGCAGGATTGGTTGTGCGCTTGGATCTGTGATATAGTTACTTATTTTGCTTCTTCTCCTTTCGGGTGATATTGAAGTGTGTGTTGAGGGCAATTTGGAAACTTTCTATGTCCAGGATTCTTGTGATCTCTTTGGGCAAAGAGTTCCAGATAATGCTCGATAATAGATCGTGCTTTGTGCGCCCTCCAGCGACTCAATAATAAGACCAGCCTGTTTGCTTCCACTAACGTCTTGGGAATCTCTTCGAAGAGATTATCCTTCTTAATGTTTTTTCACTCAACCAAAGCATGAAATCCAGACTCCTTTGATGAAATTTTTTCTATTTTGACGCGAACATCTCAGTTCACACTCAGTTCGAGTGGATGCAGAAATTGCTGAATTTGCATATAGACAAAAACAGAACTTTTCATAATTCTTTCAGGGTTCTGTTGTTAATTATTCCATTTGGCGAAAAAAAATACGCAAACTTTGTTCATGTATCTTAGATTTGGATTTTTTCATAATAACCTGGCGCGCATGAGTGACATCGTGGTGGAAAATCACCCCACGACTATTCTATCGTGTTTGTGGGTTTTGCTTTCTCTCTCTTACCATGGCGCAATTAGCCCTTGAAAATTCCTGGACATCTTTCCTGGAGGTTCTTGTCACACCCGTCGGATTCACAGCACTCCGGCTGTCAGATTGGAACCGTAATGCTTAGCAGAGATGTGCTTTGCCCAAGGCCCTTCTACCGCGCTCGCTCGCTTGGCGCAATCGTGTAATTGCTAGGACGATATACAGAAAGCGTTCCACCACAGGGCCGAGGTGAAGCACGTGTCGTCGAAAGGTCCGGGGCTACTTCACAAGAGCTCTTATCGTCCTCTGATGTCGTCAACATGTTGACATGCTCTTCTTGGAGGTGGTTCGCGGCGTACTTCCCGGGATGTCAGCGTGATGAAGCGAGTAGCTTTTCCACCACTCGTTTGCAGAAACGCTCGCGACGCTCGCCCGGTGGGTAAATGCGTGGTGGTGCGTGCATGAAATGCTCGGGTTATATACGTGTCGTGGCAGGACTGAAGCGAAGCAAAACTCGCGTAAATCGCTCGTAATTCATTTGAGATGCGCCAATACAGCATTGTGAGACACGGCTTTTCTTTCAGCTTCAATGGTTTATAACCGATTGAGGGGTGCAGTTGGGGTTCTGATAAGGATAAGGATAGATGGCAGTATCTAAAAAGATTGATAATGCTCTTGAAATGCAAAGACCACTTCCATAAATGGTTACCTGTTAAGTTGTCCCTTTAAAATTAGTGAAAGTGCTTCACTATTCCTGCGTCGTTTTTATTATTAGCCCCAAAGAAACACTTTCATTAGAAGGCAGATCCCCCTGTCTTAGTGAGTGGAAAAACCTTTCAAAAAGAGTTATATTCTACTTCACTTTTTAGATTATAGAGTACATATATGACATAGGCCTACCACTGGTTTCAAAACCTGGGATTGTAGGTACTTTGCAGGAACAGTGTTGTTCAAATTAACTGCCATTTTCTTGTATTAAAAGAAATCAAGTAAAATTTCACTGATTTACATCCTTCGATCTGCCTTTTTTTGTTAATCAGGTGCTGGAAGGATCACGCCGTGTCGCCGTACTACTTGATCATAGAAGTCCCCCGAAATGGCGCCCTCATTGTGAGTCCGTCCTCAGAATCCAGTGTTGAGCCGGGAATGTTTTTTGCTTTAGCAAACATATTTCGAAATTAAAACAAATGTATGTGGCGTGAAGACACCATAAGTGATTCTTGAATCCCAGCTGAGAACAAGTTGATTTGTGACGGAATTTTGCCCAAACGATGTTTGTTTCTCCTTTTATGCAGTGTCACCATTTACAGTAAACCGAAAAACCTTGCCGTTCAAATAAAATCCTGTTGTTTTTCTTAAAATAGGAAAAGTTTGACTAAATGAAAAGGCAGTTTTTCTATAGAAGTTTTTATTCTAGAAAAGTTAAACATCTGAAACCGTGTCACATAAATGGTCTCTTGACTTGTTATTGTTTTCCATAGATAAACGTTCTCTTCCTGGTCAATATCGTTCGGGTTCTGGTGACAAAGCTTCGAGACAGCAACTCAAGCGAAACAAAACAGATTAGGTATTTTCAGTAGCGTTTAGCAGGAATGCTCTTATATAAAAATGCCCCTTTAGTGTGGAGGAAAATTTCTTAAACAAGTAGCCTAGAAATTGTTACAATCGTCGCTTGAAAGGTTTGGGAGTAAGAAACGATTTGATGTCACCCACCTTAAGCAGGAGCACCCCATCATCGCTCCAAAAGCGCCAATTGGTGAGTGTTCATTTTGTTGGTAGAGACTCGTAGGCCGCTCCAGCATCCCATAGTCGATCGTGAACCAGCGAAGAGGAGTTCCCACCAAAAGAGCCTCCGTTGCTAGGACAATTGCGCCCTGTCTCGGTCCAGCCCGGGGCCCATGCCACACGATATATCTTTCAGTCTAATGGCAGCAAGATACATGACCTCTCACCTCTCCAGGAAAGCTGCCAAAGGCGCCGTGCTGCTGATCCCTCTCCTGGGCGTGGCCAACTTGGTCTGGTTCATCCCCAACCCTACGGCGCGCGACAGCCGGGCCAGCATCGTCCTCTACAACTACTTGTTCCTCTTCCTGGACTCCTACCAGGGCTTCTTCCTCTGCGTCATGTACTGCTTCTTGAATCAGGAGGTATGAGCCGGAGAGCGTGACATGAGATCTAACTGCAGACACGCTTAAATATAAGGCGTAATTAGTGGTTAATAAATATTATAGAGATACCGGAGCTGATCTGGTGCATGCGCATTGTCTCTGAAACAGAATCCACAGGATTGTTGAGTGATTTGGCTGTTTGTGGCTTTGTTTTGTGCTCCTTTTTCAATAATGTTAAGGTGAGGATGACGATCCATCGCAAGTGGTCCACGTGGCGGTACTACCGAGATCCCCTCCTGCGGCGAACTTCCGTCCTGACGTCCACGACTGAGGTAAGTGTCCCATTTCCCGATTACAAATATGTCTGATTGTCGTGGGTACCCTCACTGACTACCCTAAGACCCGTTTAAATTCACCTTACCCAAGTGCAAATCTATATGATTTTTTTCCATTTGTCGATATCTTTTCATTTTTGTGAATTTATTGTACACTGTCATGTGGTTTTGTCTTCTGTGCACTTCTGAAAACATAAAGTCATTCGTTCGCATTTTTATACGCGAGCAGAACCAAGCGGGAGTGCGAGATATTCTCTTTGGACACAAAGAATTATTAACATCTGCGTAAAACATATTGTGTTAAAGTCACCAGTTTCTGTGTTCCAAGTCTGATGTATCCGCTGGTTTTCTTGATTTTACTAGATGAGCACGACGCGGGCGGCGTACAGGCCGTCACACCGACCGAATGGATCCGCGGTGGGTAACGAATATGTAAGTTCGTAGGACAGTGCAATACGATAAAAGAAGGCGCTTGGTTAGAGACGACTAATCCATATAAACGCCATTACTCCGATAGATGCAAGTGCACTTGCGCGCAGTCTCGATTTTGAGCGCGAGTGCATTTTGGTTATTGATTATTGACTGTTGGTCGGAGAGGCTTTTAACGCGTGCGCACGACCATCACGGGATTGTTGTACCATCCAAGAGATGGGTTCTGAACCTGATCACCCAATTAGTCCGTCGACCGTGCCCTCTTAGGCCGGAGCTGGAGCAGATTTTTCCCCCTTGGATCTTACCGGACTATCTAGGCATGTTTGTAAAATTTGGTACTCATTTGAAGACGCCCTACATATTTATTCAAAGCACTGATCCAGTTAAAATAAAATGTGTGCACAAACGGCTATAGCTCCACTTACAGCCATTTACACGACTACTTCATACTGTCTACAGATTTATAGACTGTTTACTGTAATGGAAAACATTTTTCGACAGGTTGCTTAATATGACATGTTGCACGATAATACGCCTCACTTTCTGAAATCGTTCTCAAATCATGTAAAAATCCATCTCTACAAACCTCATGATAGACCCAACTCCAGCGATAAGGGACATATAGATGTGAAACTGTGATTAGGAAGAAAAGTACACTGGTCCGCGATTCCCACACAGGTTTTTTAAGCAAAAGTGCGTGTCCAATAGTTCACACTGCATTGCGACATGCCATTTTGGGGGATGTTGTTTTCATTGATGCCAACGGTTTCTTTGCCGGTGTTCTGTGCCGAATTCCATCCCTCACATAAACCCACAGAAAGTGTTTGTCGCTCCTTGTTTTCAAAGCTGCAGTCAAGTGACCGGAAACGTTTAGTTCGTTATCCACGGAAATATTACATTTACTGGACTCTAGCAGCACTCATGCGTTTAATTGTTTCACTCTGGAAAGGGCATTAAGGGGGAGGTGTGTTAATTTCCAGTCCATTGAAAGGTTAGCAAGGACATGGCTTTCACGTAAAGACCAATCTCACCATGCATCGGTGCTATCATTTGGGGATGGCTTTGGCGCCGAAACAAGATGACAGAAACGTTTCATGTTATTATGAATGGATTATTCATCAAAGGCTTGGAAGCGTCTGTGACTGCAGAGGTGTAAAACTATCTGTGGAAGGGGCGACGGTTGCCAGATTCAATTGCCAGTCAATTTTGATAATGGCTGATATCGAATCGGTGACCGAAAAGCTAGTGTCCTGCGTTCCAGAATCCTGTATTGTACGAAGAACGAGTCAGATAGATTTTTGGATAGTTTTTTCTTGTCGAGTCTTAGGACAAGTTGTCTGAGCTTCCAAGTACGTGAATTTTTCCGAAAAAGTTTGTCTAAGTAACATCAGTTTCTTGGCAAAGTGTCATGTGTGTGATGCATGTAAATGATTTAAGTTTTATTGCTTTTCGCAAATTTTTGGCAAAAAACACCATTTTAACGAAGAAGCTCAATGAAACTGAGCCTTCCTCTTTGAAGTTCAAAGAATTGCTTCCACGCTCCCATTCCTGTTTGCTTTCTGACAGATTTGAAGACAAACCTGACTCTGTGAGCAATTATTGTGAATCATTTGTACTTCCAGGTTTGATCATTGTGGTGTGATATTTCTCCCAATTCTTCCGTAAATTGGAAACCGTGGTAAATTATTAAAAGAGAACCTCTAAATGCAATGATTGATATTTTCCTACGCGTTGCTTTGCCTCCACAGCTGAAGATGGCTGCTATCGACGAGATCAGCAGTACGCATGCGTGAGCTTTGCGTGACCCTCCTGAAGTGTTTGAGGGCCGACTTTTGGCAAGGGGCTTTCAATAACAGAAGTGGCAGTGTTGAATGAAAAGTGTCAGCACATTTTCTTAGTGAGACCTAACTTATGAAAGACAGGAAGGAGACGTGTTTATAGTTAAAATTTCTTCACTCTTCATACAGGCCCATTATGATTGGTCGGGTGAGCATGTTGACAGTAATACTGTGGTGCAGGCAACGTATGTTAAGTTTGTAAAGAGAGCATGTGCTTACAGGAGTGTAAAAATGTATATTTATTCAAAAGATCTTGCATACAGTTATGTTTTGCTTGTTTGTTTACTTCTTAATAATAGTACTGAGCACTGTATTAGTAGTGATTTGGAGATTAACATTATTCTATGTATTGGTTATCTGTCCAAAGAATGTGTGTACAGTTTTTTCGGGAGCAACGGAATATTTTCGTCGTAAATGGGATGTCGTCTGAACTGAGCAATATATTACGGGTTTGGACTGTAATTAAGTAGGGCCTATTCATTACCAGTGGGTTTGAAGATTCTTCCTTTACATTCGTTTCTGTCCGATGCTCTGCTCATTCTGTCCTCGGCTGTAAATTCTAACGCTTTACAGCTGCTTGTCCAACGTCCTTTTAAATGAACATGCACACACAAAAGAAGCTATCGGTCCAGCACCACAGAGCTGTACGGCTCTGCATGGCTATTTCAAATAGCGCTCTCAGGGGAGATTCCAGCGACACGGAAAGTACTTGTGATAGTAGGTGGGGCATTTCTACATGTATCTGTTTAATACGTTCTACACCTTTTATGGATTTGTTTTCGTGTCACAATAGACAGTAAATATGTCACTCAGTGGTGCGTATATTTAAATGCATGTTGTTTGGACTTGTTCTTGTTGCAACTAGTCCACGACTGGCGGGGCAGCAGTGGAGTTCTCAGTGTACAAATCGTGTCCGTGCTACAGCATTCTATTCCTACAATGTTGGTAATTGTGTCAGACGTTTCTTGAAAAATCGAAGGTAACTTCAATGATTACTCATGATCGATTGCCCCGCACGTTTTACTGTATTAGAAACTGAAGAGTACAAGGGATTTTTTTTGTGGGGGACTCACGCCGGATTCGGAGTTACGTAGAGAAATATATACGGCTACGGCCACGTTGGGATGATGGCGCCCTCATACGGCAGGAAAGGCGAATTAAAACCCACAAAAATTTAGAGCCTTACGAAGAATGGAGGAGAAAAACATTGTTGAGCAGCTCTATCACTTGTATTTATGAATCTAATTTATGTCTCGCTTGTTTCAGAGAGTGTATATCATCTTGGTTCTCTCAACCGGCCGGACCACTGCCTCAAAGAATCGAACACTTTAATTGAAGATCATTACCTCAGTTAAATGTATCCTGCCGCTCGAGTTGTTCTTATATTTGTGATCCCAATGTTAACATGTTAAGGTAGAAATCTGTAATTTTTTTTTTTGCATCTCGAATTTAAATATGTACCTCTGAAAATATATGCCATAAGTCTCTTCTCCTTCACATTCGGAATGGAAAAGGTTGTTTTTAAAAAGTCTAATTTCTGTATGTCTAAAGGAATTCCTAAATTTCCGAATGTCAAGCTTGTTTTTATGATTTGCATCTTGAATCTACCTTGGAACTGGTTCTACCTATTCCAAGAAACTTTTGCATGTGATCGTGCTGTGTGGTCCAGGCGCACGCAACATTTGCAGGAGATCTGAATAATCCTTTTGCGACATAAATCTGAATAAAATCTAGTACAGTGAGTTCTTTCAATTCACACGAATGTAACTATTTGAATTCCCCTTACTGAAGACGCTGATACTATACTTCGTCATTTGGGACAAACCTTTACTAAGTTACATAAGAGACGCCTTGCACCAATACACCGTTTCCAATAGGTAAGAAGGGCACAAAGGAACCAGACCATTTCAGAGATGGTGGTCTTTACTCAAGAGCTTCCCCAAATCACAAGATATAGCAACAGTGTCTTCAGTCTGGGGAATGCAGATTGTTAGGTTTATGTGTAATCAGATAACTCGGTGTACCAGATTTTAATCAGATTTAACCCGCAAAAGGCTTATTGCCTTAGGATCTTCTGAAACAATAAGCCTTTTGCGAGTTAATTTTGAATAAAATCCGATACAATGTGTTATCTGATTGCGCAGGAACGTTACAACTTGAATTCCCCAGACTAAAGACACAGTTGCTATACCTCGTGATTCGGGGCAAGGTTTTGCATTGCGACCACCATCTCTGGAATGGATTGGTTCCTTTGTGCCGTTCTTATCCATGGAGAACAGTGTATTGTTACAAGGCGTCTCTTATGTAACTAAGCAAAAGCTTGCCCCGAATCACGAGGTATAGCAACAGTGGTTTTAGTATGAAGAATTCAAGTTGTTATGTTCACGTGAATTTAAAGAACGCAGTGTACCAGATTTTATTCAAATTTAACTCGCAAATGGCTTTTTGTGTCAAATTGGTAAAAAGCTGCAACTCTGTCACATCTTTGCCTTTATCATCCAGCAACTAGGCCACTAGACATCAACAATGCAGGCATGTGTCTGTGAGCAGAAGCAGTTTATGTGAAACATCCGATCGAATTTAACCTTTCCGACTTGAGCAGATACCCCTCATCAGTTGAATGGGGCCACAGTTGGTGGGGAGCGTTCATTTTGCTGGGATCGACCTGAACATGTGTATTTTATAGTCATTTGTGAACCAGCGAGGTGCAGTTTCCACCAAAGGAGCCTCCCCTGCTAGGAAAATTGCGCTTTCTTTTCGTCCAGCTCAAGGCTCATACTCCGCAAGACTTTCTGCATGAACCCTGCAAAAGCCACCTGAACAGAAACATAATGTGTACAAATACAGCACAATTTTACAAGCAGTGTTAAAGTTGGCTCCATCACAAGTCCCTTTGCGAGTTGATTCTCAAGTCCAGCTGCAAGTCCTTCGAACAAAACCAGTCACAGTTATGGATGAAAGGACTGCTTTTGTGGTGGCTCTATTTGATTAACTTCGACTTTGTGTCAGATTGGATTGCCTGCGATAGGCTTCAAGTTTTTGAGACCTGTGACTGTAATAGGGACTCCATGCAACCTTTCTTTTCGTATCTGTAATGAAGGTTCCTATTCAAGAACTTGGAGGATAGTCTGACAAATAAATTTACGATTAAAGTCTTTTACAGCTGTGTATTTTCAAAAAGTCGCTGGGTACCTATCAATTTGTACATAACAAAATTGTTAACCCTTGTTACTTATAAAACTAATGTATGCACAGAATATCGTCTGTATAATCTTATCGTAAATGAAGCTGTACATTATAAATGATGAATAAAATATGTTTATTTAATTTATCATTAGTTGGAATGTCGTTGTTTCTTGTGATTTTTTATGTTATCAATTTTGCACACAATCAGATAGAATTGCTGGATTCCGCGCACTCAAGAGTACGGAATTACTGAATAGCACGCGCTGAATTATGAAGAATCGCTTGGTTAGCACGCTGCCGCTAGCCACTTGAGGGCGCCACATAACCATGCTTATCTACAAATCCCCAACTCTAGTGTCAAAGTACGCAGAGCTCAACTTTCACCTCAAGCTTATGTGATTCCCATGAGCTCAACCTTCATCTCAAGCTAATGACGGAAAGGAGGTAGCATATGCACATGGCCGCCTTGAGGTCTGATCGTGTGCAGGTTTCGCCAATTCCCCCTAGACACACTTCCGATAGACGTCCAGTACCAAATCAATTTTCTGAAATTAAAATCAAGACGGATCCTTCTTTACAGGAGGGACGTGCACCAAGTAGGCGGGTGAGTTAACGCAAACACAGGCAGAGTTAGCCTTTTTATCCCCTCTGTTGTTTTGGAACACGGGCTCGTTCCAAACCCAAAACTCGACTTACTTCTTGGGCGGCCAGGTCAACTCCATTGTACCATACCGTATTGTAAGTGCCTCGTTTGAATGGAATGTCTGAGTTGATGATGCGTGTGTGTGGAGGCTATGCAGTACTCTCGACAGCCGATTCAGAGCAAAGACCAGGCACGAGGGTTGAAATCGGTGGTAGCTACCACATCTAATGCATAGGAGGTTCGCAGCGTAAGGTGACTGTGCCATGGCATAGTATATGAATCGAGATATGATACTGAGAGACATCTTTTCAGACACCTAGGGGGATCTGCTAGGTAACAGTAGTCTAGAGTGTGTATAGCGATTGGACATGTTGGGGGTGGGGTACCCTTCTGTCTCATTTCTTGCTGGATATATGGCATAGGAGAGAAACTACGCATGGGTATACCGAACTTTTTATTTCACAGTCTCGACTCCACAAGATTAGATAGAGACCAATCTACAAAACAGGCCTCTGATTGTAGCTCACATAATTAACTACATGCGAGCATGGTAAAACCAATTTGGTTTTGGACGATGGATGTTTGCAAAAGTGTTGAAATCTTGAAACATGCATTTCCTTGACACAAGTCCAATGCACCAATGTCAACCTTTCTCCCCGGGTATTAAACATGTAGTTGGTATTTGTCCTTCAATCACATAGTGTGTACTGAAAGATCTTTTCTGATCACATCAATGCATCAGTTTTTTTTTTTTCGGCTTGAATGCCGACTTGCGCATTAAATTGTATTGGGCGCCACCAACTGCGCCCTCTAGGCTGTTTACATGGAAAAGGCTCGAAAGTCCATGGTGGTATTGGTAGTGCCACAGATATCTTGGTAAAAATAAACGATCAAATATTGCTGCTAAAAGCGAAGACACTGCCCTCTTATGCTAGAGGAAAATGTTGGCGAATTCGTTTTGAAGACTAAAGGCCCGGCGCAAAAGCGAGTACAAATGCTTATTCGTCCTACGCAATCGCAAAATTTTTACACACTTCACCCCAAGCAAACTCGCTGCACTGAACGCTTTGCTTGTGTTCACCACCTGAAATATGCACCTGCGTTATGCACGGAATAACATTGATTTTCCTTTAAAAGGGTAGCTGCAATCAGTTTTAATTGTTTTAATACAAACCTGTAAAACAAACCTTTGTATTTCAGTTTACCTTATTTTAAACTTTTGTTTCATGATTTCAAAGGGCATTTAACTGCTGATGTCATACCAGGAAGACAGACTCAATTTCACATTTGTTTGTGCACGAAAAAGTAATGCATTTTTGTAAACTTTGCTGGACGAAATTTTCTCTTTGCCCATTTATTGTTATTTATATGCATAGGAATAACTAAACATGAACCCCTTTCTCAGAAATGTTTTCAGTAAATAAATTATGGGTTCACAATTTGAACAGAAAAACCTATGCACTGAAGTATGTGTTCCTGAGATGACATCACAGCAACAGCGTCCTCAGTTGTCCAGGAAAGCATGGGTCATATGTAAAGTTTTAATAAGCGCAGTTCTCAATGCTTAAGCAAACAGGAGTGTAAAAGAGTTTTCATACACTAAAGTAGAGTATAAAGTTGCAGAAAAACTGTGCCTCAGATAAAACACAAACTCATTATAGCTGCCCTTTAAAGATTATGAACTACGCATCCCAAGCAGTATTGACGACAGAGCAGATGTGTTTAGGCTCGTAGCATTCTTTATGAGCAGAATAATTTGGAAATCATTCACATAGCTTGTTCAATTAAATTGACAAAGTCGCAGAGCAAATTTTCCAACTTTATCTTATTCATCAGCCTTGGCGATGCATCGACTTACTCGAGAGTAATGGATAGGGAAATTAAATTTGACATGCATGGCATTCCCAACTCGGGAAAAGTACACAAACCGCGAACATTGTCGGCTTTAATTGACTTTACCATACATCTGGAACATATAGGTTTCAATGCCTTTACGTTGTCCTATGGTGGCAAACACATAGCAACTCGGTTTCAGTGGCGTAACTACATGCCCCCCTCCTTTAAATTTTGAAATGTCAACAACTTGTCTTCAAACCGCAGTTCCATCGGCTCTCGGTGCCCTCTGAAGAAAATTAACGTATGCACCAGGGGTGCCCCCTGGAAATTTCACGAAAATTTTCGGCCATGAAAAATACGGTGGTCAGAAAGAGAAATCGTGCACCCAACAACATTGGAAAAGAGCGTCCTTGAGTCAGCGGTAGCCCCTCGCGTCATTTTCTGATTGACCGGGGAGCCTCGTAGTACTTGTAGACACATCTGATGAGTAAAGAAAAGATTTGAACAAAAGTAGATTACCAGCTAAAATGTCACGCACTGCATATCTCTTGTAACTGGTCAGCTGCTGGATTTTGCTCAGCAAATACGTCTATGGAAGTGGACATAATTAACGTCTGTGAAATTTTCAATACCCGTCGCAGCCTTTTTTTTTGGTCTCATGTATGAGTGGCGAAAACGTCACGCTCCAGGAGGTTCTGCCGTAGGGCACATTTCACTCAAGAATGCTTTCTGCGGTGAAGGCCGGCGAATAACTCCGCCTCTGAAACGGCAAAGTTGACTGGGGTTTGCCTGACTAATCCACTTGTTCGTGCTCCGCTGACCTGGAAGAAGATCTCATTGCGCGAAGCTATAGGAGGGGTCTTCCGAAGCGTGTCGCGTTTACACAGGAAATGGCACCTGAAGCAGGAAAGCCGAACAGGCGTCGAAGTCCATACAGTCTTAGACCTGGCTAAGGAAGCCTGAGAAAACAAACGTAATAACACTGCCTCAGGCATATCCTATGTGACGTGTTTTGTCTTAATAGTGTCCCCTTTTCCAGTCTCTTCGAAACACTCAACCAAGATGGAAATGCTAACGAAATGAATATGACAACTTTGTTTTCGGTCCAAAAGCTTCACAACAAACGATACTTGACGGTTGATTCTTTATGTTTGGCCACTGACCTTCTAGGTCCGATTGTAGCCCCCCCCCTACCGTTAGCGAATTACAGTACTACGGGTGCTGTTAAAACAGCATCTTCATTTTCTCGTACACCGGGTCACCAGTAAGCACTTGTTTCTTTTATTTCATTAAGATTACCTTCAGAAGGATGGCGAATTTCAGTCGCTAAGTTAATCCGCACGGAAACATCATTGTCTTTGTAGTGGAGCGCCGCTTGACCACTTTAAAATGTTTGCTTGCCTGGAGCTCCCGTCCTTAGACTAAAATGGAAAAGCAGATATCAACTCATACTTGAAGCACTCGATTTGACAACGTCTTGTGAAAGGCCCAGCTAATAAACCTGCCTGTACCAACACTATGTTGGTCGCACTGGATTACCTGTAACTCGATTAGGTACTGAGCGCAAGTGTCAGCACTGAGTAGACAGTGAAAAACGGAAAAACCCTTACATTCTGCGTAATAGGTTAAGCTTGACCGACTTCCCACTTTTCTTGACGGTATCTTTTTTTCTGCGCGCACCATGCAGTTTTTCGTGATTTAACCGAGGGCGTCTGAAGTCAATAACCTTAATTGAATCGTATTTTTTATTTGAGGAGTTTTAGACTATGGATGCTGGTAGGTTTATGTAAACAGCCCCCTTGCTAAACACTATGGTTCAACACTTTCTAGCCTTATTATCAGACGTTGGTGTCTTTTAATGAGAAATTTTAAACAGAACAGCGTTTGTTTTAGTTGTTGCATTAAATTTCTGTTTTCTATCACAAAAAATAGTAATGGGAAAACAGACCATTTGCTATTGCCCTTAGGCCTACGTCCGATTTATACGTCTTACATAGACATCATACACCATTTTATAGGTATTATAAAATGTTGTAGTCGCCTTTTTTGTCCAAGTTGATAATACCTCGAAGCGGTTTAAAGAAAGCTGCTGTCATTTCACGATCAGCTGATTTTGAACTTGTTATTGCTAGCTGAACAAGTGGTAGAGCCACAGGTTTTGCCCCCTTTTTTGCGGTGCTGGCTGGGTTTGTTTTGTTATATTCCGTTGCATCGTAGAGGTAATGTTAGGACTGTAATGTGCATCCGGCACCGTCTTGGTCCGTGGCGATTGTCATCAGTGACGAGAGAACTTCGGCACATCTTTTACCTGTTAAGTGCCTGGTGTGTTGTTGATGCTGTTGGTGTCGCTATTATTTAAATGCAAAGAGGACAACAAACAAAAAGGAAGAGGAAAACACAGGTAAAGAAGCGGCAATCACAGCGTTCAATGTATTTTACTCACATATTCAGCATGTATTTGTTCATCTCTCAGACAAGACATGCGTCTTAGCCTACTTACGGTACACCCGGTAGCCACTTAGCTATTGTGAAATATCTTTACACTGTTTCATTGAAATGGATTTTCCATCTTGTCAATCACGTAAGGCCGGGATTACATCTTAGCAATGGTGGAATGACAAAAAAATTCTGGAATGCGGTCTCATTAATATTGTGTACTTCGGTAGTTGAGCGCCCTTTCTCGTTGGATGTATATTCCTGGATGTTTGCTGTCAGGACACAAAAAAATATACTCCCGTTGGCAGTATTTCCTGGATGTTTGTAGTCCGGACTCCGTGCATGACAGTGCCGCTACCCAAATGTATAATCCCATGGCCAATATCTGGCGAATTAAATTAAAACCCATCCATCAAAGTGAGCGCGCGACATGAAAATAGGAAAGGTGGCTGTAGAAAACCGCACGTGCCGCAACTCCAGCCCTGTTTGTTTATGCTGCAGCAAAACTCGCGCGACCTGACTTGGAGCACTAACTTCTATTGTTTCAGCGACCGGCGGGGAATATGACGGTCAACAAACAACGTGTATTGCGTTTTTTGCGATATTTACGGCCCCGTCGTACGCCGCAAAATATGATTGAACACGCTTCCTGTTTCATAAATGAATAAATGCCTGAATAAACGCGTGTTCCTCGTTGTGAGATGAAGGCTTAAGGAAGGAAACGTGCAATAACGGTTTTGTTTACAGTTTTTATAATTTAACCACCGCCAATATCTACAACAGTTCTCAACCATGACTAGGTAGTTTGCTTTAGTTTCCAACGCCCTTCTTGTATGGGCATCTTGGAGCACCGTTTGTGGTCATTTGTGAGCCTGAGAGATCGAATCAAGTTAGGGGCTGATATTACTGCATATTGTTTGTACCCATTGCATCTTTAACCCTAACCCTCCTCAATATCCTTCACCTGTTGGAGGACTGAGGAGTGTTAGGGTTAATAATGAATCTGCTCCTCAACGTATTTCAAGTCCCACGGGGATGGACAGGGGTATATGCCACCCACACTTTTTGAGGTAGGGATGGGCTATTGAATCACCCCCTGTCCAACTTTTCGGGGGTGAGCAAAACATTAAAGCGGATTGTAAAGACTTATTCAGACTTCCAACAACTAAAAGTTTTTCAATATCACTCAAAAAAGGAAAAAGAATTTAAGAAGCCATAAATATGCCATTCGGAATACATATTAGTCACCCCCCCGCTTTTTAAAATTTTCATGACCGGGCAAGTCATCCCCTCTTTACATGTTCCTAGCCCCCCTGTTTCCAGCCCGAATTTACTCCACTGTGTTCCTCTATGCATCCCTGACCATAATAAGTCCAATAAATAGCAATGATCCCTGTGACGAACTGAAGAATTCCTCATGTGATTTTCACAGATTGCTTAAGAACTTTCAGCATCATTTCAGTTCTTCAGGAAACCCGTGCCACATCCCTCTCAAAGGGCGCCTCGTTTCGTGTAATGCGAAAGTGACCTTGACCCTACCGTGTCGATTCCGCATAATCGATTCTTGAAATTCGGTTGATGGATTTCAGGAAATTACGACGGTTAATCAAGGTTCAGATTGTAGACAGCGCGGATACTTTTATCGCGTCAGTATTGTAATTAATGCAACACTGTTTTCACGACACCGGTCGGTTCATGACCCCTGTGAGTCTGCCACAGTGCTCACCAAGTTTCTTCCCTTTCGCAGAGAGCATCACCATCTTCGCGATCATTCTCACCATCTCAAACTGAACTGGATGATTGTAGCGACTACCCCCCCCATCAGGCAGTAGTGAACTCCTCCAGAAACAAAGCGACGACATTTCACCGCAGACAAACGCCAATTGTCAGAGTATGATGTCAGATTGCTCGTCCCTTTTCCGGGTCTTGAACTTTTTTGGAGGGGAAAACAGAGGCCTTCACTCGGCAGCAGCTCATTCTCAGATCATTTGTACAGCCTACGGACGTAATACAGGCTATTTACAGTCTCGCTGAGGCTGCAAATTGACGGGCCGTGCCTGCGGCCGTGAAACGGAGAGTTGTTTGCAACACCCTGTCAACTGCGCGGTTGGCCCCGGGGCCACCTCGGGAGAGGACGGACGAATTTCACGGTGCTCGGGTTCCCTTCAGGTTTTCTAGGCCAACGCAAGAAAGCAGGGCACAAAAGTGCAGTCTGCATTTTGAGACCGAGAGACAATACTAGGCGGATGGTTTGTCCCTCCCTGGCGGTTTGCTTCGAGCTGAGATCGTGCGATGTCAAGTCCGAGATGTGCCGTTTGTATTTGAACGGGGCGCAGAGAAGCTACACCTTGCTTTCCTTGATGACCCTTGAAGAGAAAAATATATTTTCCCAAAATTAAGTTTGGTTTGACCGCAATTGCAACCTCGTCCATGGCTTCTGTACTGTAATTTGGACAGATCTCTTAACAAGTGAGATTTTGTTTATGTAGGTGACGTGAAGTTTGCTTAGAGAGTTGTGATCCAGGGTAGAAAAATGTTAATGGGCTTCTTTCAATTATATTTGCTGCCAATCACTGCTATAGCCAGAACTGGTTAAAGGGCTTCCATTCTCCAGTCGGCTGACCCAGACCACCTCCTCTGATCTCGTCGTGCCCCCACCTTTCCACCTCCCTTTCATCTCGCCTTAACACACAGCACGCTCTTTGTGTCATCATTTGCATTTCTTTGCTCGGCATTTACACTTTCAAAACAGCGCCCCCTTCGTAGCAGACTGACCCCCCCCACTTTGCCCAGAACAAATCCTCGATGTGAGGTCTGCCAACAACAAGGCACTACCCGTGCAAACCGAAGTTTGTGCTGGTAAAGATCATTATGTGTGGGATCGATGTTCAAAAGCAAACGAGCGGAGAGGGTTCGGATAAGAGCAAGTTTTAATGGGGGCTGGGCCATTCTTCTCTTGGGCAAAGGTCTTGTCGCTGAAGGATGAAGGTATCAAATTACGTGTACTGTAATTAAAAAGGGATGAACCATTCTATTTAGGAACCATTATGAGGGACAGCTTTTTTCCGCTAGTTTACATTAAGCGAGGTCATGGACCTATTTTGTTTTGCAAGCATAAGTTAGGTTTTTGTTCTTTTGTGGCAGTTCCTTCCGTTATTAATACGCGACTTCACTTGAGTACCGAGGTCTCTCCACAATGTCCACGCTTTATTAGCTACAAAGAAGTGACACTTGTACATGAAAGCACTGTTGTTATCCGTTTCATGGAGAAAACTTTTGCTGAGGATCCATTTGTGGCAAGTCAGCCGGCAACTTGAATCGGAAGTCTTATTTTTTGCGTCGGATCAGCCGTAATTTTAAGCAGAAGGGGCGCATGCGTGAAGAGTCTCGTTGAGGTGCCTCTCGCAGTTGAGGTATGGCGTGCGAAGTTAACATTAATAAATAATTAAAAGAGGTATCTCTATTAAGAATACAAATATCTCCATTAAAAATAGAGATATCTCTATTCCGGCATATCTAGGATTAGAGATATCTTTATACGCGGATCAAATGTTAACTTTGTACGCCATATTGAGGTGATGGACTTCCCTAACGTACGCGCCTGCACGATTGCAATAAAAGCGCCCGAATGTATAAGGTTCCGAAACATCGACGGACGTCTCCTCGGATTCGTCCTTAATCTAGGAGTGAATTGCTGTGACAAATGTAGCAAGAGCCGTGTGTACCGATTGTCTTCATTGATACATGCTTTCTTTGCTATGTATACACAGAAAGTTCTGCATTATCTCTGATAAAAGGCTTACAGTCAATATGTCCACAAATCTGTATGACAAACAGAGTTGGCGCAAATAAGGTGTCTTGTTTTCAAGCTACAAAAAAATATGTTTAGTAGGAGATAAGAAGGCCACTAAGACACTGATATGTTAGTCGACTCCAGAATGCTTTTTTCCCAACACTATTGAATTTGTTGTCTGTTGATTTCTTGATTTGGATCTTGATTTGAATTTGAAACAATCCTTCCCACTTGGCGATAGATCAGTATCAGGTGGGTACGCTACTGAAACATGGGGCAAAATTCTCGTTAATTATTGGGGGCACACCACTTGTCGATGAAATCGTATAAGCCCTGCTCGCTCGACTTAGAGTCGCTCGACTTGCTGATTGAGTCACTTTCGAAAGATGTAATGTTGAACTTGCTCTTTACACAGGAATTGCTTTAAGGGTGAAGGCTTATGGCGAGATTGGAAATAAGTGGGTCTGAAGGCAGTTTGAAATACAAAAGCACTCAAATACCCTCAAATTCCAACCTATTTGCATGTCCTGCCGTTTATTTTACATAGCAAAATTGCACCTACTAACTGTTGATTGCACACTGAAAAGTAGCTCCTGGAATCGACTGTTTTGAGAAGTCTTCTCTTTTATCGTCTGGGGAATCGGGCATTTATCCTCTTTAGCCATAGATTGACATTCTTTCTCGTGTAAGTGCTGCCCTTTGGTCAGTGAAGGCATACCTAAAAGGAAATTTTCTGCGCAGGTTTGGATACTTTGACGTTCTGGTGCAATGCGATGACTATTTAGGGGAAATGGACGGTGATCAATGGACGATTAGTAGGCCACAATAAAAGTTTCATCAGGAATTCCTCATGAAAATCGTTGCGGGGATCAACGTTTTTACCGGCCTCCGCTTTTTGCACTTAAAGGATTCTACGAAAGAATAAACATGAGGCATAAATCCTGTCTGACTTATTTCTTGAAACGTCCCAGGCATATTAACAGAAGTGTTATTTGGGAGACACTGTGCAGTCTGATAACAAACCTTACGGAGATATTCAGCATTAAAGAAACACCTCGGAGTCATTTCCAGGTACGTTTTTTGGTACAAAAAAGAGAGCATTTAGTTTGTTTGTTTGCTCGTTGTTGGATAATTTGTTAGGTTAGGATAAAACGAAAAGATTATAGCCAATCTCGTTTGGGTTAGGTGTTGCCCTTTTACGGTTCAAGGGCGTCAAAAACATACGGGATTATTCCTAAGGTATCATTGCTGGTTATTCTCATTCTTGTATTCGTATTGCAAGGATAGCAGTCCTTGCAAAGTAGTGGGGAAGCTGCGGAACCTGACCCGCAACCATTGTCTCAGGCAACGTTGCACTTGACGGAAAAGAATAATGAAACTCGAACGAAATGCGACTCACGCCACAAAGACTGTACTCTTCAGAGAAACCCCAACAAACTCGATCCTAGAGTATTTGAAAGGCTCTTGGCAAATGCTGACTTTTTCTCGTGCCGGTCCTCAGCAGCTGACCTGTGATTTTCATCGACTGGACATCACATGCATAGCTTTACTATATGCAATCATGACTCAATTCACAAATTACGAATATCCATTTGTGGATTTTACCCAACTGCAATTTCAACTCCCAAAGTATAAAACAAAGAAATTGTAACATTTTATGGTCACTGACAACTGAAGGATTACCCCCAAAGCAGACGTAGATTGTTGGAGCATCAAAATATCTAAATAAGCAAAGTACAACGGGACAAAGTCTGTTGTCTGGTGACCAGAGCCTATAATTATCTCTTTTTTTCGTAACGTCCAACGCACCGTGCCAGTGACGGAGATTTTCCTCAGGCAATCCGAGCAAACCCCTTGGGTATGATCTCAACTGTGCGAGAATACAACCTGTTTTCAGCCCTCATGATGGCTATACCTGATCCTTATGCTTAGTACAGATATACGTCTAGCTGATCCCAGCTAAAGTTAAGGATACACCCGATCCCAACCAATAATAGGGATACACCTGATCTCGGCCATTTAAGAGACTCACCTGATCCAAACAAATTGTTAGGGATTCGTCTGCTCCCGACTACCAGCTCGTTGTGTTTTTTTATCTCATAGGATATTCCACTTATATCCCGTTATCTTTGGCAACGATAGCAACTCCATCCTGTATCCTGATACCTTAAGTCTCAAGGAGTCGGGTTATTTTGACCCATCTCACAGCCAGGGGGAAGGGACGGATCCGGCCCCGAAGAACTCGACCATGCCACACCAAATGTTTTTGAAACTTGGCATGCATGCATAATCAGACACTCCTTATCATTACAAATGTGAAGTTTGAACCCAATCACACATATGCTATTGTTGTTATTGTCATTTGAACTTGCTACATGCTTGCCAGTACGCGTGCATTGAGCACCGCAGTGGAGAAGGTGCGCGCTGCGTGAGAAAGATATGTTCGATTTTTGCAAAAACCGTAGATAAGACTTGATGCTATGCATGGTGGAAGTACTAAATTGGGTTAGGCTTGCTGGAGGGTGACACCTGAATACGAACAGAGTATACTGTTTGAATGTCGAGTGTTGTTCACTATCGGTTCTTCTCAGAACCACACACTCATAAAAGAGATATTTTCTTCTACATGGTGCAACCGCAAGCCTAACCTATTTTATGGTGTGCAAAGTTAACGTTTAATCCACGTGTACAGATATCTCTATTATTAATAATTATTAATTAGGAATAGAGAAATCTCTATTAGGCATTAATAATGGAGATATATCTATTCCGTGAATAAATGTTAACTTGGCACGTCCAGGAATAGAGATATCTCTATTCTGGGATTAAGTGTTAAGTTTGCACGCCATACTAATTTATGCCAAAATCGTGTTAAAATGACCGCAAAGAGTTACTGTAAAACTCCCCAAGCCTCAACTCCCAATAAAAATGCACTGCAGCGATACAGGAAAAACATTTCGACTGGGGGCGGATTCCTGCCACTTAAGGCACATGGCATTTGTATTATAAAGTAGCAACACAAGAAAACAATTGTGCTGACTGAAGGAAACAACCAAAACCTCCTTCGAAATTACATGTATAATAATATCTATCATTAATCAGGGAAATTGCGATTTCCAACGGATGGTTTAGATACATAGAACTAGAGCTAGCCCCAGTGGAACTTTATCTAGTTGTAGGAACCACCTGTTCGACTCAGAAGTTTAATGAGGACTGTATAAAGCACACGGCTTCCTTTTAGCCTTATTTAGCGGTGAAGATGCCCAGAATATGTGAGGTTGTCTGCGTGGTATGGCCTTGCTCGTTGTGTAAGTCCCGGCGCAATATTAGTTTTGACGACAGGCATAGCTTATCGAACTTGTTATCGCTATACAAACTGCATTTGGAGTGAATTTGAGGTATTGCTGGCTAAAATGATAGGAATCGTATGATTTGCACGTTAAGGCTTTTGGCGGGCATTTCAAAGATGCTATGGATGATCCCTCACAATTGTATGTAAGGGGCGGTGAACTGGAGGTGAAATGAATACGCATATGCGTGCAATTTGTAAGCCATTGATGTGCAAACGTAATTAAGACTAGCATTAATAAACCTTTTTGCAAGTTAAAGTTGAATAAAATCTGATACACTGAGTAATCTGATCGCACATAAACATTACAATTTGAACCCCCAGACGAAAAACGCTGTTGCTATACCTCGGGATTCGGGACGAGCTTTGCATAGCGACCACCAACTCTGGAATGGACAAGTTGCTTTGTGCTCTTCTCCATTGAAAATGGTTTATTGGTGCAAGGCGTCTCTTATGTAAAGAAGAAAAAGGTTGCCCCGAATCACGAGGTAAGAAACAATGTCTTAAGTATGTAGAATACAAATTTCTATGTTCATTGAACCCAGAATACTAGATTTCAAGTTTAACTCGAAAAAGGCTTATTCTCACGAATCCTTTAGCTGGTCAAGGATGGGACCTAAACAGAGAAAAGTGACGCTTCGACATTTAATTTTGCAATTTGCATTGTCGGGAAGGGGGTGGAGGTGTACTGTTTATGGTGACATTCGTGCCAGTTTCTTCTTTGTTTCGAGCAGCTGCAGGATTTTGCCTTCAAAAACAAAACCCGACAGCCAGTCCGAGAACTAACGTTTTACCTCCACCAATCATTGGCATAAGAAGTTTACAGGTAAACATAGTTGCCGCACTGTCTTCTGTAAGGGTATCAATGTTTACAGAAAATAATTTATTTGTGGAGTTGTTTACCGTCTCCAATCAGGCTAAATATAGTCAACAGTAATTAGATATCGTACTTGAAAGCGAATTGCAAATTGTCGCGTGCATCAGTAACTGGTAAACAGGACTCGATGTTGTTTCATGCAGGGTTTGTTTTTGGGTAGTTCGTTATAACCATCATTAGGACTGTAGAATAAACCGCAGTGGTGTCGGGATTTCCTGTTGAGCTATATAAGAAAAGCGTTTTGCCGTTGGCAACGGCCAAGGTTAGAAAATCAAGGACTTCATTGTGTTAAGAGTGTTCACGCGCCAATTGAACCCTTCAACTGCCTCACAACTGTCTGTCCACGGCTAATATTGTCAGCAAAATCTGCCGCTCATGATCGCTCGTTGCATTCCCAAGTGGATAGGTGTGCTTGAATTATGACTGGCAGGAATGGGGCAGTGCAGTGCATGAGGACAGATATACGTTTGGTTGTGAATAGATTCGGGCGTGAAACTGCGCTAAATTGTAGTAAGTTGGATACTCACAGGAGGGCTAATGTGAATTTACTGATATCAGAGTGTGTCATGAAGGATTATATGAGTTAAGAGCTATGCATCATTGGCAGTGATATCCCACAGAAAATGATGCTCAAAACCTAAGCCACGAACTTACTCGTTTAACTACATTATCCTCTACGCTTAACTACACCCACTAGATTTGCTGCTCTTGGAACTGAGTCCACGTATTGTTATATCGAAGTCATCATGCAATGAGAGGTGTACCACAAGATGTTTTGTTTAGAGTATGTAATTTATCGTCATGACCAATGTTGATATTGCAATCGAAAAATGTAAACAGACGGTCCATCGTCCGCGCGAATCTGACCGACTCGGAATTTTCGTTCAAGCCTCTCATTAGAGTTCAATTACTCTATGCCGTTACCGTAAAGAAACCATCACACCCGTTTGACATTTTGTGCACATTTTGAATTCGATACGCTGTGGTCCTACCATTGTCACAAATTCTTTAAATACACACGGACAGGTAAATTACGTTTTTCCTTGACATCTGACTGCTTGTAAATTATTGTTCACCATGCACTCGCTCATTTAGGCTGAAAAATACAAATAATACACGTCAGTCTACAGAGTGAACCATTCAAAACTCTCCCAATGCTCTAAGGACGTGTTTTGCTCTTTAAGAATTAAAGATTGTTAAAATGTCATTTTGAAGATTAAAGACAATTTACCAAATCAAGGATGTTTTGGCCCTTACCGATATTATTTGAATTCAGATATGAAAGTCAAGAAATCTAATAAGAGCTGGAGAATGTGTTGAACGCCTATTCCCTTTCCGGTCCTGACATAAGTCTGTCCAAACGGATGGGGGATACGCCCCCAAAGGGTTAATTTTTAAATATTTTTTTTTTAAAATTATTATGATATAAAGGCAATTTCGAGGGGCAATTTCATTTCCCGTCTGCCTAGAAGCGATAAAACTTGTGGATTGAGTGTCACCCTTCAGAAACGCCATGAGGAGCTATATGAAGAGATTTTAGCCCCCTCTCCCTTGCCCGCCCCGGAAAGTTGCTCAGGAGCTACGCTTGTAGGACAGAAGACGTAAATGTGTCCGATAAAGTAAAGCTTTCATCGCTGTGGGCTCCCTTCAGAAGCCCGATATTAACAGACGGACATTTTGAAAGAGGTTCTTCGATTCCTCTTTTCCCCCTCCGGCAAAAATGCAACGACTGGCAGATCAAATTGTCCAACGAAATTGCAAATCTTGACACCAATAGAGGGTTTGCATGGCTGCCATCTTACAGGCCAGTGCCTTTTTTCTAAAGGGTATGCAGAAAAGAGGTTTCGCTGTCGAACAAAACAACTCCCCTGCGAGGTTGCTACCACGCTAAGACTCCATTGTGAGGAAACTGCCTCTCGTTGGAGGAGTGTTGTGTAAGGGAGGGGCAGAATAAAATGTTTTTGAAATTCGTAAGAACTGGGTGATCTTACAAGTATGTTCTCTAGCTGAAGAGTTTCAATGTATGTGTTTCTTCGAAGCTTTTCCTATAGTGATAGGGGTAAATAAAAATGAAAGACGTGGACCATCTTTTAGCTTTGGGGATAAACCAAAAATTCACCCACCTCCAAAAAAAAAAAAAAAAAAAAATTGAGGGTTGAACTGTTCAATTTTTTCAACCAAATACTCACTAACCTTTGATAAATCTGTCATCCTACCTTGGAAATAAGCATGTTTCGTCAAAGCAGATATGCTTTCCAACTTCACTTGCATTCCTCCTAGTAATTCGATATTTCCATTGAGTAATTACGCCTCCTTTCAACCCAAATGAAGACGAAATAGACATTAAAATACATATACATTGAGGCTAAAGGTGTTATTAAGTGACATTCAGAGCATCTATGCCGTCAAAGTAATTTCGAACACTGAAATGAAATTCCTCTAAGGTCACAAATTCCTCATCAATCACAAATCAAATAATTTCTCAGTCACGGGTAAGCTTTTGTCGACGGATCAAGTGGGACCCTTAACGACATATCTATCAGCAATAACCTTGCTTTTGCAGTTAGAAATTTACAATTCAGAGGGTGCAGAGCCTACAATGGGACCTTTAATCTTCATAATTTATTATAACTCCAGCTTGAAGCTTTCATGTGTCTCAGCTTTCCTTTTGTAGCTCTTGAAACAGTTTCGAGCTTTTATAGACGCTGGGAATTTCCTTAAAAGAACATCTTACTGTGCGTCCCACGTACAGTTTTTTTGTAAGTATTGTAACTGTGTACGGGGCGCTGCCGAGTTTTGCAGCGGGCTGTAAATTAACACAGTTTTGTCAATAAATTGACACAATTTAGTGTTCGATTAGTGGGCTTGCATTCGTAGGGTTACTGACGAACGTTGTGCGTTGTAAGCTAGACATCTGAGGCTCGTTTGCGAGTACAGTAACCGGGAATTCTTGCCATATTGACCATATTGATACCTCTACGGTATCCGCAAATCTGTCGAGAGCATTGAATTTCGTAATTTACCTCCTAACAAACCTATCAGGTGACCGTGTGGTGAACTATTTTTGCAGAAGCCCCCTAAAAACCTGAAACATAATGACGTCACGCTTTGCTTATGCGTGAACTGTCCACTTTCCTACGTGGACTTGACGGATCGCATCCACCTCACCGCCACAGGAAACCTCACATGTAAACAAAGCGTGACGTCATTGTGCTATGCGCCAATTCTTCTTGCCATTTGCAGCGGGGGGGGGGGCGCTTATGTTGCGTTCAAACATTGGTCTATAGCGACTGCTTCATTAAGACTGTTTATATGCGCCAATAATTTTTTTATATATCAGCATGCAGGCTATCTTCCGATTTCGAAGTCAGTAAATTATGCAAGTGTAGGCCTCTTTACCACGAGGAAACTATTCATACATATCGGTGGTATCGGCTTTCTTGGTGTTGCATCCACACTTCACCCTGCAAGGTGCATGCTCAAATCTAACGGGCTACCCTGGGGATAAACTGACGCGATCCATCTCAGCACACCAGTGATTAAAGAGATGGGTGATTCCCTCGCGAGATGACCCACACCTCAGATCCCAGAAAACACATCCTGCACCCGTCGGATGTCTCTATAAACTGGAAGCCATAAAGTCGTCAGCTGAGACCAGGCTTGTTGCACGTTTTAGCTCCTATTCTCTCATGTGACCAGTGTTTATTACGTTATAAAAATCCCGGTCACGATCCTTACCTGCAAGGAAAGCAGTCACTATTTTCACTATTATTTTGTTCGAGGCTATTGACTTTGAAGACTGTGAGCGCTGATCCTGGGAATCCAACACGCGAGGATGAAGCTAAGGTGAATTCTTTGGGGACAATGAAGTTTCACCTAACCGATGTTGCAAAGCATCTATTCAACGATGGCAAATATAGCATACTACATACGGCATTGACAAACTTCGTAATGACCGCAAAAGCCGACCCCATCGCAACTTTGAAGACATTATCACGAAGAACTAAATATGACGGATGACATTTATTTATGAACCAGCCCCCCCCTTAATTTTTTTCTCTTGTATTTTTCTCGAAATTCTGCATTAAAAATCTTACCTAAACACTCTTTATTATTGAATTGAAACCGATGCCTAATTTACCAAAAAAAAAAACCTTGGCAAAATTAAGATGCTAAAGAGAATTGTGCCTCATTCCAGAGCGATCTCCTTGTGAATTACCGAGCAAAATTGATCAATGAGTCTATGAGATATATAGGTTAATGACTCTACTGGAAAATTAGGCGAGATTCAGGAAAACCCTTTAGATAATATCGCTAACCAGGCCGTCCGAAGAGTAAACGTTTTTATACACCATCAAGGGTTCGTGATCATATCTTTCGTCGGTGTTTTAGCAAGCAGACGGTCAAGAACTCTTCCCTTCTTTTGTGGGTATTTCTCTAACTAAATCAAAGTTTATTCGTTGGAAAAACGAATCTGGAATACTAAACTTGTCTCTTCTGTTTCCATGCCCACACAAGAGGAATTACGTTGTTACAGATAAAAAATCGATGAAAAAATCTCGCAAGAAAACCTTTCCTGTTTCGTCCGACCACGTGGAAATTGCTTCCTTTGTTTTTCCATGGTTCGAATTGACAGTATGTGCATCATCAGCGTAACCATTTTGAAAACTTCTGAAAACATGAGTATTCGTCTTAAAAGAATTAACCCGCATTAATTAATTCACAGCCCGTAAAGTCTCCAGCGATCGAAAATACCATGTGAAAACACCTCATCTGTCTGTGCATGTAGGCCCTCGTCTTGTTGCCCATCACCTGAAATAGAATTCGATTTGTATACTCCTACCTTTAAAAAAATATTGCATTAATAGAGACATCTCAGGCAGCATTTTGTGTTGTTTAAAAAGAAAACAACGACCCAAAATGTTTTTGAAGTGCGGAATGCTGTTAAATGCAATTTTTATCGTTTTGTGTTTGCAGAATAAAAAAGCAATTTTCTTGCGTGTCAGTCAACCGCTGAGCAGACTATAAGGAGACAAGATTTCTGGTAAGTGATGTTTGTCCGTACTGCCACTGGCGGCTCCCCATCAATTCCAAGGGGAGTCCTGCTGGCGATAAATGCAAAGGTACTTTATCACCCTCTGAAACGTTTATACCTACAACGACAGATAGGAGGAAAAGTGTGAATAACCCCACTGCATAATTTTTGAAATGTGTGTGCCGTTGGTTCTAGTGCCCTCGTCAAAGTGAAAAATTTAACATTCTGATGTCTGGCACATCTAAATCTCTCCAAAGCCAAATCTGATGAAGGACTCTTAATTGAACAACAGGTGCTGAACCAGATTTGCCGTTTAGAATGCAGCAGCAGGCCTGCGATATAAAGAGATACACAGTGTACAGTATCCTTACTGGATTAGAACAGACACCCCATAATAAGAACTTCAAGACGAAAGTCTCTCGCCCTCTTAGGGCGCATGTGCGCAGACACTAAAATGTGGTGGTGAAAAACGACACGCGCCTCAACATTTTACATTGACATGACGTAAACTGCTTGGTATGGCAATTACGGGCTGTTCTAGCTAGCGTCACACAGGAGAAATGGAAAGCATAACTAGGACACACTCAACCTCGGCAGTTAGTCTGTGACGTCATACGTAACGAGCACGCTGATTGGCAAGAGCCCGTGCTGTAGCTTCAGAAAAAATCGCTTACGTCTCTAAACACAGCGGCTCATCAACCTGTCAACATGGTTTGTCGTCCCTACTATGTGTGCTTTTTCCGCGCGAAATTCCGTTTACCACGCGCCGTGTAACCTGTAAACTCAAAAGCGTTCCGGCTGGCTAACTTCCCAAAACAATTGCCTTGTGCTTGCTTTTCTCCAGCGTAGTTAGTACAGCCTATGTGAGTAACCCGTGTGTTAATTGTACCAGATGATTTATCAATGTTCATTAATCTGTGCAGAACAATTGAAGATATGTGAGTAACCCGTGTGTTAATTGTACCAGATGATTTATCAATGTTCATTAATCTGTGCAGAACAATTGAAGAAATCATAATTGATTCAATGATTTATCATTGAAAGCGATTCAAGAAGCAGTCATATAGGCGAAAGTGGAAAAGACAGTGTGAGTGAAGGTTGAAATATACCAATACACCAAGCTCAAGGCTCTGTACCAAGCTAAAAGACCTGTACTGATAAGGAGTATTACATTCAGGGGCTAGAATATAGAGGCTGTTAACATCGAGAAGAGCGTATCTAAATTGAAGCCTTTTTCTGATGGAAATTGCTGTCAGAATTCTCATGCAATTCTTATTGCCAAATTGCGCAGGCGAGGGTAGTTCCCCAGAGAAGCGTAGTCGGTAGTTAATTGCAAAACTAACTCCAAATTATCCCTGCCGTGTGGTTCGAATCAGCTTTGTTAGTTCCTCTTCCCCCGGGGCCGTTTTGTTAGTATGTTCCCGTCCTCGGGCGAAAAGAGTTCCGTTTTCTTCCCCTAGGAATAGGGGATGTTATTGCGGGTGGCGGGTAGGATCAGACACCGGCAAGGGCGGATTAACAGTGGAAACCTTCCAGGGAACCGGCGAAACGCAGACTTTTCCTACTCCCCGGCGGATGATTTGAGCCACGTCAAGAAAAGCTAGTAAGTTGTCCCTCCACGGGACCATGGACGAAAAGCTTGCACGTTTCCATGGAAACTCGAGGATAGCCTTGTCTAAAGTGCGAAGGAATTTCATACAGACACAGGCTGTCTTTACTTGCCACTGAAATGAAGATGCACCCCCCTCAGTGCCCCCCCCCATTTTGGCCGGGGACTCTAAGGTCTGCATAAGCCGAATCCTGTTCCACCGAGGGTAGAAACTTGTGTGATTTCTGTTACTAAAAGGGGAACATTGACTAACAGACAGTGTGAGAGGGCTTGAACTGAGCAAAACAAATGCCTGTTCAGTGGATCTGCCCTTTAAAAAAAAAAAATTAAAGGCCGTTTCCCAAATCTTGGATTCGGCACACGCTGTGGCTGAATTCAGACGCCCTTTTGACCAAATGGAAATACTAGCGATATTACAAACCCTGCTTTGCACGGCATTGTATCTGATGCTTCCGAAGCTGAAAGTGCTTTTGTATTGAAACACCCGTGTGGGAAGTCTCAAATTCCGTAAACTTAGATCGGACCGGATACTGAAGCCACAGTCGGTTGGCAAGTCGGTTCGCAGAAGTTTCGGTAATTCTGGATGCCTGAAGATCGAAAGAAAAACCTGTCGAACTAAATGTAGAGACGCGCAGGACACACAATACTATGGAATATAGTCAAGCTTTGTGCGATGACTACTTGAACACAAAATGTTGCGACTGGAAGATATCTTGTAAATCTTCTATGAAAGTCAAAATGCCTGGTGTAAGGCTGCCTTAAAGCTGAAAGGGATGTTTCAAGCCTTCCCTGTGTTATCATAACACCACATTGGTTCGTGCCAAATGTAAGGACGACTAGTATTCCCTACATTCACATCTGTTATGACATGAACAGTCGAACTACGTAAATGGCAATCTATAAAGGCAAATAGCGAATCTCTTATAAATGTACTCCAAGAGAAAGGGGGGGGGGGATTCCAAAAGAGCGAAAATCACTCGAAATGAGGGGCCATTATAAACGACAACTCTTTTTCGAGTTGTCCTTTATTTGGCTCCTTGGCAGAGTGAAAATATTTCTCTTTTCGAGGGGTTTTCAATCTTTTTAGAGTGGGTTTTATTCTTTCTAGTGTCGTTTTTACTCTTTACAGTTGTTGTTTACAGAGAATTCACTCTTTTTAAGAGTGATTTTTTCACTCTTTGGCCTTTAGAGAGTAATTGGGAGAAGGAGGTTCTCAATTTATAAATATTTTAATCAACTCATGATTTCTGTAGACTAGGCCAAAAGTTAAACTTGCATTGAGCCTCGATTTACCATCGATCCATTCTAAAACGGAGTCTTAGAATACCTGCAATTAGAAGTGTGTTATTCAAGTATCAATGATATTTTTTCACTTAAGGTATAGATGCAATGAATCATTGTTTGTAAAAATATTTCGAAAGGACAGAAGCATCGCGGCGCCTCTCGTGTGCTTTCCCGAAAGACGAACTCAGGATGTGTTTATCAAACAAGTGTAAACACTCAAGTATATATAGTGCTTGCACAAACAGTTTGGTTTGCGAAGCCATTTTCAATATGGAAAGGTCGAAGGGGAACTATCGCCAATTGCCCAACAGTGACCGTTGTGGTTAATGCCTTTGGCCGGGAGCCTCGGTGGGATCTAAGATGTTTGGCACTTTACCTACATTTGTTGAGTTACGGTTGGCTTTCGGTATTGGTATTACACAGACATCACTTCTGTCGACGTAAACCATTTCAAGTGTCGACTTTTAACCTGCTGGCGAAAACTACCTATAGAAGGCTACATGTAACGGCACATTTGGTACACCGCAAGAGTTAGCTTTCGTTAGGAAAACGAAATGTGAGAAATCGGTTTTTTAAAGAAACATTAAAATAGCCGCGGAGTGAATTCGATCATTACTCATTCCACTTCTGTAAACCAAGTCGGCTGGCAAAGGCCAGGCGGCATCATTCGGTGCATTAAAGCAAAGTAAAATATGGAGAACCAAGTCAACATGCAGAACATAAAACGATACTTTGCAGACCTTTGGAGAACGTTCCAATTAAACCATAAATCTTCGTTCAAAATTACCCAAGTGGGGGAGGATTTTACTCTCCTTCTTTGTCGGAATTTCAGTACTGATTTTGAAAGCGTAACGACTACGCAGAAACATCTGTACCGTGTATCATTTTTTTCCCATCAAAACTAAAATTAAACCAAAAGAAGTGTGGAATGAAACGGATTAGAGGTTTTTCACACCACTAGCCTTTCATATTCAGGCTGTCTCCAAAACTCCTACGTGTATCGTCAGCAAGTCTGCAGCATCCCGATGATTGTGGCACGTCCTTATATGCTCTGTTGTGCAACACTTATCCTCTAATGGCTACTTAAGATCTAAAGATGAATTATTTTGACGCGTTCCGAAATCTCGTAAATAATACCAAGTGTCAATTCCAGTCATTTGAATTTATAACATTTTTCACAGGGGATGGCAACCTTAGAATAGAGTTTTTTCATAACACGTACCAAGGTATTTGATTCTGTGTTGTCGCAGCCGCGTTTTCAGTGAATAATGAAATCCCACCATTGAAGAAGTTTGCTTTTCCCCCAGCTTTTTACTGGGTCTATTTACGACGCATTGCGTCACCATTTCCGCATGCATAGCAAAATACGATGGTTACAGCCACCGCATCCCATGGTGTCGTCACTCTCTGCCACTGTAGGATACGGTAAGACGTGACAGGCAACCTAAGGAAAGAAGTCGCGTCGTGTTGTCACAGCACCCCTTGCATTGGTGATGCAAGTGTGTCGTAAATTGTACACCATGGCACCTGATATGAAATGGTCCGAGCATATTCGGATGTAAGGCGGGGTCCTCTCAGGAATGTTACCCGAGATGTGTGACAGCCATTCTGTCAATCTTTTCTGCTACAGTTCGCGGGTCGCGTCACCTTCTCACGTCAATAATACCGCATGTAGAAAAACGTGACTGTTTAACGATTTCTCCTGTTTCCGCATTCAAATACAGCGCACAATTTCACCATGTTGGCAGGGCATAAATGCATCGATGGGGCCTCTTACATAAACATACCGTTCGTGTGACGTTAAATCTACAAAAGCGTCCTGTTTGCAGTACGATGTAATCCAATATGGCCAAAACAAATCGGTGACGTCATCAAACTTGGGTCTATACGAGACGTCAAATATATAAGAACAGCGCATTCTGATTGACACTGATTCCAGAACGTGCAGTTTTTCATCAGCTAATGAGACACAGACGATGGCACTGTAAGTGGTAAAAACCAAACAGTGACCCGGTCAATACATGTGGCCCCCACAGTCAGGACAATAACGTTCGGTCTGCCACAGGATCCGTCGATGTATTAGGGGGAAAAAAACGATTTCTTTGACATGGGTAGCATTTGAAACTTAAGAAAAAGTATCATAAAACGATTAATTTGACATTATTTTAAATAATGACCTTTTTAAAAACCCCTAAATTCGTATTCCGATACACGTTTTGATGGTTTTATTATTATTATCATTATTGGTTTATTAAAAACCTGCTAAATTGCAGACAGATGGCTCAATTTAGAGACAGTTTACAAACATTAAAATATAAACAAACTGGTACAGACTGAAATAAAAAAAACAATAAGTAAAATTACAAATATGAATCACATACAACATTTATCCATAAAATACAGAATAAAAGAGGTCAGCTAAAATATTACATACAAGACAAGGACACAGCAAATGCACAAAAAATTAAACACACAAATCCAATTAAACATTTTACAACAAATTTAAAACATGGATTAAGAAAAGACGATTATGATGATGATAATGATGGAGGTGCATTCAGAGCGTCATTAACAAGTCTATTAAAATATTGGACCGGACTATTTTTGAGGAGATTAGTTTTGCATGTTACTTCGTAAAGAGTTCTTTTAGACCTTAGTTTCATAGGATGAGGGCTTTTTGATTTGACAAACCACTCATTAAGCTTATTTGATTTGTTGAGGTAGAAAAGCTCTTATCAAAATACAGTGTGTATCAAGCTCGAGCCGTGACTATTATACAAATAGTGACTGCTTCCAGTTATAGTTAACCTAGCCTCCTGCGGCCCAACGTGATCCACTGAGTGTTCTGCTTATAGATCACCGACATCATGACTGACCAAGTGCTAGTCGAAAGGCATTCCCTGTTTTACCGAGCATGACAAAAGTATACGCATAACAGCCAAAGTAAATATGCCAATAACATCTAAATAACTTGGCACCTGGATTAGTGTGCAAATACATTGTAAATATTCCCAAGTGCTATACAAAGCTATAGGTTCAAACATTTCGGGTGACTAGTAAATTTCAAAAAGTTTCTTAATCAAAGATAGAAGTGCATTTTAATAGCATTTAAATTAAATTGCTCAGTTTTTGTTCCTTGATATTTTTATACATTCATTAATAATAGCTCACGTTTCTTAATTTGTTTGAACAGTAGTTTAATCTTCTCAGTACATCTTAGATGTTCTGTCGTATCCTCGTTATTTTCTATGGATTGTACAGCAGTTAGTCACGTTCCAGGAGCATCATGCTTAAAGCAACATGAACTGAAAATCTGCTTACCGGAGAAGCTAAGCTTAAGTTCGATACGTTCCGAAGGAAGCTAAGTGACTGACGTAGTAAAATATTCACGGAATTGCCAATCGTGGAAAGCTAAAAAGTCTTGAACCCTTCTTAGTTCGCCTTAATATGGGTCATCTATACCCTTGGCACCCTGCCCCAGTTCTTCCTTTAGTCTGCCTTTGGGTCCTCTTTACCATTGGCACCCATGTTTACCCATCCACACCCCTATCAGTACTGCCACACCTGAGTAAGTTTACCCCCTACGCATCACCGAGCCAGCCTAATCCCTTCTCCAGAGTTCCTGCCTTCACGCATCATCGGATTAATCCCT
>NW_019091364.1:2964254-3110184 GCF_001949145.1 Acanthaster planci
CCGAGATACAATGTGACACCGTACCCTGAAAAAGACACAAAAACCAGGCTTGGATCCACTCCCCCCAAAAAGAGATGAACAAGAGCATTTACGAGAACAATGCAAACATCCTGTCCAGAGCCAGATGGGCAAAATCGAAAAAGTCGCGTAGTTGAAGCATAGCAGCAAACAAGCTGCCAGGTAAAGCCTCAAATAAACAAGATGGAACTGCAATCTATCGACCACAAACGGGCGCATTTCATTTTGTTGTAAGAACAAATAACTCACTGTAAAAGGTATTCATATTCTAAGCTGATATGTTCACTGGCAGCGGAAACAACCAGGTAAACTGGAACGAAAGTGATCATTATGCTTCCCTTTAAAAATCAGCATACCTGCAATTTTTATGTTCTTCTAATGAAAGGGCTGATTTTACCAAGACTAATCTTTCCCAGACGGCAAACATTTTTCCCCCATCTTGTTCAACAGACACTTATAAAAAAAATGAGGTTGCAGCCATCGCTACCTGGTCATCGCCAACGACTTCTCCTTAATTGGAGATGCAGCCCTGGAAAAATTAAAAAAAGAAAAAGAAAAAAGAAAACGCACCCCAAACACGCCCGTTTGTTCGTACCTTCGTCTACAGTTACCTGGAAAGAAGGCATTTTAGGTTATACAAACACATTTTCCTGGCTTGGGTAGTAATTTTACATGATTTCAGTGCGGCGTGCCTGCTTGTTTCAGTGGCCTGAAGACGAGATGGGTTTCGGGGCTGGCATTTGCACTGTCTGTTGGACGAAGTAATTAACACAGGAGTCCCATGTCAACTTCGATTCATGTTCACGCTCCCTACAGACTGGGTTTCCGTGTGGGTAAACATAGTTACGAGTGCCTGCAGAATTCAGATGGAAACCTGAACCCCGGAAAACTAATGAGAACTTAAATATATGCCAATAAAGTACTGTATCTTCAATAATACCGGATACTTGCGACCAAGCGCTTGTTTTGTTTGTGGTGGGACATGAATGTATAAGTATGGTACCGGTAGTGGCCACTCTTGCTAAAACAGCTTCAGGCGTAAGAGTCGGAGAAAATGGCATGTAAAACTCCTGTACGACTAGTTCAACTGACGGCCCCTACTTTCATCCAGTCGTTGGTATTGGATAAATGTCTCAGTCGCCCTTGTCGTTTAAAATGCAGTGATGACATTTGCTCTGAGAAAAACAATACCTCAAAAACTTGATTAAAGTGCACTCTTGCAAATGAATGTAAATGAGTTTTGTATTGAAACTAAACCGCAATTTTGATTCTCTTTATATATCACTATACCTAACATATGCCATTGAACGCACTCTCCTTTGAAATTTGTAATGGATGCTAATTTACTTGCTGTTGTGGTTGGTTTTTCTCTTCTCAATACTCTTTACATGTAATTCACTCCTACGACTGTCGTAAACTCCCTTAAAAGTAATCTCATGCAATTCCATCACAGTAGCTTTGTCGGCTTTCACGATGACATTTTTAAGTCGCTAGATGTGCGGTGGATTATCTCAAATTCCAAGTTATGCCCCAGGTTTGAATTTGCACTGAATGACCTGGTAAGAAAACGAGCCCCGTGGAGGAAGGGAAATATTCTTATCAAAATTCATAGCACAAGTCATCCCCTGGTAGCACAGCGGTAAAGAGGGACATAAAGCATATTCCGTCCGAACAGGTCGCAAAGTAGGCAATTATTTTCTCCCGAAATAAATGCAACAATTAAAGTTTTTGGTGTTAAGTTGAAACTTGGGATGTTAACATTTTCAAACTGAGGACTTCATTTAACAATTGTGGATGATGCGTTAAGTTTGCTTTCTCTGAAACGAACCAATTGAGGTCTAGAAATACACAATTAATTAAAAATCATTGTCTTCGGAAACAAGTTTCATCATGCGGTCTTAGAGCTGGAAAGAAATTTGAAAGAAGTAAGGAAACAGTTTCATGAAACTCTAAATCAGTGAATGCATGCACATGCACGATAATCTGTATACATTGCCAAGGAACCGAACACAAGTAGTTTGTATTACGAAAGTGGTAATGTGTCCACAACACCTAATCAAATTTGAATGAGGTCTACAGTTTTGAATAGCTAAAATCATTTAATGTGATATCAAAAACAACAGTTTCTGACAACTATTTAGGAAGAAAATGAAATGATGTAGCTTTTGAGTTGCGTTTTGGGGGGTTACCATGTAAAGTCACAGTATTTCACTCGTATGAAAATTTATATTTACAGACAACAAATGGAAGGGACAAAGCTTTCACCAGTTGTTGACGTGAATGGAAATTGATTTCTCAACATGCATGCTGAATGACAAATGGAACCGGTTTGGGAATATTCACTTTTAAAATGAGCAATATCGGGAGACAACATGAAATATAAATTATTACTGATTTCCACCCTGAACAATTTTGTACGATTATTAACCATTTCTTTGTAAACATACATTCAACTGTTATTAAATGATGTAATGCAATGTTATATTGGCATTAAATTTCACAAGTAACGAACCGTCTGTTACAAACGCGGAGCATCAACGTAGACACGTAGGCCTATTTAATCAAAAGAAAGGATTTTGACCTATATCTTTCAACTGAACCTACGACGATCTATAACCCCGACAATAAATTAAATTATTTTAACAACGGATGGATCTATCGCCTCTTTCCTGAAACCAATATGGACATATTATTCAACGAGAAAGATAAATACATGTTACTTACCTAAGCGTTAATATTGCGTTGGATTATTTTGTCATCTACCTATTTACACAAGGTAGCAGGCAGAGCATGAAAAACGCTGGTGCAGTTTCATAATTTGAGGCTACTCTGAGATAAAAAATGACGAAAATAGCACCAACAAAATTGATGGTGAAGATGATGAACAAGCTCTGCACAAAGCCTCCCCAGGAGAAGTTTTCTTTTAATCTAACTCTGATGGATTTCCTTAACAATATAGCCGGCGCATGCTTACACCGTAAAAGGTAGGTGCCCTTTACACTGTGACCTCGTGCGTTGATTTGTCCATATGTCTTTGCAAAAACACCTGTGCGCAAGTATTGTAAACACGACAACTAAATTGCACGTTAAAATGCATGGCTATACGGTTGATCATTATTGCACAAAGTACAGAATAATTCAAGTCATTGTGGATACGCATTATTCCAGTAGCAGTCACACACGTTGAGATTTAGTAGATTGTATCCATGAAAAGAAAAGTTTGCTCTTGCACCTGTCATGGTGAGTGGGAGGAGCACTCTATAACAGCTGTTACACTTGTCGTGTCGTCGTAAATGTGTGTAAAATTCTAATTCAGTGCACCAAGTTACGAACAGCTTCAGTGTAAATACGAATTTCAGCGTACAGCTTACCTATCAGAGACATCCAAATCAGACAAGATGTTCTGATCACTTGGTGCAAAACTGGTAAGAAAAGACCCGAGACGAGGTCTTGGCATAGAATTTCTCAGCCCCATAGGCAATACTTCTAGTCTCAGACCAAAATGCTATATGCATAGGATATTCGGTTTCATGAAAAGAGCGGTACCTGCTGTACTTTACAAATCAACCCTGTGAAATCTTAGCACAGTCCCACACATCTGCATTGTGGTCCTATAGGAAAACCTTCAGTCACTTTCAGGAAGGAACTAATAGATAAACCCGTAACTGCATAGTCTAGTAAATATGTACGTTGGTATTTTAAATCTATTTTATGATTTTTTTTTAGTGTAATGTAGCCATCTCTGTCTAGAAAGTGGGTGGGCAATGTTGAAATCAAGCCGAAGTGAAGAAAGCAAACAACGCACTAGTTTTGAAAAAAAAGATACCAATCAGGGTAAATATTCGTCTGCATATCATACACACAAGTCTCTCGCTTCTGTGAGTTCCCTTGCATAGTCTTGCTAATTGACGAAGCGAGTATGGTTTAAAGGCAAGTTTTCGTTTCTTGGAGAAATGAGACATGTTCCTACAGCTCCCCTTTGTCAAAAAGTGGACAGATTCCATTTCCCGAGATCTACAATTAACCTAGCTATACATGAACGGTTGTAATCTTTCATGATAGTTACACGCGATTTACTGCTATTGGTTACTTGCGACCGGCAGCAATGTGTGAATTTCTGAACCATATGGAGATTCATCTATCCTCAGCCATTTAACGTAGCTGGTCCAAGTGTTGCCAGGGGCCACTTTACCTTCATGTTTCAACACAGCAACACCCCCATCGCCCAGCAGTGTGGGCTGGAGACGGTCGTGTGTGATCACGCATTCAAAGAGTGTTTCGTATTGGGCGGGAGCCGTTGTCGAGTGTGTTTGGCGAGTCGTCTTCCTCCGGGTCGGGCTGTCAAAGAAATTAAAACGGGCGCTACAGTGATCCGGCTGTAGTACACACAAACACGAACGGCTTACGGAGTTCCTTCGGGGGCCACGGTGCTTGTGCGATCAGGGAAAGTTTACCCAGACTTGCTAGTAAATTGCTAAAGAACTCCAGGGCTTCCAGAAATTGGGTAAGCGTTAGGTTCAAAGTTGCACGGTTTATGGAGATCGTGCTTTACAGGGAATCAGTCGGACAAATATGCATTTGGTTATGCATTAGCAGAGGTATTTTTTCTTCCAACAGTACCGACTTCTCCTGCATTGGTTTCGCACACAGCTCAAAGTATAATGTCTATTACATACACTGCGTTAACCGTTTCAAGCGAGGTAATAGCCAGATCAAGACAGTTTGCGCGCTCTATCTGACACAGGAAGGCCGCTTGGACATGAAAGCACATTGTAATGCCAAATGCTCCACTCCCGAGGACAACCAAAGCACACGAACAAAACGTCGACCACACACTCGCCGGTTCCTATCAGGACCGTACCTCTTCCCAAAAGGTTCTATCCACATTGTGTTTCCGAAAGCCCTCTCTTTAGCCTATGCCCACCAGGCAAAGTTTCAAGTCTTATCTACACTGTAATGTTTGCTCAGTATCTGGGAAGCAGCATTTGGCAAGTACATTACTGCTACTTGCCAAGTAACTCCACCAGCATCGAACTGTTAGCTTTTTGCTGTACAACATGCAAAGATTTATTCACGGGTTTGAAATTTCTATAACTTGAACTGGGTTAGGCGCATCAGACGGCCGCTCGCAGTTGAAGCATTGACACGTGCAAGTTTACTACAGAGCAGGCGGTATAGCTGGTTCGAGTCCAGCCACAGAACTCCAAGAGTGTTTTGGGGTCTCGGAACAGTACAGTACTTACAGGATTCTGTTTTGATACGTAGGGGCAAACACTCATTTTATAAATTTAGCAATCTGATCTCTGGGAAAAAAATGACTCCTCAGAAAAGTCAGAGCGAAACCTACACTGTCGCCCTCCGCGATGCTTGATAACACGACAAGCCATTACACACGCCATCACTTGTGCAGGCAAATTACGATAGAGCCGCGACAGGCCGAGTGCAACCAACCGAGCCATCATGTGGCAAGAGATCCCCGGGGGCTAAACGAGCACTCAGTACTCTTTCTCCTCCTCTTGGCGTGATCTGGGCCATCCCTCTCGAGCGTGCTCTGCATCCACAACATCCTCAGACCTCCTCAAGGACACACGAGACAAGGAGGAAGAAAGAATTTGGCGAGGAAAAAAAAGAGAGTTGGGAAAAGAGAAAGCTGAACATGAGGGGAAAAAACAGCTCGCAACAGGCGGAAGGGGGGGGGACCCCCGGACAGCTTTTATCTATCGATTAGCTCAACTGATGCGGGAGCGGTCGCTGGAGCGGCGTTTAACCACGGCTCGCTACACGGCGTTTCGTAGGCGCTCAGCCTTTCAAGCCGGAGCAGGCTGACAGTTAATAAAGCTGAGGTTATAATCCCAGCAGTTACGACGTTACTACCCATGTATAATTCTTGAAAGGGTCACCAGTAAGCAATTCTGCAGGTCGCACCCGTTGGCTATCGGTACCGTGTGAATAACGAGTAGTTGATCCCAGAAGCGTGCATGACTCTCATCGATGTAATTTATTTGAAACATATACTGCAATACATTTTATGTCTATTCCTCCTGCAGGATTCGCCTGATTAATGCACTACAGACAGATTTAAAACCAGACGGTGCAGGGTCGCCGTGTGAAAAGTATACATTAAGAATACAAGATCGATGTATCCTGGTGCATTCTATTTGAAACAAGTCATGTGTTCATGCATGAGTTCCGGGATTATGCGATGTCTGCATTAAACGTTGATATGTATGCATTAAATGTCGCCAGCAAAGCACAGATGAACATTGTGGACGTCCTTCATGCATGCATTCGTTAAAAATGCGACCGCCGCTATGTAATCATAAAGGCTGCAAAGACCACGGACCAAAAGCAATGCAACTGGTCCCCTAGATGAAGGGGAGGTATGACCGCGACACAATTCTCTGCCTGCCCTTCCTACACTTTTCTCTACCTGCCCCTCCGATGCATATTTGTCATCAGTGATTATTTTGTAGGTACAGGTTTCTGTTTCTCTAATTCAAGCAGTACGTACGGGTGACATTTACGTCTGTGACTAGTTCACGATGACTCGTTCTTTCTGTTTTTGGTACGAAGTAAGAAAATGGCCAGCATTTGATTTTGTCAGGAATAATGACATTTCTAAGGTTTACTTTCATCTCGTTTGTTTGTGAAAATGGCTACCTCAAAAATTGCACTTTCCATTACACTTGTATCATGTTTTTGGTCAGTTTTGTTACGACAAAGGCACCTTTAATTTGGTGAACTTCCCAACAAATTTTAAATGTTTTTTAAAATTGACGTTTTACTGTTCAGTAAGTAGAGTACAAAAATAGTGTCAAAGATCAGATATCCTGCTTATATTAAACAAAACGACTTTTTACTGATTTGTCCTTAAACTTGCACATTCTTGTCGCCACATCGTGGTATCATAGGGATACTGATAGACGTGTTTAATATATTTCTTGTGTAGCCTTCCCCTCGTACCGTGCTTCCCGCAGAACGCAACTGTGACGTGCTGCAGGCGTATTATGGCCGTTTCATTCATTGGCATGCCGAGCTGGGAAGACTGGCAGAGTGATTTTTTTAACATGGGGGGGACCCGACTTGAAGAAAGGCTATAATATCGGCTCAGGAAGACTTTTCATCAAAGGAAGTCCGACACTTCACAACAGGGAAGCTTCTACGTCTATAGTCTCCTCTCAAGATTGGCCATAAAATCGTTTACCCATAGGAAAGTAAAGTGTAATGTGCGAACAACGTTCAAAATCTCTCAACCTCGAATAACGAGGCCATTTTGTTCTCTAAAGAAGATGCCTAGTTTCTCATGTGACTTTCTCTTCCATTCTCCATACATATCAGCAAATAGCAGACAGGGGGAAAAGGGGGAAAAACTCGAACCTATTTCGTATGCGGCCGTGTGTTGTGGTGGTCATTTCATTCCATCATTAGTTTATCTAGTGAATTAATCACCATACGTGTATCTCATGTTATGCTGCACTGTGCCATTGTACATTTCATTTCGTGGTTGGTGAGTACAGAAATATTTGGACCTTATACCGCACCGTACTATACTGCTTTTCCTGTCATTAACCTTTCGCACTTTATCATTATTCATCTTTTTTATTGTGCGTCTGTAGTATCTTAAGTCCTTAGATCTCTTGTGTCTGCCGCTTCAGCGTACAAGATATATATGATTATTATCACATAAAGTGTGCATAAATATCTAACAAATGTAATGGTTGGTTAACGTCTTTGTCTTGGATGCAGCCCGCGGCTTTTGTGTGGAAGTCTGGCTGGAATGTTTTATATAGTGACTTGGAAAAACAAACATGTGGCCGTCATCCGTTCGATCAAATGTGTACCAAATGGAGCTCCGTTGGCCTTTGCTGGTAGTTTTGATATCCAATAAATTATCCTGATAACTTGAGCCGTGTGCCATCATAATGTGTCTCTCTCATCCTGAGCATTGACAGTGATTGAAACCTGACCACCATGAAATGCACACTGTTCAGCCATGCGTGTTATCGAACACGTGCTTTCACAATGAAAACAGAAGGTTAAACTTTGTACTATGAGTGCAAAGCTGCGTGAAACCCCATTTAAAGGAATCTGTATTCGCAAAACTTTCGTCAAAAATAGTTTTCAGAGAACTGCAGGGTATGCATGGTTGAACTCGGTAATCTTGCTGATGGGAAGATGCAGGGGGAGTAGTTTTACCAAAAGCGTCTTTCGCCGGATGCAATGTGGTAGCTTACACCCAGCCTAATTAACTGGCCTGGTGGATTCTAACGTTCCCAAGGGCGTGCGCATGATGACCTCCAACTGCTATTTTATGTCTCGGAAAAGAGTAACTGGCTTGCTGGTCAAGTAGAACATCGTCATTCGTGTGGAATTACCCGATGTGCCATCAGAAGTGACGTATATACATCTGCCCGGGCTGGGTATGCAGTATGACTTGCTCCAAAGAAATTAACGTCAGGAGAGTCTTCAATCGGTGCAGAAAGAGATAGATCCTCTACAACCTGCAGCAAGTTTGGATTCGAAAATGGGACAATTTTCAAGAAACGTGGTAAAAAAGTCTTGCAGTTTAGTCAAGAACCTTCCTATTTCTTCATAGGTGTTTCACGCACACGCATAGTGACAGGCAATACTTACATGTAATCACAATTTTCCGTTAACCCATGGTTGGCATTTCAAACTGATAATTTTGCCTATCGACCAAGGTCCTCCTGACTTTGTGTCCACGTTGTTTTTCTTTTAACAGGTGCTTTGTTACAGATAACGCAACAAATCAGAAAGAAATCTCTTCGTGTTCCAGCTCCAAAGTAGCAGACTCTAGAAAATTTTGAAAGCGCGGGGGGGGTGGACATTGTTTAACTTCATGTCGTGTAGTACATTTTTATTTTAGTTTCAGTTATATTCAGATGTGTGTTTCACGTGATTGCAGGGCAATTTTTAAATCAATTGAAATCTTGGTGTATAATATAAAAAAAAATGGAAGAATATTTCTTTACTTAGCTACGTAAAAAGTTCCTTAAAGCATTAAGGAAGCTTAAAGCTTGAAGCTTAAGAAAAAAGGAAAATGTAACGCTCAGTTACTCTGGAATTTAATGTATCGTCCCTGCTGAAGTAATCTAGTATAGATCGCGTAATGAACGCTGCGAAATGGCTTCCCAGTGATTAGTATATTTCAGTGACATCATCTTTCTATCGGACACCTGATTCAGAGAGACAACCAAGGTCTAAACACTATTCTCTCAAACGTGGTGTTTGGTCTTTCGGTGGTAGAAATGTAAAAAGAGTTCTGGTTGTTGTAGGAAATTGGTTTTCCTACTGCTGACTTGAATAATCAGAAAGTGTAGGATTGCATCCCTCGCCAGAACAATGCGTCTGTGATTGAGGGGCCGTTCGTTTCCTGTACAGATTCCCCCGCTCCACCGCTGCTCGACACCTGGGGCTATCTGGAGCAGTCATTTCTGGCAAGCTGTAATTTTTTTATGTCGGTTATCCGACACCTCCCCCCGCTCAGAGCCAGCGGTCCTGAGGGAGAGTTTCACACTGCACGTGTCCAGCCTGTCCGAGTCTGGTGCTTTTTGTTTGCACTTTGGAAGAGCAGGTACTTGCTCACAGGAACGAAATGTTGTTTTGTGTGTCCTCAATCGTCAATATTGTGTTCAAATTCGGTCCTCAAAGAAACTCTAGTAACGTAGTTACGTTTAAAAAACAGGGAAACACAATGTCTTGTCCTGTAACTCCTTTGTGTAAGCTTGTGGTAATTGTCAGAGGCGGGTCTCGTTAATCAACACATCATATTCAGTCCCATGTGGTCCACCCTGATGTTATGCTCTTCCGGAGGATTCCCTCCCGCGACTGCAATTGTCACCTCTTCTGCTGCAGAAAGCTGACCGCGGGACTTCTGCAAGACGTGGGCGCCACATTTGAGTGGGCCTGGATGCAAATCCGATTGCCTCCCCCGAAGAGGTTGCGCCGATTGATTTTATTTTTTAACACATGAAATGTTTCCCATGTTCAATCTGCAGAAGCTTTGTGCATGCGCTCCCCGACTTTCCAGATGGTGCTTGACTCGACGGTTAGAGAGATTTTTACAGCTGTTGCAAACGCTTAAAAACCGTATCCTGTTCTCGGTTAAAGGTACGTTGTCGTTTCTAAGAGGCACACAAGAGAGAATTAAATAGTTTACATTAACCTAGGGCATCAGCATATGAAATCGAGGTTGCTGCACCATTCAAGCCAACGTGATCGCAGCCACCGTGACGACATCTTGATATCGATATTTGAAATATCTACCAAGCTCGAACATCAAGGCACCTGATCAATGATTCAGATGGCCGAAAGTGTGGAGCTCGTGATGATCCCCGATGACAGCTTCACATATGCTACGTGGCGTTTTGAATAATTCTTTTAGCACGAAACCCTTGTCATGCTCCTTCTGTCCGTCTCAAAATAGCTACTCGTGATATCCTGTCGTGGGCTATAGAAATGTTGCACTGCGGACGGGAAACCAGATATGTTGCATGCAGACATAGAGACTGCTGCTGTGAATAGCCTTGCATGGATATGTCTCTGAAAAAGGCGTTTCTGCTCGCAGTGCATCGGTGACCCTGGGGAAAATGTATTCTCAAAGGTCTGGCCAGAGGTTGATGACTACTAAAGAAGACAATTACACGCGTTTCTCGGATTCCCTCATCGCAATTCTGTGAATATTTATTGAAAAAAGACACCAGCGCAATATTTACAGACTACCACACCCAGTGTCCTTTGCTTTGATACAGTTAATGCAGATAATAATATGGTAATATTAGTATAGTAAAGCGTATAATGTTTCAAAATATAGGTTTCTTTTAAAATTCAAGTCACCAAATACCCTTTTCACGTTTTGGGATTATTAGGGAGATATCCTGCTAAATCTTTATCAAAAGATATAAACATTTTAAGGTTTGATTTTGAGGTGTACAGGTTTGATTGACAAATATGCCACTAAGAATCACATTAAAGCTTTTTCTTGACTTTCTTTGAAAAATACTCCAGTGTTGTTACTTTTGATTAAAACAGCAACCGATTTCAAATGTTGTAGGTCCAATTAACATGTGTGTTTCGAGCTCAAGTGAATCGCCGCGTCTGTTTTGCTATTTCCTAGCTGACATGTATTTTATTTTGAAAAAAGTGTTTGCCAAAGATCTTGATTCATAATTGTAATCCGTCGGAAAAGAAATGACCACAAAGAAAAGAATATTGTAAAATACTGAACGATACACAAAAGCACCGCGTGAGTTAACTCGAGTGACATTCCTAAAGTAAGCGGCGGAGTATTTTGAGACCTTCCGAAAATATTCGCTCTCTTGAACCCCCCTCCCCCTAGTGTCCAGCTGCTTTGGGGGATGCGGTCCATTACATCAGTTCAAGATATTAGCTTTCTGGCATAGGATACGTGCGTCTGCCAATACCTGTATATGACCAGTTATTGCGTGGGATTAACTTCATCCGTGCGATATAACGCGGCATGCCCCGTCGTCCTTATCTGAAAGTGGACTTCCCAACGGCATAGTTCACATGATGAAAAATAAACGAAGGCAAAGTGTGCAGAGATTGTCAGACGTGCGATGGGTTTATTAATTTGGGGGTAAGCTGTACTCCTCTGCTTGATTCCTCGCTCCCTGGCCGCTCCCGAAGTGACTTCCCCTCTTACGTGTTAGTTAATCATTCACCCCTGCCTGTTGATTACCATCCAACTTGTTTTTTCCCTGCGTTAGTGTACGCCACCTATCCCCAAACGAGGCTGTCTACTTTCTGATTATTGGACAGTTCAATATTAAAATAGTATTTCGGATCAACCAGGGTGTCTGTTTTCACACGGCGACCGGAAAGCTGTAGCAGGGCCCGGATGGTTGTGTTGTTTTGTCCAGGCTTGGAAGCTGATTTGCTGCCTCGCTTCCTCGAGTAATTACTTGATCGCTAGCTTTTTTCTGGTGAAGTGAGTTTCTTGCTGTTGATGTGTTGTGTTTTAATCTGCTGAGCACTGCGTTCTTAAGCAAAAGTAGCCGAGGAAGAAGCACACTTTGCACTGAGAAAAATTCCCCACTCTAGGAAGATCCGGGACCAAACTCACGCCTGGATAATCTCAGGGTGGATGTCCAACGCGCTTTGAAGACACTTCTCAACGGATCTTTAGTTTCCATTCATCCGTGTACTTTGTGCACGTGTCAACTGTCACCAGGAAGATTGCATCTCCCTGATTGTCCCAATAAGCCCCCTCCCCCTCCAACAATCCGGAGCGGTGGCTGTTTCTCCTTACATTAACAATTTTTCCACCTTTCATTCGAATATCCCACGCAGATTCAATCGCCCAAGCAGAGCAGGGAAAGAGGAACGAGGGACTTGGAGAAACTTTGTCAACTGGCCTGGAGACTTTTGAGAAAAAAATTAAACTTTTTAAGTGGACATGGCGACGACACAGGAGGAATGCGATAAATTCGCAGCAACGTATCAGGCGAGCGCAGGTAAGTGACTTTTTATGTAATCGGAGTTTAATCGCTCGTAAGATTTTTTCCTTATCAAACGGACTTACGAAGACAATATTCTTATACTCACGCGTTTAGACTTCAAATAGACGATTTTTTTCTGAAATCATAACTCTGTACGTTTACCATGCAACTCGTCCATTTGTCTTGGTATAGCCTATGTTGCTTATGTAACTCTTTCTGTTAAAATACCTCGACTTGCAACTTCTACTTTCCTTTCACGCATAGCATTTCGTAACTTTGACACACTAGGGCCTTGTTCCAGTTACGAGTTTTGAAGAAGACTCAGGAAAGATGGGCACTATTCTTAAACTTGCGACCCACCCACTTACCTATATGTACTCTTCTGTATATTTTTGTGTTGTAAACCTCTGATCCTAAGGTCACTTTGGTGAATCTTGGGATAAACATCACTGACCTTTGGCTAACATACTTACTCTAGAGCAACAAACCGAAGAGTTAGAGAAGAAACGACTGGGTGTACTAGTTAGTACTGGGTTGCTGTAGTGTTAATGAACAAACAATTACCTCTTCTTTACCTGAATGTATTTGTCATGAGGTCTCTCACTGTGTAAGATCAAGCAGTAACTTGTACATACCCTGGCAGACGGTACTATAGGCAATGTCGGTTTTGAAGGTTTTAGGGATGAAATTTTTGCGTTTAACGAGCTGGAAATCTTAATTACTATGCTGTGGCACATCACAGACAGGTGTCGAACCACACCGGTGGTGTACCGGGGGGGGCTTGGAGAGCTCAAACTTCTAATAAACACGAAATACCGTACTCACCTACAACTTAAACTTACTAACTCCAGATAGCCGTACATCCTAGTCCCCTGTGATGCAGCAACTGAGGGTGGCGCTTGATCATTGTGGGCGGGGGGGGGGGAGGAATTCCCGTCCAACCGCCCTCTCCTGTCAAATCTTGGGTGCGCCATTGAAACACACTGTCCACTGGCGATTGGGCACCTTTAACCTTCATGTGCCATTCTGCACGTACGAGATGATGCTCTGCAAGAGTCAATCTCCTTGATTTTGAACGAGACATTCGGGGTATACACTCGTTCCATTTCACCACGCTCCATCGTGCTCAAGCAGCACATAGTGTTTGCTTTCAAAATATTGAAACCATTAAAGGGTACGGGTTGCTCACTGTAGACCTATTTTGATACGTAGGACGGCCCCACGGGGGCTGTGTACATTTCATCCCTGAGATCTTGGTGGGTCACAGTCCGCGTTGTTCCGAGGAATTAAGTAATGTGCAAGAGGCAAATGCTATCTAAACACCTTCCAGGTGGGAGAGATTGACGCCAAAATATAACTTTCCGTGGTGATACGGTATGTCTGCTACAGGTTTATGGCAATTGAATGGTATTAGATCTAACTTTAATAACAAAAACAGTCGGCTGCTCTCGAGCAAAGTTTTCGAATGTTTTTGTGTTTTAGTAATTGATCGAGACGCAAGAAGGGAAGAAGCGATAATTTAGTAAACAGCTGGGGAACCAGTTACTCATCTCCATCGTCAGTTTGGTGTCTGTGAACCCTTTAACAGACGGTGACATTTAAAATGCATTTTAACCACCCCTTCCACTGATTAGAGTCAAAATTCAGGCTCATGGACTGATTCATGTTAATTATTCTATGCCATTCTGTCTGGTACCTGGTATGTGTCAGTACTGTGGGCGCCATTTTTAAACAGATCACATTACATCGCGCTCGAAAGCTCGTTGAAAAAAATGACAGATTCCGCGTCAGTGCATTCGGTAAGATAAATCACATACATGTACACACATACTACCGCATATTTCCTGTGCTTATTTTTCTTTCTGTGGCATCGGTCTTTTATGGTAACAAGATGTTCGTTTGAAACCGTTAGTTATCCAGTGTTGCTGCTCATATCTGTTTACAACACCAAACCCCCCCCTAACTTAGACGCCTTACACAAGAAGAACGGAACACAGTTAACAGATTGGGTATAGTTGCCGACGGGATGGGGGGGGTACCAACCGTTTACTGAATGTATTGTTTTTTATCGTTATATCAATCTACAAAAGACAGTCGGTTATTACGAGGATGATTTGATCTTGTATAGCTCTCCTGCGGTCTGATTATAGACGATCGAGCTTATCAGCAGAAAATCTGTCTCCTGACATCACGCTGAAGTTAACGTGACTGCAAAGAAGCTCAACTGGAGCAAGGAAGCGTCTGTGCGAACAATGTTTTTTAACACCGACCAACCAAGTTTATATACCCCCTATTACAACGTGGATTGGAGATGTAAAGAAAACTCGTCGTAAAAATACTGCAAAAAATTGTGTGGACTCGCACATTTGGGACGACGGGACCAGTCTTTATTAATGCCTTGAAAGGCTCGTATGCATTTTTGGTGTCATTTTCGGATTTACTTGTTCTTAACTGAATTGGGGGTTTACGTTTTGTTGATAGTCTAGTTTGTATATTCTGCCCATAGAACGTTGTTACCAAGTTAGAACCTTATAGAAATCTTTAACTAAAACCTGAAATTACACTTAACTTTACGTCATTCCGACCTGTGTAAGGTTTCGTTGACCATTCCATAGAAGGCTGTTGCAACTCCAGGCATTTCGGGTGTGTACTGTCAAGTTAAAGTGTAAAGATGTGCTGATAAGTCTGAAAACCCAACATATAACTGTAATTGCCATTCGTTGAGAACCTGTTAAGAACGAAGGACTATCAGGCACAGGCACACTGAGAAAAATTAATTCCTTGAATAGATTGTTAACGTGGTTGTTGTTAACGTGCACGTAGTACATGGAGTCCCCATAGTTGTATGTGCTTGACAAAAGGACGGGCACCTGCGTGGAGTTGCTATACCTAAGTCGTGCCTTTGTAAACCTGTTCAGACAAAACTATTTTTAGTCGATAGCGCACGAATATTACAAATTTACAAATTCTGGTTAAGTATGGTGCCACACGAGGGTCCATGTGCTCAAATTATCAGGCAACCTGGAACTTTGCCGCAGTCACGCAATAATACAATACAAAGACAGGGGAAAGGAGACCATTTCTCAAGGTTTATTTGCCATTTGTCTTCTCACTGCCAGGGTATCTTGCGCACGTCAAAATGCCGTGAATATCTGGCGGGCAAACATCAAACGCCGGCCGTCTGCTCATTCTATTTTATCGATGGCAATTACGTTAAATCGGGGCGCGACGAGGAAGTGATGGTGATTGGTGGTTGATAATAAACCTATCCCCGGTGCTTGCAAAAGAGAAGCGCTTGATAGACGTTGCGCATGGTCTGGTCAAAAAGAAGGCGCTAGCTTAACTGTTACCATAGTAAGAATACGATTAGCCGGCCCAGCAGTCTCGTTCCTTATAAACAGTTCATGATTTACACTAATGTAGTAGCGACAGAGAGGAAAATCTGTAGTTAACATGTGAGATGTAGTTGATATATAAATCCGTCGGCGGTAATGCTAATTTGGGGGCAAAATAGGCATATTGAACCGTGTAAACCCCCGCTGTGGGTACTTTATTATGTTGTAACCGTGACAATTATGTGGTCAGTAATGTCGCACTGACGATTACTTAGGGACAAGCCTTCTTTATTTCTCCCGAGATATGAATGGGGTTATGGTGACACTTCAGAGGTAGCGTTGTTTCCTGAGCAACTGAAATCACACATCTTCTAACTGGGCAAGTTGAGCACCTGTGGTCAAAATATCAAATTAGCTGAAGACAATTTGGGATCTCGGAACACCGAACTATCACGATTCGACTGAGAGTCCAGTTGATTTTGCAAGCCTAGGGACAGTTGCTTTCGGGGAATAAAAATAGGCCCCAATGGCGGCACTGTGTGTCTGACTGTGGCCTCCCTCTAAACTGAACCTGATCTGTCACACAGCTCAAAAAGGTTACGTGATATACTCATCAAACTGTGGTGTGGACCTACTGATGGTAGCCTGAACTTCCACTCTGCCTATGAGTTTACGTAATTTTTTCCAACAGTTTATTTTGGACTTGCACATGTAAACGCGGGGTTGTTGTGCAACGGAGTACCACTAGGAGTCATTTAAATTCCGCGAGCAGGGACCCCATCGATTTTTAACTACTGTGGTGAATGATGCATGATATCTGCCCGACTCTTTCTCTACTGACACTTCTTAGAGCCTTCTGTTGAAAGGCCCAGATTTGACGTTGGACTCTCGTTATCAGATCGCGAAAGGAATGTTTGAATTCGCGAAGGTGTCACGATGGACAGATTACCTATACACACGCACACAATCTTAGCGCGTCTTTTGGGGCAGTCTGTATTTCATTCTTTTACATTTCCCGCGGTTTGTAACAAAGCGGGAAATTAAGTCTTGTAAATTCAATTAACACCTAGCGTGCGGGTTCTGCTTGGTCTATAGGCAGGTGTATTATATATATCATTAGGATTGTCAGGATGGGAGTTTTTAAGAGCGTCAAGTGTCTAGATAGTCAGTTCTAGCGAGCACATAGACACAATCGGCACATTGGAATTGTTATTAAAGATTATTAGGTGGTCCAACACCAGCACGGAGGAGAGCACTGGCAGTTTTTGGATACAGGTTTCCAGAGCATTTTGGAATTTTTTTTATCCCTTATTTTTCCCGGAAGTTGCGTCCTCGGATGAAGTGCTTCTAAAATATAGAAGTAAGACATACGATCAGAAGTATGCATGGTTTTACTCGCCAAATGATGCTATATATTGTGTTTAAAATCAAAGACAGCACGAGAGAGAAACTGTACATTTTTCATTTAAGACTGACAGCAGTACAAACGACAGTTTCACTGTGGATCCATTTGGAGAATGATTCCGTGTTATGGCTTAATAACGATGTATTACACAGATAGCAGTTAATGCGAATTCTCCGTAATGGAATTTGAGATACTCTGTATAGAACTTAAAAAAGTTTACAGAATATGTCATAACTTGCAATCATGCTGAAATATAAAAGGCGAGGCATGACCGTCAATTCTCGTGCTGCGCCATCGTCAAAGTTAAGAGAAATGAGTTTAGAGTATTTTGTCGTGTAAGGAGAAGACTCATATTTTCTTCACATGAACGCATGCATGATTCATTTTTTTTCTCACTTATCGAGCCAACACTTCATGCTCATTAGATTATAATGTATTCTCGGGAGACAGTGAAAGTTATCGTAAATGGTAAGAGTTCATCACTCACAAATATGGCATTTTTGTTTTTGTCCGTTTTGAGTCTAAAATATGGAGGGGGGGCTTTCAGTCATGCCCAAAGACCTCGTTCCATTTTCCTCAGAGGGAGGGATTATTTCTCGCAGAAACGCACACGCCTTGTCAGATTCATCACCGTATTCGGAATGACTGAAATGGACAACTTGATGCAGAACAGACAAGGGGTATCGTGTTACAAATTGGCAAACGCTGATGAGCTGGGGATTATCAAAATAGAAATGGCCAGAGCAGTAGTGGCTACCCGCTAAGAACTCATACTTTAAGACTGGCTGTTGTTATGATGTAAAGCAAGCTCTTCGAGAATTATAAGCATGTGAACAAATTGCTGACGTCTCTCTTTCTAATCTAAAATTTCGAGGGGTTCTAGAGGTTCGGCAGGTTTGACGTTTGTCAAGCTGTTGATGGTTTCTTCTGCAGTGACTGATTAGGCTGCTGTTATGGATGTAGATGATGATGTTGGTGGTTGCAACCTGCGGCTGATGCTAGGTCAGCTCTCGACGAGCACCGATAATGCAATAGATGAGTTGTGTTCGGTAGGGCTAACTTGGTGTAGATTTCTGCCGCTGTGCAAGTGGTTGTAAGACGATGCATGGTGCTCTTGATGTTACGGGCGATGCTGCAGCTTTGTCAATTCCATTACTTATACCCGGAAATAAATGGGACGGAGGGGTACCCCCTACATGTCCAAACCCTATAGACACTCTATAGACTATTATTACCTAACCTTTGCTTTGTCAATTCCATTACTTATACCCGGAAATAAATGGGACGGAGGGGTACCCCCTACATGTCCAAACCCTATAGACACTCTATAGACTATTATTACCTAACCCCCAGATATCTGAATTGGCCATATAGCTATAGGCCAATTGCATGAACCGCGGGCGGGGCGGAAGGGGCTCAGACCGGAATATTACCCCTACTCAATAGCTAATGAAGCCCCGTAGCTTCTACCGGAGCTCCCCTCCCCTGGTTAACCCCCAGGCGAATGGGATGTACACTTATATCAGAAGTAAGTAGTTTAATATGTTGGTGTTTTTTTCCTCCAGAAAGTTCAAGAAAGGAAAACTAGGGGGGGGGGCTCAATCCCCTGGCCTTGATTAAGCCACTGCGTTAGGCCTACTTTATGCAGCTGTAATTATTCTGTGCTGCTTTTGTTAGAGGAGTCATGTTCTTTCTCTTTAACCCTATACATATACACCATCCTTCATAAACAAGTACCCAGCGTGGAACTTCTAATAGAGAAATGAAGTGGCAGACATAACAGTGTAAAATTAGCCCGGTCCAACGAACCTGTGGAGATGCGGAATGCCATGTAATAGGTAGAACCCATGCTGGGTTTCAAAATTGGAATGCCCCGGCCCCGTGCAATGCACATTCGCAAATGCGCATACTTGATATTCCAACGTAAATTGCTCGGGTGGCAATTGTGATGTGGAAGCATTTATGATTCCACCAGGATTAACTGTCACACTCGGCCATAACATTGGGAAGACTTCGGAATTTCATCCTCAGAAACCTCATAGTCTATTACTGAGATCCCGATATGTTCACTGCCCCGCCATGTACTAATTCTTGAATTCGGCCGATGGCCAATGCCAGGGTTAGACCCTCGAATGCAATGTACACTCTACAGAAAACACATCCGTGTGTGAGAACAGCAAGGTGACACTCATACATTCATTCGATATTATTAGGCATGTCACAAACGTATTAATCAGTTTTGTGGCAGCTGGTAACCCAAAAATCGATCACATTTTGAAATTGTTTCAGCGCAAGATAGAGGCTTCACTTTATCCCCTTTGCATTGCCTTGTAGACTGTCCGGTCTCTTTGCCTCTTTTGCGCTGAATAATTCGTATGCACCAGAATGACATTTAGTTATTACTCAGTGATTCTATCAAAGTGCAATCAAAGCTTTTAATGTAACTCTGCAATAGAAAAGCAATTATTTCATCTTCAATACAGAGCGTCGCCTTTTGGTAAACTTAATTTAAAATGACAAGGTCCAGTGACTTGACTCTCTGTAAGAAATTTGATTGATTCTGAAATCCAACTTAAGTTAGAAACCGCTTCCAACCATTTTCTTACCCTGCCCAAATCTTTCAACAGCTTGTCGTTAAGAGGTAACAATTAATTGTTTAAGATGTCAGTATGATATCCATATTCTCGGATATTATATTTTTACACTTCATCTACGTTTTTAAATTGCTGAAGCTTATTTTGCGAATTTGTATGCAGTGGATTTCATCGAATGTAATTAAAATGCTAATTGAACTTTTTGCTTAAAATAGACTGAGACGGGTATTGACATGCAAAATCCCTAATGGTTGATTTCAGAGGAATACCAAAATTAGAATACTGGAATTAATAGTGTCTAAATCTGCGCTGAGCGTGTCGAGTCCGGCGACTCTCACTGGGAGGAATGTAATTATATCGTCAGTATCCGAAAGTACTATGACCGCCTACAAGATTGGTTCTTCATTGCTCTGGTGAAGGTTTCTTCTTTTTTTTCGTTTTGCTAATCAGATTTCTATTCTGACAGAAATAGAATCACTTGAAGCCGAGTCAAATGGCTATACATCGTGATCAAATTGGCTCTTATTTTTTTCTTTGTTCTATTCCGCGGTTTCTATCCGCGTTTCCATGAAAAATGTATTGGAAGACGCCGTGCACTCTGTAGACAAAGATTACCGTAATTACTGAGGTTGTAATTTGTCGTCAAAGTCGGCCTCCTTGGCAAAAAATTCACATGCTGGTTAAGCCCATCATAACTATGTGTGTATTTCGCTTCTGTGTATAGATCGTGCGAGTGTAAATACTGTTCGTGGGAATAAGAAACCTAGCTCAGCCTCAAATGTTAAAATTTGTTGACTGCGTACGACATTACCAGCGTTAACAGTCTAAAACTTTCGCGGGGAGAGTTTGCACAGGTGGCTTGTTGGCCGCGATATCGCTTGGCTGCATGAACCAGTTGCGTGCCGGTTAGTTAGCCGGTTGACTGGTTGGCTGACCTGCTCACCTTCCTCTTTTTTTCCGCGTGGCGCTTCACGGCTCATCCCTTCCCCACTCCGCGCCACCGTCCTCGCTTCTCGTTGCAGCCGCCTACAGGTTGCGGCGATTTCCTGATCGCGAAAAAGAGTGCTTTGCCCCTTGCGATAGTGCAAGTGATTTCCTATAGATTTGCCGCGAGAAATACCATACTAAAACGGCCCTAATAACTGATTGACAGTCACATTACGCTGCCGCACGTTGTGTTTTGTGCGTTTGCCCGCGTGCCAATGCAACGAGGCGGGAAACCGTCAACTCGCAGGACAAGTTAACCGATGCGCAATAAAATGACGCGGACTCTCGTCGGGTTTCAGACGCCAAAATGCCCCAAAGTGCAACGTTCAGTGAAAAAAATATGACGTTTGCTGTCGATGCTTTGCGCATGCGAAGCCAGGTGGAATATATCCTGAAATAAATGTGTCCAATCGAGTTCAAAGACAGTTGAAAAGCCTCAAAGCATCTGCATAAAGTGTGCTGGACCTGTTCTCCATGATTAAGTGAAAGCAGCGTATTCGATCGCTCGTTTCAGTTACGAGTACCGGTAATGTCTCAGTGTTATTCACATTGAGGTTTTGATTGCTTCGGACTCACCGTGCATGTCTTTGTAATTTTTTTTTAATGATTAAAATCACTTGATATAACATGCTCATCTTGTTCAGGATGTTACGTGGATAATTTAAAATAATGCACGATTTCATTCATGAAATGACCACGAGAACAATGACTGCACAGTTTCACTATTTGGATTTCTTTGCTTTATAAACCAGCGAAAAATATTCAAAATCAATGGTTTAAGAATACATTTTTTTATTGAAAAATATAGTTTTAAACACCATCAACAGATCCCCACGACAACATAATCGAGGAATTTCTCGGCGTCATATTTATCTTTTGGCCTCACCTCAATTTGGGAGAAATTGGGTTTGTAATATTAAAGGTAAAGAAAAGCAATTTTTTAACTAAAAAAAAAAATTTAAAAATGTAGGTAAACAAAAGGAGTCCTCCTTGAAACACAGCTCGAAGCTTTAACAGAGAGAGCCTCATCAGGGACTTAAATCACCAGTCGGTCAGTGACCCATCAGAGCACGAATAATCATCCAGTGATCAAGCCGCTGATAGGAAACAGTGGCAGGTGCGATGCTCTAGCATTTCTTTTAAAGTCAGTTTTCATATTGTTATTTCCTTCTGGAAAAACGTTGTCGTGGCTACAGCATCTCCCCGATCACGAGAGACTCGATCACTGTAGTCTGCGACCCAATTTCCGTTGATGTGTCATTCCTAATTTGGCCATCCATTTTGATCAAGCCCCCCCGTGCCTTGTGTGCTCAGTTGCCTTCGTGCGAGAATCACGCGTATTTAACGATAGACATGCACTATTTTGCAGGATGAAGTCGGTGGCTCCGTGAATAGATGGTTGAATGGGCGTTGGATCTCGTGGTCTGTTTTTAATTGTCTTAAAAATGAAACAGAAACTTAACATATCAGAGTAAAACCAATTTAGAACAAGCCCATCAGCAACAAAGTGCACCCCCTAAAAATCATCGTGCAGACCGGTTGTGTTTTACAAACACGACGGTTTGTTGTATTGCTTACAACCCCACTATTTCATTTTCCCCAACAATCAGTAGAAAACCCTTCACCATCTCCAAGGTCTACGGAGATAGCTTTGTTGGTCCAATTTTCCATAGTAATCGTAGTCTCCCTGAACACGTGTCCCAGTTCAATTTCACGGACTTGAAGAAAAGAAAGTCCCTCACGAATTTCCTCCCATGTTCCACGCCTCATTATTCAACCTCCCCCAACACTCACCTTCCCCGGTTCAATCTCAGGTGATTGTGTCCTCCTTAAACATGCCTGTATTCAGTTCCACAACCTTGGTCGCGCCCGTGTTCATTACCCAAGGGACCGAGTGACATAGACATTCCTCCGCCCGGCGGGACCTGGCGTACATGCGAAGTCTTGATTAGGGAACACTTACACCTAATCAGACGAAAACATTCGAGGGATGAATGTCACTCCTGATAATGATGGAGGTTCCTGAACACCAGAATGGACGAGAAGGTATAGCAGAATGTCACTTCGTATAGCAAAACTAATTCATCATGTATTGTGTGTGTGTTTGTTTTTCACGTGTTTTGGTTTGTTTACTCATCTTTGTTCTGCCTTCCAAATTTGGACATCTAATTTTCTGTCACGAAAAATTAATGCATGTGTGGTTAAAACCAAAAGCGGGAAAAAATTATCATAAAAATCTTACAACCACGTAATTCTATTTCTGGGATATGGGTAAGAACCATTCAAGAAACTCAAACAGCAATCTTATTATATCCAAACAAAATCCTCTTTGCCACTGTCGTTTTAATTTGTCAAGATTTAGAATTGTGCTTCCCAAACGCCTACAGACGAGCTGTAAGTTTGAACGATGAAAATAATGATTTAATAGCACGATGTTGTATAATTATAACTAAGATCTTTGCAGATGCTCCGGCAGTTTCAGGTTCTGGTAATTGTGAAAGAAGGAAGAGCCATGTACATGTATCTCTCGCTTTTGGTTCTCACTTTAAGAGGTACATTTACTAAACCACCCTTCCAGCTCCAAGCAGTCATACTGCACACCATTAATTTAACTGCAGCATTCTATTTTGACTCCACCTAACAAACTGTGTCATGTCACAAAATGCCTGAATTTATAAGGGATGAACAACTTTCACATAACAATAGGAAGTCCTGTTCATGTCTTCTCCCATTCAGTTCCATTTAATTCGATTGGATCCAATAGCTTTGTTGTGAGAATGGATTTGAGTCCTTTCAAATTTCTCATGAATTGTGGTCATAAATGTTTGTCATGTTGAAATTTATTTTTTTCTGTCACGTGAATTACGTATATTATTGTCCTTTTGTTGTTTCCAACCCAAAGTTTTCAAACCCGTTCGAAGCACCTTCGGTGAAAATTCTTTAGGTATTCTGGGAGCAAATATAGTTTGCAGTCTATATTACAATTTTCTCGGGATGTTGGAGGCTGCGGCAACTGTATGGTGAATTCAGTTGATTTAGTTTCTTCGACTGGCATTTAAAAAGTCACAAACTCTATTTTCCCTATTCAAATCGATTAAAAATGAGAGTTAGGATAGTTTTTAAAAAAGATATAAAAACTAATCATCACACTTAGAACGTTTGAATAAAATATGTTCATTGCTCGACTTATTTTTTAAACAATGTTTGAAAGAAAATTAACATGAGGCATTTAGGGTCATTCCTTCAGCGAAAAAAAAATGATTCCATTGGATGAGATAACTACATTTCGACTTTCATAAAATGTCTCAATTCGTGCAGGACCGACGGCCGGTAGAAAATGTCATTTTGCTCGTGATGTTTCCGATGTTTTCACCGGCTATTATCATTGCCACTAGATCACTCACTAAAAGCACCCTCCCATTACATTAGGACCTCGCTTTAAAAAGTTAAAACTTACTTTGCTAACCTGGCGATCAGAATTGACCCGGTTGCGAGAAAGCGTACGTGAGAATCATTTTTTTTTCTTGCGAAGACGTAATTGGGTTTCTGGCCCGACATCTGTCAGGGGACATAGATATTTAAAAGAAATAGCCTTTCAATTAGTAAATGGGCTTCATGTTTGTCCCTTCACGCCTGGTTTCCGTTCTCCTATCCAGAGGCAGTGGAGACAATTACGGAGAGAGGGGATGGGGAACGGAGAACGGGACTTCAGCGTCTCGTTTTCTCCCCTCCATTTTGTTGTTATTTACTCGATTTTGACTCTTGTGCTGGAGAGCAAAATAGATGCCTGGCTGGCGGGTTTCGTCTGTCACCGTGGTCGAATGGCTCTTGCAGGGTTGAACTTCATTTCAGGTTTAGTCCTGACGACATCGCGTTTTGTGACCCAGGCCTACTGTACCGTGAATGCCCTGTGGTGTCATCAGTGATTTCATCGGCTGCGCCAAAGGGATGGTCTGTGGATTAAATATTGTACCGATTGCAATTGGGTCGAGAGGAGTACTCCGGTTTACTTGTCATTCTTCAATACTGTAGGTTTTATAAAATTACAACCCGACGCTGCTAAAAATAGTACCTTTCATTGATGTTCGATGACTGACTTTTTATACAGTCGTAAATGTCAACAAATAAACAGCATCTTTCCCAGCTGAAAAGCAAACAACAAATTGGAATGAATATATTTCAACGCTTACACAATAGCCCTGGAAATATAAAAAAAGGGGCACATGGACCGTATATGTTTATGTTAATCGATACCTGTGATTACGGAATGGTAGTCTACATTTGTAATGAGTTGAAAACATTTTGGATTAAATTTACAGAGGGCACATTAACTCTTCATCAACAGAAAAGCATATGGGCTATCCATATGAAACTGTTTATAACGATCGATATGAGTACTTCACGGTAGTTTAATTCGTAATGCAAGTGGAAACAAACTCGCTGCATGCTAAGGTGCACCTCGTCTCGATGAGATTTCCCACGACAATATGAGTTGGCCCGTGTCTAGCTCGGCCCCTGCAGTCGAGGCACGCAGGGTGCAAACAGCACTGCACTTTTCTCTCCCCCCCCACATTGTCAGTCAAATTGCGGTGCGTGTCCGTGTTGGCTCGCTTGATTTATTTTCATAGCTCTTCCCATCTCCAAGCTCCTTCATGTTTCATCCATTAAAGGTACTGTCCTTGCCCAATGAATGAACGAATGTTATCGCCGTCTCTCTCTCTCTTTTAGTCAGGAAAGCTAAAAATCTCATCTTTGTTCGGATGGCAAAACAAAGAGAAGAGGGTCGCTAAAATTGGAGTGAGTGTTCGTCGTGCAGACTTCCATATTGCTATTTATCGTAAGAGCTGCCCGTTACCAAAAAGAGAAGAAGATCACCTGATGATAATCTCAGCACAGAAGTATAGCGTTGAGCCTGTCTCGATCATTGGCAACGAGAGAGCAGTTGTAATGCACACACCTGACGTGATTTCCAAGTGCACGTATACGTCTAAACTATATGCTGTACCACGCAATCTACCTTTAAATGTCGGTTTCCCCGAGAAAATAAAAGAGCGTAACTCGTTCAGGTCATGGAGGTAGAATGCTCCTAGGGAGAGGGACGGTAGTGAAACGTTCAGAGCTCCACTCAGCAGAATCTCAGCAATTCATCGCAGTCGATTGCCATCCGGGTGTCTGGCAAGCGTAACGCCCAGATACTCGACGTGTGACCGTCCCATCATGCCACCCAGTGAAGACGTCATCGGGTCCCTTTTTGCGCCTGATGGTGGAACGAGTATTATTTACCTTACCCTCCGTTTTATGTCGTGGCCTGTATCCCTAGTTTCCAACGGGATTGACATAAAAGAAGGCTGCCTCTGATCCCCCGGCACAAATTCCCCCGCTATCGGCACCTGTAACGCTGCGTAATTCATTAGAGGTGGTGACATCGACATGCAGGCCCTGTTCGGAAAATGCATTTCTTGCTTTAACTTCTCGGTAGACTGAACAGCTCCGCTGAGCTGGTGATGGACCAGATAGCCCCCCCCCTCCGCCTTACTCAAGTGACCTGGACATTTTTGCAAGGAAAACGGCAATACTGAAGCCATAAATTTTCCCTGTTTACGCCTATTTTCCTGGTGGTTTTCCGTCCCGCAGCTGACGCCCTAATTGGAAGAAATGTGATGGAGGGAGCGTTTTCCTTGATTGGAAAAAGCCGTATTTCTCACTTCCCGGAGCATTTGAAACAGGGAGGTCAATCTGGGAGTTACATGATCAAGATCGCAGAGTCCCAGTGTGGATGTGAATATCACACAGTAAGAGTTTGTTGCTGACATGCCCCAAGCACCAGCTTCGCCAAAAAAGCAAACAATTCCGAGAATGTTCTATAATACTCAAAAAGGTAACGCCAGCAACTTTTGCCGAAGTGTGGAGTGCTCAACTATAAATCTTGGTAAGGTATCTAGGATGAAATACCCTCTGACAGCTAAGTCAAAACCAATGTTTACGGGCTACAAATGAAGCATTTCTCATCGAATGATGAGAAGTAAATGTCTGCACGTTTTGCTTTGCCACAGAGGACAGAAACTCGATGTCCTCGGTAATTAGTCCTTTGTGTTAGTCCCTTAATACTGGGGAATAGTTAGTTGCACCGTGTCATATGGTAAACCACAACTGTGATATCAAGTTATAATGACTACAACGCAGGTGCATCGTCGCACTTTGCTGTTCCGTCTTATACTCTCACTTTTAAAATCGAGGTTGTGTGTAATTTGGGAACTTTTTGGTCGCCCGAGGCCTTCAAACATCGTTGAAGGAAGAGAATTTTGTCCCACAGTACTGGAGTTGCTTTGTTGGTGCAAGTTTGGTTGAGGTTAATATGGTTGTTGGTACGCGCTGCTGCAGTGTGACTGCTGTTACTGTTGGTGATTTTACCAGCATTGTGATATCGGGAATACGGAAGGCCCTTTAATGCAAGTATGGGATCGGTTCAAAGTGACTTCTGAAGGTGACGCATAACGTGTAGCAACGACAGAACCGCGCTGGCATTCGTTTGTAATGTCATCCTTTGAAGAGCCGATTATATCTCCAGTGCCTCCAAGTGACTAGTACATGCCTTCCCCCAGTGTGTCACTTGGAGAGCACTCTATTATTGCGCATTATTCGGCCACCCTGTCAGCCCATCGGGTAGGTGTCGCCCTGAGCAACGGGGCCCTTTAAAAATGACTTGTTTGAAGCGCCGTTCGATCCGATCGGGCAAACCAGCCGCGGGTGTTTTTGTGCCCCGTTGTATCCCTCATTAATCCACGCAAATTTACCAGTTGATTTTAGGAACGATAAGCAACATCTCACCGTGCCTGATCGTGTCATTTTTTCGTTGTCTGTGGCAAATTGCCTGCCGGCCTTATTGTGTATACGGTACTTATTATACAGCGCCTTGGGCATCAGTGATAGATATGTGCACTATATAAATATCTACTATCACTACCTCAGATTCCTGCGAGTTTTCCAAATGTTGAAGTTACCTGACAAGAATTAGAAAAATTGTTCTCTCGGTATTGCGACACTTGTCAAATACCCGTGATGAGACTCTCTTTGTGTTTAGTTCCTTAGTTCCAATTTTGCGAGACATATCCCCAAAATGAATCAAGCTCATCATTGCGCATTCTCAAAAATAATTTCCTTGAACGAGTTTCTAAACCTGTGAGAACAGCACAGATTTACATAATCATTCATCCAGAAAAATGGACAAAGTAGGCCTATCTTATGGCAAATGCATGTATTCCAGGAAACCCTGTCTGGAGGATGCAATCACTTCGGTCCCTTGTAAGGACGGAAATGGAGTTGCGGCACGAAAATGGAACGTTATCTCCCCCGAGATTGTTTTTATCACTATTACGCTTCCTAAAATTAGATACCTAATGCATGTGTTCCCAGAAAATCAGCTAATATTATTTTTGTCATACGCCGAAGTTTCCTGTTCATTTATGGAGCCAAAGGGCTGAAAAAATTCCATTTTAACGCCCGTGGTTAACAGACATATTTGTACATGTGTGGATGTAAAACTACTTCGTTAGATTATTGGTGGTCTTGGGGCAAAGAAACAAAATCATCGAAATCTCCTTGTTTCGTTGCAGACACCATCGGAGTTCGCGATGGTGCCTAGCCTTGATGAAAAATTCCCCTCCTCGAAAATATAAAAATTCCCCGGTCGACTGAGACACGTTCCATAAGCCCAATCTGTCAGGTGACTGCCTGTACTTCCACAACAGTATTTTCAAAAGGCGATGATATTCAAGTTGACGGAGGGGCAAAAATGTAACTAGAAATAAGATGATGTGGTTGGAGACTTCGGACTTAGTCTAAATCTGTCAGTGGAAGTTACCAGGGCCGTAATTCCCTGGGAATTGGAGCCCTTAATTCCCTTCTCGTATCCACGGTCTGGCCTCTCTCTTCCTCTCTCGATCTATGAAAAAAAGTGATCAAAATGAGAATGAGGAGCGACTTAGATTCGTGGTTCAACACCCAGGATGAGGTATACACCGAAAGTCCCAGGAGCGTGTGTTCACTGTAAGAGACTTTCCACCGCGCAGTTCTCCGGCAACAATCTGTGGCATTTTAAGTACGCCTCGTGCCCTATTTTGTGTCATCCATCAGTACCGGTAATTTGGCAGGCGACGGAGGGAAAGGCCCAGCCCACTGGGGGGAGGGACTGGCCCCGGGGTCGAGCCATCGTCAGTGGTGTGCAACGCCCGTGGTAAATCAGAATTGGCTCGACACGCAACAACACGCTTCTGGGGAAGGAAATCTTCTATACCATCGGTTTCCTGGGCCAATCTATTTGGTCTGCTCTCCACTGCCTGCATGGCGTGCTGTGATCCACAAATGATACACACGCACACACAAAACCAAGCTCAGAATCGTTGAGCTAATCAAGAGGAATCTTGCTCTTTTCTCACCCAGTGCTAAACTTCTTTCAGAATTAAGACTTGTTTATATCTTGTTCAATTGGCACTACCTTGGCTTAGAGCTATTTGGGAAATTTGGAATCATACACGTAGAAAATAATAGTCTAATCAGAAGGTATGTCCCAACAACCTGTGAAAACATCCAAGGCGGGTAGTCAACGCATCCCGATATCGTGCTGTAATTGCGGAATATTACCAGTCCAGCGGAGGCTCGAATCCTCACGAAAGACGGTGTTTTTTTTTCCTTCCCAGTATTTGCCTCGCTAAGGTAACTCCGTGCTACAATAATCTGTTTAAACTGGACTCCCGGGTGTAGTAATATTCCCACAGACGTAACGAAGGCTTGGAAACTTGGACAATAGTCTAGCAGTAATGATATAAAGACCGATTGTGCCCGCTAAATCGCGTGACCTATATTGGGTATCAACCCCAGAGCACCCGTGTGTTTTGAGTGTTGTTTACAAACAATGCAGCCAAGTTACGGTATAGTACCCAGCACATTAGTAGCCTAAGTACGGTAGCTCTACTGTCGGCTTTGATTTTGGTTAATTATAATTATGAAGCACTTTGCTTTTGGTGGATGCCTTTTTTGTTGATATTTAATACCCATTAAAGGTCACGTGACTTCGCGAGCGCGATCGGTCTACTGTTCATGAATCCTTTCGAAAGGAAATAGAAAAGTCTTGTTGTTTCAAGACAACGTGTTTTCCAAGCAAACCATGCCTTCTGGCCTCGGACGTTTTGTCAAATGGAGACCTACTGGACATGGTTATGAGGTAAAATGAAAGGCATCGTAGAGCCTTCCCACCCCTCGTCAACTGAAGGTCGCCGTGAAACACAACCTCCCTCTCCTCTGAATCAGGGATCCTCCCCTGGGCAAATTAGTCTGGTGAATTGTTTGGACTCCCCGCAGGGCTCGGTTACTCAAATCCCTTTTAACTCCTCCCGGCTGATTGTTCCGGAATGGCGTGCCAAGTTCCCGCGTAGGTTGAACCAAGGGGTCGGGGGAATCGGCGATATCCACAGGCCGGGCCACAAGGCCGTAACCTTACACCGGGATAATTTTGGCTTTCGAGTCCCGGGAAACCAGACTGAGGCCTACATTTTCCGTGCCTCTGGATGCTTTTGAGCCCCGCCACCCTAAAAGAAGAATCGAGGGTGTTCTTGGAAGGGCTAATTGGAGTCGTTTCTTGGTTCATACGGCGACCCGAAGCGAGAACATTCACTATCACTTGCTGCATCGCCCTGCACGCTTTTAATTATTGTGGGTCGTTCATAGCTGATAGTAGGATTTTGCTGGATGTGAGCACGTCGTTATTAGTCCACTCTGAACATAAAGGTCCTATGCATGCAGTCTTTAAAAAATGAGCCCTGGTAAAAATGTATTTTGAGTTTCCGTGTGCCATTTTTTGGACCTTTTGATGCCTCATTTGACTTTCATGCAAATGCAATTTTTCAGATGTATAAACACAACTAAGATCTCAATTTTGGAAGAATCACAAGAATTTCCCAAACGTTTCGCCAAAAAGTGAAGCTAAAAGTGTAGCTGTGACGATGAATTTTTCTTAGGCACAATTTTAGTCAAACTACTTCATCTTCCTCAGTGTATGAAAACTCTTTTACATCCCGACTTGGTTAGATGCATTAAAATAAACATGTTTTTAAACAGTTCAAATTATTCGTGCTCTCCTGGGCGCTTTTGCTGTGAAGTCTTCTATGGAAGACGTGGTTCAGTGCATATGGGTTTTTGTTCAAATTCTGAACCCAGAATTTACCAACGATAAACCTTTCTGAGAGAGGAATTGATGCTTTAATATTGCTATAGACATAAACAACAATGGATGAGCAACGAAGAGAAAATCGAGTCCTCGAAAATTTACAAACCGATGTAACATTGAGGCTTTCTTCCTGGGATGACATCACAGTTTTGCTTATGAATATGGAAATACTAATTAGCATAAGACCCTAAAGGCTGCCTGTAAAATACCCCCTTAAAACTGTGAACCAAGATTAACTGAGACACAACTTGGTGCATTTTGAAGGTTTGTATAGAAACAAGTTGATTGCAGCTACCCTTTAGCGCTCTCCTTTGTAAGGATTAATGCATAGCTTACGCGTGAGAAATATTTTCGTACAAATACCCTCCATGATATAGCTTCAAAAGTTATAAGTCTCTTTCAGAAAATTGATATACATCACAATATTGCCCTCTCATTGGTAAGAAAATCATGGATATGCTAAATGTTCAAACAGCGCACTTTTGATGAGACTAACCGTATATAAATATCAAGTAGGTTAGTTTATTTTATTAGGAAAAAGAACGTAAAACGTGTCACTATGTTCCCAACTAAAATTCAAGTAATGGGACTTTTATGATTGATAGACTTCGAATGGGCTTTTTTCCCCTCGTCTGCTTACAGTTGAAGGTCTCTTTCAACACTCAGCCATCATGCGTTGATATATGTCATTAATAATTGGTGCAAATGTACACGCCATGTGGCATACACTTACTTTTAAAGGGCAGAGCGTCTGTTGCAGTTAGTAATGTAGTTGGTAAGTACCATTTCCTCTCAAACTAAAACCACAGTTATTATCGGACATAGATCACACTGTATGATGTATTTATAAAAAAAGCTTCAGTATTGGATAACGACTGCAAATATACTATAATTTATTACAGTTTTGAATGTGGCAAGTCTTTTTTTCTCCTCTCTTGCCACCCGTGCTTCCGAAAGTCCTCTGTTGTGTTTCATGTAGATTGGTATGATAGGTATATTATATGGTAACGATATCGTTCCAAATGTTAATGATGAAAATTCATCATAATGCAAACATAATGTGTTGCAGTACGGTTGTTTTTCACCCTATCAACTCTCTCGGGAGTCTCCGTTCCTCCCAGTCCCGAAGCCTGCCTTGACCTCCGAGGGCCTCCCAGATCGTCATGAATATTTCTGCGGTCGGAACATTTATTCCTTGTTTCGCCATGAATCATTTACTTTGCGGGGGGACCGAGCCTGGACAGCCGGAACACAGTAGGGGTAGTAAGGTCGGCGTCGAACTCTTCGCAAGGGTTATTTTCAGCACTGACCCCAGGGAGCAGGGATCAATCTTGCATGGAATCACCCAAGGGCAATGCTCTCTTTCGAAATTGAGGGCTGTAAATAGAGAGCACTGCGACATGAGCATCTCAATTGTTGGAATCAACATGGTGGATTGTTCGACATTGCCTATGGACACTTGGCACACAATAGCTCCATGCAGGGCCTAATTTCTAAGCACACGATTTTACGCTAACAGGGGCTTCTTCTATTTCATGAAGACTGCCGAAAGCAGTAAGCACGGCAAAATGCTCACGGCAACCTTGGTGGAAAAAAAAAACTTGCTTAACGTAGTGACATAACAATAGAAATCTATAAGCACCGCCATGAAATAAGGCTGAAGATTAGCAAAATCTTCTGGTAATTGTATCTGTAGCTCCGTGAAATTGGGCCCTGTACTGTAAACAGCCGTTTTGGTTCCAAAGTCTGAAGTTGATGCTACTCTCTCTAGAAACAGCTCTGGGAAATTCAGAGTCGTGTATCGCGTCAACTTCAGACTTGGGAACCAAAATGGTTGTTCATTTTGCGTGCAGTACACCATGCATCTATTGTGTGCTAATTGTCCACGTGCACTGATAATAATCCACCATTTTGGTTCCAACAGTTGAGACACTCACGTCGCAACGCTCTCAATGCGGTTCCGAGCTAGCGCACATCCAACACGCATCATTCTGAATGACTTGCACACAATACTTTTATTCCTGAAAGAAAGGAAAAAATCCGTATTTCTCATTAATTAATCCTTCAGATTAAAAAGCACAAAGTATTTCCTGTAGAAATGACAACAATCATCTTTTGTTTCTTCCCTCAGTCCGATTCTAAATCTACAAGATCAATGAGATCCAATAACCAATCATGCAGTGTCCAATATTTTATGTGACTGACAAAAACGCTGATAGGTTCAACTTGCCCCTACCTTTGAGCATTAGAAGTGCTTGAAAAAATGTTCCGTACCACAGTTTTAGGAATTTTGTAATTTTTCCCCTCGTGGTTTTGCCTTTTTACGTCGTTATCTCATCACTTCTGCCCGCAACAGTCGCTGTGGGAATTCCAAACTGGCTACAAAGCGCCTTTCCCTTGTCCTCGTCCCTTTGCCGTACCCGGCCTCACGAAAAGCTTAATATTTCATCTATGAGTTAACAAGGATGACAACCGATACATCACTTGGCCTCCCTTTCCAGCTTCAAGACATCCTCAGTACCATCAGTATTTCTGAATTCTGCAAGTCGATGAATTATAAATTAAGATGTTGCATTTCCGTAATAGAGGGAGTCAGTGAGTTGTTTGTATCTACTTGCTTAACTGAACGAAACATGACTCCAGAAGACTGAAGACTGAGAAACAAAGAAGGACGTAATGTAATGTACATCTCGGAGGTAGCATTTCCGTATAAGAAAGAGTCAGTGAGGTTTTCTTCCATATTAATAACAAAAATACGGAATTTTTAATGCACCAGCTTCAGTAACATACTGTTCTAAGGCGCGGTACAATTTAACATTCTTACTAAAACATGTGTATATAAACAAATATAAAATCACTAAAAACAGTACATCAAAAACAGGTTAAGATTAAAACAATTGATTTACAAAGATATAAAACACATTGAAACACGGAAAATTAAAATTAAGATAGTATTACAATAAGATCAGAATGAACAAATCAACCACTAAAACAAAACCACCAGCCATGTTTCTGTCTGCTACATGATACAGAGCATTACCCGCCCCTCACAAGTATACAGAAAAGTCATATCAAAACATACTAAGGTTGCAAAATATGAAAGTAGAATTAATTAATTGACCTCCATGTATTTTCTCGATACCTAAAAGGAAACAATGAAAACGGCAACACTTATTTCAAATCAAATTATAACCAGCGCGAACCATGGAGCCATGAAATACATTCAAATAATGGGCACATTGGACTCTAGTTGCTTCTCGACAAGTTGAAGTGGACACATTAATTTCTTTCAGGATCGAGGCCGAAATAGCTCCAGGTCATTTTAAACCTTTGACATTTCTAAGCAGTTCAAGAAGATAACCATTGACGTCATTCCAAAGCTTGAGAAGTTATGATATGGTTTTTATCGATGTTCTTCTCTGATCGATAACACCGTCGCAAAAAGGTGCACAGAGACCATAACATACTTTCCTCTGGTTCAAAACGCACGCATGCAGAACCCTTCATTGTGAGATTGTCAGCAATCGAAATTCCACCTGGTTAACGAGTCGCACCTTGGAGTGGTTTGCGTTCCGAGCTGACGAGTTTAGGCTTCACGCCATACATAATAATGAAGGAAGCCGGCTTTTTTGGAGAGCCCATTAAGACAGGTGGCTTGTGACTGGCTACAATGAGATTTGTATCCGGATGTAACCCAAGGGGGAATTTTATAATGGATTTCTCGGAATTACGTTTCTGTTTTGTTTGCCCTAAGGAAGGAGATATGATTTACCGGAGTCCAATTTTGGGGTAACTTTGTTTGAAATATCAAGCAGGAGCATCGAAGCAAAAACAAAACCCCTCTTGTTGGACTGGCCTGGTTGAGGTCAGAGGCTTAATCAATGAAATAAATGATGTACAAATTAAAGGTAAAAAATTATAAAAGCCAAAAATGAAATTCGTCTACACCAATGGTATATCTTTGAAGGTCGCAGGGTCACAAGGCTTTTAATTTTTGATCATAGTGCAGTCTTGTATCAAAAACCATCTTTGTACGAAATTACAGGGTAACTCAATTATTTATTACAACACCATTGACAAAGATAACAGTTTTGACTATCTCACTCCAAGCCCTTAAAATGTTCCGGACACTTAGATGTTAGTATCAAAGTCAGGTATAACGCCAAATTCAAGCGCAGCCTGTCTATGTAAATAGGAAGTCTTTGGAGAGGCGCTGTTGCAGTCGCTTTCCCCGTAACTTTACAGGGTGCAAAGGAAAATGCGAGTGTTCCGTAATGAGACACTGAAACTGTTTAAAACCTGAGCTCGCTCCACAACAGGTACTGTATATTGCACTTTGGACATTTCGCATTTATTCGCATCTGAGCTTGTCACATTGACTCACGTACGTCTCTGTGTTCTCATTCTACCGAGCGAGCTCATGTTATATTCAATCTCCTTGGCGGCCGACTCGAGAACCACCTCGAGATGTGAGAGGTAAAACTCCGGTCTCCGACTTTTTTTTTTAAAGCGGGGCGAAACGAGGAGCTCATCACACACCGCGGGCGCCCTGTGTAGCAAGTGTGTGCGTGTGGCACTCTGCGTCAAGTAAACTGTGCCGGCGCCTAGATTGAAAAAGTCGCGATGGCTCCGGTGTGCCTGTGGCTCCGGGCAAATGAAACGTGTGTTCCGGAAAACGACCAGGATATGTGGGCTTTGAACCACCTAACCCTTAGGTGCTTGTGCAGTATCTCATTATAATCGGTGTTTTTTTTGTTTTGTTTTTTGTTTTTTCTTGCTTCTTCTAATGCTAAATGATCAATAGCGAGTGGACATAAAGATTCTTAAAGAGTATTAAAGTGACATTTGTGATAGTAGGCCTTGTAGCTCAGTTCTTCCAACCAGCACTTTTCATACCTTCTTTTTTCCTGCCTTTCATCCCCCATCATTCAATTATGCTTTCTTCCCTCAATTGTCTCTTCATTTATTCATTCCAGTATCCTGTCATTCATTTATACTTCTTTTGCTGTACGCTTTTGATTATCTTCCTTGTCCCAGTACCCAGCATGGGTAATAGACGTATGGGCCAGAATATAGCCGATGAGAAATGCGCATAATACGAATGTGCCGTTTACTGTGCAAGAGCTTCCTTGCTAAGTGTACACTTGTTAGAAATAAAAACATGAAATGGACGATGCACTTTGAGTAAAATGTGCTATAGTCGATTGTGAAGGCGTGTCAATGCAGGTTGGTTAAAAAATAAGTCTTCTGCGACACAGCAAAATTATGTATCGATGTAGATCGATGCATTATTTAGAGTCAGGTGGACGACTTGTGACCGTGTACCGTTACATTTTTAATCATCTTAGGGTGCCTTCACGCACAATGCCCGTGGTTTGTGGTGCATCATGGGGTACCAGAACAATAGGAAATACAGCCAATGAACAACCGTTGTCTTTGTGGGATACTTATCCCTACAACAATTACATGAAGAAGATTTTTTTTGGCATTTACTCAAAAAGAAGGAATTAAATTTTCAGTACACGAGAACAAAGGAAATACAACACCAAAATACAAATGTAACGGTGTGTGTTTCGACGAGATGGTTACTTTTCGTCCGCTTAAATTGGCGAGATATTGATATATTTTACACAAAATTGTCTTTTATGACGGATGAAATCCGTCGTTATACCTTTAGCAGATGCAGTTTTTCTCTTGAGGGGCATTCTCATCCACGTGACGTAGGCCTACACTTAGCACGTTTTGCAAAACAAGATTTTGCCCACAGTGAATGGCACGCGATGTACGTATTCCATCTAGCTCTTTATTTTTCCGACTATGTTTAATTACCAGTCTGTGTGGCAAGAATTCCTCATCTGTACCTAATCAGATTGAGACTGTGACTGTACATGTATTTCAATGCCAGTTATTGTCACTACATTGGGCATTCTTACCGATCATCTGACAAAAACATGATCACCAAGAATGGAGACCGTCCTCGGAATTAGAGGTTTGTGTCAGAAAACACGTAAGCAAATCTCTTCGCGAGATGAGTTTGGAGGTTGGTCTCTATATTGTTACCGTAGACCTTCCACTGTTTGTTCGTGTCCACCTAGCAAACCTGCATGTCCCGTCTTGAGAATTGAACTGAAGCACTGAAGTATCGACCGCTGTTGTTCGCTGCTCAAGTATACGCGGACATACTATATACGCACGCAGAACGCAGTTTTTCCTCTGTGCATTCTAATGAAGACGAAGCTGAAGCACAAAGGGCTGTGGACCGCTCTCATGTTCCCTAATGTGGCGGTCATGATTTGCGGAAATACTACTCTTGGTTTATGTCAGACTCACTTCAAAATGCACCCCCCCTGGTTTTAAAGATGGTTTTAGTGTTATTTTGTACTTGGTACAAATGTTTATTATTACTATTATCATTTGAACTGACAACCAGCCACAAAGTAACCGGTTGGCAAACATTACTATAACTTAGATAAAAGCAGGTCGTTTTGTGTCAACTCCTACTAAAAAACTACCATTTTTTTATCATTCGATTTCTCAGTCTGTTGGCGACAACGTCTATTGGCCTACTTTAGTGCCAATGGTCCCCCACCAATAAACGTTCAAAACATCTGTCCCACTTTTCTATTGATTTACAGAAACCCCATGCGATCCGAAGATGAAAGTACTGACGACCCAGAGTAAAAGCAAGAAGGAGAGTAGAAAAAAAGTCGATCCAAATATAAATTTTGCAAGTGTTCCGATGGGTTGATTTATGGGAATATTTGTCCTGGGCACTTGTCAGGCATTTCCAGCTCGCAGATCGTTTGCACAAGGAGTGGGCTTCGATAGAATTACCATTTGGGCGGAACGATGGTAAAATTTGGCCCATCGTTGCCGGCGCTCCGTCCTTTGATCAAAGTAATTGAAGAATTGAAGACACCGACCCACGCTCATCTATTAGAAATTTTATCGGCGTCAATTTTGTTCTGTGCCGCCGCCAATAAATAAAATATAATTGAATATCGGGGAAAGGTAAATTTTCTCGTCAAATTTAAGCTGACAGTTACAAATTATGGTCGAATATGAACTGTAGCCATTTTTTTACTGGAATGTGTGAGATGAAATTAATCCTGCGCCAGTTTTCTTTCTTAACCAATTGTCAAATTCTGTAGCCACTGCTAATATGCCTTAAAAAGGTGTACGACACCCGCCACACGCATGAGTTGCCATCAACGGCTCCCAAATCTCTGCCCCGCTCATGTCGCCCGGGTCTCGTTGCTATGGTGAGGTGCCCAGTCCAGCGTGGAGATGGCGGTCAATCGGGCAAAGCAGGCGCCCAATGAGTTCATCCAACCGGCGAAGGCAATCAGACATAATCGCCGGGACTCTCTGCAGTCTGCAAGAGCAAGCCTAGTGCTGTTTTCTGGTGATATATTAAAGAGAACTTACTTCAGGTCCGACGCTGTATGTTTAACCAAGCCCTCCTTGTGCTGTATTTTTCCCAGTTATACATATAAATTTGAACAAAAGCAGTGATGGAAGTTTGATCTGTTTGGACTTTCGTGGTACAAGCAGGAAAGACTGGGTTTGGGGGAGGCAATCGCAAAAAGCATAATTTTCAAGTAACTTTCCAGATTGGTTAATATAAAAGCCTCGCTTCTTTTTTGGTCCCAAGAAGGAGAGTTTGAACAACCTTATTTTGCCTCTGGTTTCTCCAGCGCAGAGATGGCGCGTGCACATTCCTCCTCGAATCCCATCAAACCTCCTCGTCCGCTTGCCCGCAACTTTTAGCGTCATTAACCTCTTTTCCAGCCGGAGTGTATTATATCCAGTTGGTATGGTGCTCGTGGAGCGCCGCGAGCGCTTGAGACTATGTAACCATCATCCATTAATTTTTGTGCATGGCAGTGGTCCGGAGCTGCCCACCGTAGCTATCTTGGATGGGAGTTATATGATATATATAAGTGTATTGACGCACTTGATTTAAACGCACAGCTAGGAGATAGTCTGGCCCAGAAATCTTGATTAGAAAATCGTTGAATGCTCCAGATCCCGAGGTCTGGGTCGCATCCCCAAGATATCGCAGCGTAACGACCGAAGGGAGATCAGGAATCCCCTTATCCCATTCGTCTCTGCATGAGAGGTTTGCTTGCGTGTGACACTCCGATCGAACCGTTGATCTCAATTAACGAGGTCCGCCACGGCTGGCAAATGTTTGTCGGAACGATTTTCAAATGGTACAGGTGCGTTTTTGGCACATCGAACCGACACGAATTCATGAGTTAGTGTATAGAACAGATTCTCTATCGCTTCCTTGAAACGGACAGTGGCATCAAATTTACGAGCGCACAAGAGAGCAATATGCTCACTTGAATTTTAACAAAATTGCTTTAGTTGTGCAGAGGACTTGTTTGCACCGCTGTAGATATTGCGCTGGTTTGCATGCAGTCTCGTGCACTTGTGTTAAATAAATAAATAAAGACTGCACCACTTTGGCAAACACTCGAAAGAATCCCTAAAGGTACGGGCAGAATTCGCTCCTTTACAATTCCCCTGATACTGCGGTCAAATTTTTTTTCCAGGTCGCACCAAATCCTCAAGCGTTTTCCTTCTCATATCTTCCGCTCGTCTTGACACAAACTTAATGAAATGTGGACGCACCAATCACACCAACTGTCAGAAATGTCGAACGCAGGGTTGCAACTACATTCGCTAGTTTCTCCCCGTTCACTGTGTAGCCCAACGTGCTGATGCATGACTCGTAATCTGCATATTGTAAACCCAATTTGTTCATTTGTAAAACTCTGTTGCCAATGGTACATGATACTTTTAAAGTCCAATAATCAGTTTTCCAAAGGGGAACCTTTTTTGCGAAGAAAATTTACTGCCAGTCGCTGCTATGAACATTTGAAACTCTGAGATAAGACAGAGGCGCCTTGTTTTCTTTGACGAGGATAAGTGAAGCACAGAAAACAGTACGAAGTCTCCTTGGAAATTATTTGGAATAAAGCAAAACATGGTTACGGCCGGTCAGCTGGAAAGCCTTCGCGAGATTTCATGGTCTGATTCTTGGCTTAAGCGCCTGAGAAATGAATTGGATCAAGTGAAAATTGGACACGACGTGGCTAGGTATCTTTTTCATACTGATGGATAGCAAAAACAAATTTCTCCGCTGCGTTTACTAAATGGTTTAGCCATCCGAAGTGTCGGGATTTGGAGCACCGGCTCGCATACGTCATGGCTGGGCGTTTTCTCAATTAGGCTGTATGCTCTCAGAAAAGGCTGGTCCTGGCAGGATGTGGTCTGTGTTTTGAAGAGGTGTAGGGCTTTAAATGATTGATTTTTGTCCTATTCTTCAGACATTCAGCTTCAAAATAAATTGCAAAACGGGGGATGGTCGTGTCTCCGATTTAACTTGTCCAAACAGCATGTGGCGTGCAATTTGGTGCGAATCCAACACGTCGCGGTGTTAATTCGACACCTTGCGGTGATTGTGTAGAACAGTATATTTTTGAGAGACAGGCTTCGGTATCAGTTTGAAGGTAGTGCTTTATATAATTACAGCGGTGGACCTTAAAATCCAGGGGCTCATGTTTAAACCAAATACTTTTTGTTTGCATTTGGTGACTATTATTTCACTGTATTTAATCATTGCTTCACTCTTTCAATGAATGCAGATTTTCTCGACCAATCACACAAAATGCCTTCACCTTTACCAACAACCAAATTCATAAACTTGTTGTCGAGTTTGTTTATAATCAGGTTGCTTTTCACAAGCATCGGAATCATTTTCGTTTCGTGTGAAAACAACTGTTCAGTTTAGCCATTCTTTTCCGCTATGGGCATTCATATTTTACTAGGAGCAAGGTTAATTTTGACTTTTCGTATTGATGCTATCAAATAAACTTTATCGAAGCGCGAAGAATTTGAATCTTTGTCTTGTTATGGTTTTGTTCAGTCAATCTTGTTTAAAGGTTTCAAGATTGCGTTCAATACACTGATTGCACCCAGTAAGTTACGTGACTTAAAGACCAACTCCAACTGTTTTTAAAGTTCTGAAGTAAACCATTATTGTGTTTAGTGTTTAATAAATCATATATTCATTACCAAATCAAGTCTGTATTGCGTCTGTATTTTTTTGTAAATTGCCAAAACTTGTTAACGCTGTCATCGAGTTTTATGAAAAATTTCCACAATCTGACCGCTGGTGGCGATGTAATACCGGAGAAAACAATGAAACTGGTGTCCGTGGCACAACTGGCTGGGTTCTGCTAGAAACGTACATGTATGTGTGGAGCTATATTTGCGTGCACCGCGTACAGGGGATCGATCTGTGTGCGGGATCTACTGTGCAGCATTATGTTTTTTTCAGTTTCCGTCGAGAGTTGGTGCCTCTTTCTTCATGATTTACATTAGTGCCGAATTTGTGCGTCATTGGTGGATGTACTAGAAATACAGCGAAAGAACCAGGATTGAAATTCTTCGAGTTTCCGAAGAATGAGAGCATTCTTCAAGTTCGCGCTATCTTCCGCAGCTACGCGCTATGCATGCCTAAAGCGCGCGCACTCTGGTATTTCCTCTCCACGGTGATACATTACAATCAATATTCATTAGATGTTAATGAGTCGTAACGACACGTCTAATTTTACAATACCGGACTGCATGGATTCGCAGGAAAAATTGGTTCAAAAACTTTGATTTCTTAACACAATAACGTGTTTTGCAAGACATGTGTCTTGATATGTGCCACATTTATTGGACTTGGCTCTTCTGAATATGATTCAATATGAGAAAAGTTATAGCATCGTTGGAGTTGGTCTAGTGGGTATCAAACATCAACTGACGGTCAACCGACGATCGATAAAGTACACAGACTACTGATGTGATGAGTGCTATACCGGAATTGACATTATTTTTGACAAACAACACTTATGGCACACTTTACTGTGCAAGTCGACGCCATGTTTGTTGATGTTTGATACCGGTACCCACTCTACGTCACGTGACTTAGTCTATTTCTTGGTTGAGTAGGTGTCGTACGGGCAACCTTCTATCATTATTGATGCTGTTTAACCCTAAAGAATAAACATTGCCTTGCCATTTTGATCGTAAATCTGTTCTTGTATAAGGTTGTCTGAAGTTGAAATCAATGCTGGATGTGTTTTTTTAAGAACTGTGTGCAGGTACTGATCAGAGTTCTTTATTTCTGTCTATTATTCTGAAAATTCCAAAAGAACAGTGAACAAAGGTAGAAATATATTAAGTAAAATAAGACGATCATATCATTTTAACAAGAAAACGAAGTTTGTTCTTGTTTCTTTATGCATTTATTCATAAGTCTTTTCTGTTCTTTCCTAAAAACAGTCTGCATTCACAAATACAAATACGAATCAGGATCAACGCTATGATAAAAAGACGAATTTGAATGGAAGCATGTTGAAATTGAAGGCTGATTGATTGACAGAGATTCTTGATAAACGTCTTCCCATGGTCTCCAAAAAATTTGAATGTACGAAGTGCTACATGTCTGTGAATTCGAATCCATTTATTTAATGCATGAATGCTTGAAAAAAACGAAAGTCGAAAGACTCTTTTTGAATTACGAAAGCGTGCAAAACGGACCTTTAAATTTGAGAGGACATTGAAAAGCCCTTGCATTAAACGGAACGATATTTTAATGAAATCGTCCGGGAAAACCTGTATTATATTTATGGTGCTGCAAGGCAGGCCGACATTAGGACGCGTTCTCAAGTCGCATCAGACGTCTGAAAACTATCACTCCAATTACACGGCTGTTTCCAGTGGCACGGCGGGCGCTGGAAATCTATACAGTCAAAAGATGCGAAATGTTGAAATCCGAGCACGATGTGCTCGATGCAAGTATTGATGAATTAAATTGCTAGTTATCTGATCTGCTGTTGTGATCTACAGAGTCCATTAAAAGCAAGGTGGAAATACTGCCTTTATATACAACTTATCGCTCTATCTCTCCATAAAAAGAATATCCAGTTTATTCCATCACTCTGTGCTGTAATCACGCTTCACACATTAAAGCGTGCACACTAACGCTTGTACAGTACCTCCTCGTCCAATTTAGCTCGTTGAGTGACGCTAACATTCTCGGCTCCTCAGATATTTGGAGGATTCATGACTGCTGCACTGTTTTGAGACAAAGTTCACCTTTTAGACACATAACCATTGATATTATTGCTTTTGTTAATTGCCGATCTCTTGCTGATTCAACGTTTTCATTCAGTGTCTTTAATAATGGTAGTCGATATCTGTATTTACATAGGCCTATACTATCAATTCTGAAGCTCATGGCTCTGTTAACTCCCCTTTAGATCCTTCATGATTTATAGTCCGTCGCAACAAAACTGCTACACTGTTTCACACAGATGAACTGAACGTTATTGATATCATTTTTTGTTGTATGTAGCATGGCGAGATAGGGCATCTGCTGATGAAGTAACTTCGTATACTTGTTGCAATCTCTTTTGATCAAAAAAATAGTTTTTTTAACACGGTGACCTGGCATGGGTGAGGACTTCGGCGGCAGCCAGCCTCGATTTCTCAATGTACATGTATTTCAGGAAAATACGCTGTGCACATCATGCTCAGTCCCGGAATTTGAAAATGTTACCATTTTAATATCTTCAGAGTATCCACTTCAGGATCGCTAAGTCCCCCTCGAAGAACATATCTGGCGGCACAGGAATTGTTCTCCACGCGGAAGACATTTACGAAATAGGACTCCGATCAAACATGTTATACTTTGCGTAGTGAATGTCTAAGTACACTGTACACACGGTAGAGGGACAGAGATACATCATTCTGCGGAAGCCAGAAAGCCGTCCAAACAGAGCCTAACTGGCGTCCGGGGACCGTTAGATGGGCTTCCCCCCACTGCTGTGAGAGCAGTACAAATATCACGAACAACTATTCAAAGTTACCCATCGTCTCTGAGAAAGATATTTTTCGACTTCTATTTTTCTTTCGATCTCGCCAAATTGAAGATTCACCTGGAGCTATATACGGGCCGTTATGGTCTCGCAATCACGCATTATTTATATATATCGCCTTGCATTCTCAATCAACCAGATATTGTCTTGAAAAGCCTGCACAATCAGACAAGAAAATACATCGCCGCGATCATCAACTTGTCTATACTTGGCACTTAGTATCCCGTAAACGTTGCATTCGTCGAGTCTGTGTACTCAATGTACATGTACATGCACTTAACGAACCTCACACGAAGAATGCCTACAGGCCATTGGATCTGGAGTGGTTTTTTTCGCCTTTCGGTCAACTCGGTCCGTAACCAACTCGGTCCGAGTCAACTCGATCCTAAGTCAACTCGGTCTCAAATCAACTCGGTCCCAAGTCAACTCGGTCCCATTAAGGAGGTGCGTAGATGGACTAGAGTCTTTCAAGCTTAGTGTAGATTGAAAAATGTATGCCTTTTCGAATATTTTTGCTGTCGATCGAGTGTTGTATTTGCTGGCATGCTGTATGTTTTGTGTGGAGCTGCTGCCAGATCAGGCCTATAAATGAGAGGCACTCGACAGCCTCTACTCCGCTAATGATGTACCCACGCAACATGGACTCTTTTCACACTTTCACACAAATAAGAAAATAAATTGAAACTGTCAGCTGACAAAAAAGATTATCTTGAAACGTTGATCATGTGTAACCAGTTGTTGGTTTTTACCTTCATTCGTTATATATAATTTTTGGTCTTCACTTTCATCACGTTCAGTAATAAACGAAACCGGGGGCGAATGAGTTGACTCGGACCGAGTTGATCGGTACCCGTTTTTCCCCAACACTATTGGCTCATACTTCACGCGAAAGCGAATTCAAACACGAATTTGAGACATCAGATCAATTGTTCGTGCTATGAATTCGCAAAAGTTGAACACATTTCAACTCAGCGAAATTTCGCTGCACATCATTCGTGACGTGAAATCCTCATCCCTTTCACTTTCGCCTGTAGCATGAACCGGCCTTTCCTTGGAAATTGTGCACTTCCAGAGATTAACAAATGGCGGTGAATGAGAGCGATATGAACCGACTTAGGGGCTGTATCTGTAACTTTACCCGGTAGACATTTCTTCTGTAGGACGAGGGAGTCAGGCAAATAAATGGGGTGAGACGTGCAAAGACAAACACCTTTCGAGCATTTACCAGATGGTTGTGTAGTAGTCGCTTGGTAGAGTCTGTTTATTAAGGCGAAAACACACGAATTTAAAGCTTGCACTGTCCTTCCATATGAATCTGTTTAATAAGCCATTCTGATTTTGCCTACAATTTGTATTGGCAGCCAAAGTTTGCGAAACTATCACCTTTTTGGCTGGTTTTTCTATTTACCTCAAATTTGATAAAAGTGGACATTTATCCCGTTATTTTTAAATGAGGTTGTATTTTCATTCGTTGTATTTAGTAGTACGTGTATCATTTTGTAGAGTTCTGATGGCTTCATGGAATTTTAACACTTTGTGAATTATTTCTGTTCTTTTGTACCGACGGCCAGTCATCGCTCAAGCACCCACTTGTAGGATAAACATGACCTTGGCGTCAAAAGAGCAGACCCTATTCAGATTTGTTGAGTCAAAGAAAGAGGCCGTTCACACCATACAATTACAAAACAAGAAACCGAAATGTTGAGGTCTATTTTTCTGTTAAAAAAAAGTGGTAGTTGTCCACTGTACAGCAGCTGCGGGTCATGCAAAGAGGGTGGCGTCAAATTCAAACAGCTTTACACTGTGGCAAGGTGTTCGACCAAGGTGAAGGGGAAAACAGAGCGATTCAACCACCCTTTGATAACATCGCCACCATCCATTCGAAGAGCCTGAACAAGACGTGCCCTGAAGCCCAGTCTCGTAATTAATGGACTTCGGGATGGTCGGCTTTTTTTTTTTTTTTTTGCTTGTGTTCGCCCCCGGGACATTCAATGCATTAGTGCGGGAAAAACCTCCACTGTCTTCGGCTTGATTATCACTCCATCGTGGAGAGCGCGGCGTCGAGTGAGCCGCAAGTCCACAGTCAGAAGGTCAAGGGCGACTTGTCTCGATTGGTTGTTGTTTCTGGTCTGTCACTTCCCCCCGAGAGCGCGGGAAAACTAAAACGGCGTGTTAATTTTTTTTCAGGATGTAGGAGAGAAAGCGAGGGGGGAACAAATTGTGCCTGACTTCTTGGTCGCGGGCTTGCCAGACTTCAAGGCCGAAAACAGTGGCCTCCTCGCGCCTTGCGCGGTCTCTAATTAACCGTGCAGGTAGGAATATGTTAATACATGGAGGAAGGACATGGTTAAAGTTACATCACAATCGAGATTCACGCCTCTTTAACAAATGCTTTAGACACAATTATCGAATTTCTTCCAGACAGGAGCGACAACCATGTGATGCGTGATGCGTGATACGTGGCAAAGGGGGACCCCTCCCCTTTTGTGTCCGATGGAGTGTTGTAGGGATCGCATCCTGGGAATTCCTTTCAGACTTTTTTAGGGGGAGGGGGGTACAGTAGGTAAGATAGCCTGGGGTATACTTATGCATCACACTAGGTAGGTCCCCTCTTGTTACATGTTCTGCTTCGACACGACACTACTCAGAATATAAAAACACAGTGGTCTCTGTTGCAGCAAGATGGCAGGCACGGTCTCACATGCATCCATGGAAATCCCAGCTAAGCCAAAACATGGATGCCAACAGCAACAAGATTACAAAATCGTTGAGCTTTGGCAGAGCTAAAATGGTTTTGCATTGACATATATAATTTTTATAACTTGATTTGTCAATATCCCTATTACCGTTCGAATTTATCGTCAAGAATAGGAAAAGGGCATTGGCTATTGCGATATGTAATAAAATATTCTGGTAGTTTGCTTTAAATAGGCCTAATGTAGGGTGAATAAAAAACGATGCAGGGCAAAGTCTACTTCTATAATTAAAAAATAATGCTATGAATTTTGTTCTACCCGTATTCCACAATGTTCATGACCATTCACTGAGTTGGTTAGCGAGCAGACATTCATAAAATATTCCACGGCCTTCTAAAATTTAAATTTGTTATTAATAAACGAGAGCTCGGACTTGAAACATTGAAAGAAATACCTGTGCCATGCCGTCTCTTCCTCTAATCAACCTTTGACATGACTTTCAGTTGCCGATCATCTATGCCGTCCATTGAAAGACGGCTCCTATTGAATTGTGAGACGGTCCCTCGACTATCAAGTTCTCGGTCTTTTGAGCATCGGATTTCCGCGGAACCTTCAGGTCCTGCTGAAATAATTTATCAGTAGCGGAGCTCCTTTGGCATTCAACACCAGTTTTCTTATCGGCGATGTATACCCGCGGCCTCGAGTTTTGTAAATAAAGTTGAAGCTTCACCAGTGTCTCTCGGAAACCTAAAAACAGAACTTAGTATAAGAAGTATGGTTAGGTCGTAACGAAAACACAGAGAGGTTTTTAATTCATAACCCGGGAGATCTAGTAACCCGTACATCTCATTAAAGAGAAAAATAAAGAACCGGTCTTAAGTTGCAAAAAATACTTCTACATTGTATATGAGATGCTTCTGTAATTCATTGCACTCAAAATAGCAGTTATCAAACTTAAAGAGGCGAGGTGGGTAGGTACATCTTTAGGGGCGGAGACCTTTCTCTTGACTCGTTCATCATTTTTAGGACGAAGTGTCCTCAATTTAACAGTACAAATTGCCGAAGGGGGCCTACGTAACCGTAAAGTGGTTATAGAAACAGCAGGCTCACCGTTTGTGGCAATGCATGACCCAACTTCAGTACGTCAAACAATATTTGGTTTTGACAATAGCGGATATGCAGCAGATCCAAAGAAAGAAATTTGTGTAGCAACTACCTGGCTCAATTTCCAGTGGTTAGAAAAAGATGCGTATTTTATCCATCCCGAGATGACCTCAGGAAATGCCTCAGTTATGAGGTCATCTCGGGATGTCCTGTAATAATGATCACCTCTCATAATGACCCTGGCAAGAGTTTGAGTGTGAGAAACTGTCGAGTGAAATGTATAACAGACCGTGAAACAAAAAGACAGGGTTGAAACGAGTTTCCACGGAATGCTGTTTGGTGGGGAATTAAAAGCTCTGTAGGTGTCTCGTGATGACGGAACATACATTAATATTCATACATGCACCGGCTTGAAATATGCACGCATCTCAAAACAGAAATAAGCGAAAGGGGATATTGGCCGAAGGGACTCGTCCTCGGATAAACGGCAAACATGGCTTTTGTTCATGCGTCAAATTTGCGACGAGAGAAAGCTCAGCTGTACTACTACGCAACTTTTCTTAATTAAACACCTCCTGAAGAAAGTCCAAAGTAATCGGAAAAAAATCCTTGGTCATTTAGTTCTTATCTTTTTTTTTCTGCGTTGTTGTTTTTGAGGATTTGGACCTCCTGAGGGTGCTAGATTATTATTTGTCTGTTGGAGGAATGTCTCCTCTTAATGGACATGATATTGCGTTTGATGGTCTCTTACCTCAGATGGTACTAGTTACATGGCCAACAAACCTGGAAAGGTCACAAATAAGAACAGCAGGGGTCCTTGTCATTTTTTCTACTTCGATTAAATAGGCCTAAATATGTCCATGTTTTTTCGCCGTATATTAAGTTTGTCAGTTTGACGCAAATAAGAGCCAAAATGCCAGTGTTGGAGAGTCACTACATGCACTGCTCAATTTGCACGTTTTTTTTCAGGAGCTGTCATGTTTCAAGATAACTCTACAAGAAATGCACTGTTTAGATTGGGTAACCGATAGCAAATTTAATATCCAAGCGTTATGAGAATTTTCCGCAGGTGTGTCTTGTTGGAAAGGGGAAAGATTGACAACTGAGATAAGGCAGTCGAGGACGCGATATTTGATATTGGTATGTCCACGCGTCATATGAAATAAAGGAAAATCCTATCTGTTGTGAGGCGATCGGGCAGGTGAGCAGATGACACCACAGATACCAGCAGCCCTGGGTGTATCGTGCGGTATGTCTGGCACCCCGATTTAGACGTTTGGCTGCCATTTTCATGTAGAACCCTTGCGGTGCGTCTACGCAGTACTGTTGTATATTAATTAAAGCCTGGCATACATACTGTGGACCTCTACACACTTAAAGTGTGTCTTCCATAGAGCGTTTTCCCCTCGAATGGAAAATCATTTTTAGAAGTGGGGTCAGGGACCTGTGTGGCAAAATAAAGAGGAACGGACCCGGATAAGAACAAAAGAGTGGCAACACTACCTGTAGATGAAGCAAGCTTGAATGTACGAGCGTAGATGCTGGAGTTAAAAAATTGGTTAGTGGGCACTGTTGAAGCCATGAGCTCTTTTTCGTTCGGGCCAGTAACCAGAAAATTCTCAAAATGTTTTTAAAATTGGTTTATAAAACGATCATATAGTAACTCATCCGTGATTGCAGAGATGCAATTAGTTCATAAGTAGAAAGCTTATGAACCACTCTTTTAGTTACAACCATATGCTCAGAGTGTTTAGGTGCATAATTGTTGCTTACCAGCCATTAGATATTATACATTTAAAAACAAATTATGCAGCCTTTGTGCACAGTATTTTAGATACAAATCGGATACATTTCTGCTCATAGTTCTTAATGCCCACTTCCCAGGTTTTATCCTTCCAAACGCAATTCCCATCTGAAACCTCATTGGCATATCTGTTTTGTTAAGAATTAATCATGCTCATTGTGTGTTGCATGTAGGCCCCTATATTTGTAATGCGTTGTTTATGTGAAATGTGTTCTTGGTGGTTGTGGGCATCAAGCTGGACCAAGAGAGGGCGTTATTTCCTTTATAGCAAGAGAGACCCCTTTGGTACTAACTGCGCATCGCTGATTTACGAACGACCAGGAAACGCACCAATGTCGCTACCTACAGAATGAACATTCCCGACCAACACAGCTCCATTCAACCGATGAGGATTGTTTCTTCTCTGGGCGAATACTCTCCAAATCAGCGCTTCTTGCTGTTGTCTGAACACCCATAGTTGCTTTCCTTTTTATTTTCATTTATTTTAATTGAATTTTGCACTATATAGAATTAAATTTAAGTTTTGTAATTGCTTCTTACTTGGTTTAAAGATTTCTACATTAACAAATGTACTATTTAGGAGCTACTTAGTAGTAAAACCTTTAGGGGAGACATTCGACAGTAGAGAGTTTTTCAAGTGTCCTTCTAACGTTTTAGTATCAGATGGAGGAAATTCATTTGCTGTAGTTGGACAATTCAGGGTCATACAGAAAGATGTGCAAAGCTTCACTGGATTGGGTTTTGTGCAAAGGCTTGGTATTTTGTACAAGGCCTACGGGAGTTTCCCCCACAGGTATCTACCTATAGTCAATGATATCATGACAATTTTTTGAAACATCACTCATAAACATAATTTTTAACCGTGAGACACGCCCCGCACCAGCTCGCAGCTCGTCACCTGAATCACAACCACGTGCAATCGCGTGATGTCACACATAGCCAAGAACTCAGCAGCAGTCCACGAAAGGACACGTCCGCGTTTATGCAACCATTATGTGCTTGGCTTGTAGTGATATCGATGAAGTACCCACAGAGGAAAAAAAAACATGAATGCAAGTCTTAGCACCAGAAGAATGCAATTTCTACCTGCACTTGCTTGCATCGGATGGCTGAAGAACGTCTGACCCAATGAGCTTCACCTCCGTACATTGTGTGAGGTGTATAAAACACTATGATTTACTTAGGTCTTGACCAACACGCGCTGCATTAAAAAGACGCTCACTGATTCGCAAATAAAAAAGTATGTGACTGATATCTGAGACTAATGTACAACATGAGGGCCTGCGTATCATTTATTCCACGGTTTAAAGGGAGTGGCTGTAAATCAACGTGTTAGACTCCATGCATGAAATTGCCCTAGCAACTATCACCTCTGGAGGATGGATAGGTGAGCATTCTCAACACGAGCGGCACAGGAGATAAACACCGGCCTGTCTGCGTGTGTTTGTTCGAGTCTCAAATTTAATGATTGGCACGTCCAGATAGTTCTACGGACCTGCACATCAGCCAGGAATTCTGTTGTCCCCGCGATATGCCCTCTTGGACATGTACTTTTCTGTGTTTATTGGAAGTTCGTGTTTAGTAGAGAGGAAATAACTTGCTCTGACGTCACGCCTCTCTTTTGACGCTAATAATGGTGTCGGAGCCTCACAATGCCAATTTTTTAGGTGGCCAGTATCATCCCATCCGTGTACATGCACATTTGTAGCCCTTGCGTGGTGGCGATTCATTCACCACAACGGGTGGACATTTAAACATGACACCTTCATGAATATTGCATAATCGTGACGGATGCACCGACCACTTATATGCACAGATACTCGTGCCATGATGGTAATTTTCAAAATGTTTCTATTTGAATAGTTACGACAGACTTTCACCAGGACTTTTGAACCATTGAATAAGTCTGGTTTGTTTCACAAGGGACACAAACAAAGGATTTATGTTTAAATCAATGTTTAGTCATATGAAAACTTGGTGTAATGCATGTGTACATAAACGACGTTTTAGATCAGCGCCATCTAGAAGTAATATGTTTTTACTTGACTATATATTTGCATTATCTAATTAAAAAATACCTTGACCAAGACTCAGTGTCTTTAATACAAACATATTATAGTGCTGTAAGTGCAAATTGTTCAACTGTGTTCTAACCCAAGTGTTTAAGGATTTATGCAGTAAGCTCATTTTGACTAAGCTTAAAAAGTGAGAATTTGCCGCCATTGAGCTTCCAACCTGGGATTGCTATCACATTGAGTTAGCATCCTTAAACATAGACCTTTCCAAAACATGTTATTAGATTTTCCATCAAAAGTGATACCAATGAATCGCATTTTGTCCTCTGGCCGGAATGGACTTATCTGATGAGCCACCATTACTCCGGCGGCAATGCACCCATGCGAGCGTGTTTCTGAACTTGCATTGTGGCGCACGCGTTTACGTAGTCACAGCATCTTGCGGTCGACAAGGCATGCATCGCGAGTGAACTGCGCGAGATCCTGGTTGTGCGATTACTCTGAAGTAGCCGCACCGACGACAGTGCGCCAGTTGATAGCCGTTGGCTCGACTGGACTTGGCGGCCAACCTCATTCGAGTTACACTCCCGGTACTCAACATAATTATGACCCTGCAAAATGCAAACAGGAGGGAGTAGCATGTATCGTGTCAATCAAATGTGTTGTCGTCTGTGATGTGTTGCCCCCTTGAAAGTCCCCTCAAATACTGAATATAACGGTGACTCGGAGAATGATTCACGATTCCTGTCAACATAATAACTGTCTGCATTGTGTCAACATATTTTACCGGACTATATAACTGCCATATTTTCGACGGAGCAGCCAGAGTGTTGTGCATTGCAAGCTATACGTCCTCCAGATATTACCTGTATGAACAAAGAAATACGTCTTGACGAATGCAAAAAGAAAATTTGAAATGCTGTTTGCCGTAGAGTGTGACTGCATGCCTTCCCCCGTCGAAGGAGTGAGATCATAGTCCACGGGCAGCAGCGAGTGATGGACGGGGCGTGCTCCTCAGCGATTCACTGTGTTTGACCAGGGCAGTTGTCATTAAACATGAGCCCGTTTACTCACCGGGAAATGTTTGATCGGTGCTTTTTTTTTTTTTTTTAAAGAATGTCCAATATTGGCTGTGCTCGCTGGGGCACGAGCAAAAACGGCTTGTTTGGTTCTCGGGATCGCTTTAATGGTACCTAATCGTCGAAAATGGATTTAGGGACGAGCAAACCTTTCCTGGCCGAATAGGAGAGAATCGGAGATTTTCAATTAATTGGCGACCCTCTAATTGTCTGCAAGACTGTCCAGTTAAGAAAAAAAGAGAGTCTGGATTTGATCGTCAGCCTGTGTGCTGACTCTGTCGTCGTGGAAGTGGCTAAGATTGATTCAAGCAATGTCTGTGTTAAACAGTGGTTCAGAGAGGTACACTCTCACGATAATGTTAAAACCCACTCGTGTCGCGTTTACAGAGTCGTCAGAGCATTGCATAAAGTCGGAGTTGTACTCAAGATTTGTGGCATGGACGGGGTCATTCCAATAACCGGATAAGTGAAGTTATTTTAATGGGTGCAATAATTTTAGAATGATATGGTTGCGCATTGTCAGCCCCACGCTGGACTCTTGAGGCTACAAACTTGAAATAATTATGAGACAGACTGTTGAAAAGAAAACTGTTCCTCTCCACTGATGGAACTCTATTTTGTGTGTGTGGGTGTGTGCATGCGTGGAATACATAGTGTGGACCTCTGCACAAAAGAAGTCGACATAATGTAGGGTATGATGGCGTTGTGTGGACTCGCACGCGTCCACACAATGTTTTCCCCTCTCTGAAAAAAAGTTTCAGAGGCATTTAGGTGTCAAGGTTATCCGTGACAAAATGAAGAGGAACAGTCCAGGAAATCATCATAAAAAAATCCAGCTCGAGGGAGTTATCCTAGTTGGAGAAAAAGAAGCATTTTCCGCACGTTTCCTTAACCACGGGAGAACAAAGGAATGTCCACGCTTTGTATGTAAAACAGGTATGTGTATTGTGCAATCATGTGCGATTGTTATCAGCAACGAAGCGGCGTAACACGGGCATGCCCCCAGCTCACTTTTTGTGCCTCCCATGACCCCTGCTGAGAGTGTGGTGAAGGCAGATCAATTCAGCACCATTTGAAACAAAGACCAGTAACACCCCCCCCCAAATTGAAGTCCCAAATCTGAAGTCCAAAGCCATAATTGTAACGTCCCTGGGCGGCATGCCTGAATGCTCTACCGGGGTTTCCCCAAAGCCCTTCCACGTTTAATTAACAGTTATATAGTAGCAAGTACTTCATATTTTCTCTCTCCAAGCTGATCAAAATATATCATCCAAATCTTGACCTTTCAACGAAGTCTCGCAACCAGCAGTGTAAGTGGTGCGCCTTTAAAGTTCCATTTGTCACTGTCGGGACCGTGTTGCAAGTAGGGAATCCTGGCACGTGGAACTATAGCAGGGCTGATCTATTACTTTGGTACTGACGAACCTGGCAGGTTTGCCCATCCCCAAAGCACTGCTTGCCGGGTGAGAAAGATACTCGCATTCCTGGGCAACACAGGCGCTCAGTCCCCGACTGGCAGATTGGATATCTGATATATTTGTGCTAATATTTACCAATTTTAAGCAAACACGGTATCAATATAATTAATAAAGGGTGCTTGATCAGATGTCCTGTGAGTCAGAAAAGTGGTTGTGGATCACATGAAGATATATAAAGGTAAAAAGATTTAGAACTTTATATACGTGTTAGTACACCGTATATACAAATGTGCAGATATTCATATCCACCTCCTATTATTTTCATAACATTTTACCCACAGATTCCGTATGTTGATTGGCCGAGAGCCAGTCTCTTGGCGTTGGCTATTTTTCGGATCCTGCTTTTTGCTGCAGGAAGAACTTTACCTGTAGCAACCAAAGAACTGTACACATGACCACTGGCATTGCGTGCAAACTTGCATATTGGTGTGCTCGTTGCGCATTCCAAAGCGCTAGTAGGCCTACTGCATAGCTGGGTTCAAACACTTTGTGAAGAGTGCTGGTACATTTTCAACAAATTTTCTATTTAAAATGGCCCTACGTATTTTACGTATTTAGATCAAGTCAGTTATCGCTTAAAACAAAATGCCCTCGTGGCGGATTTTGTTTTTGTTTTTTCTTTTTTACAAATAATACTTTACTGGTGAGTATGAAAGAAAGTATTTAGTATATTTATTTGTAAAATCCTAGCCCCAAAACCCCTTAGAAAACAGCATCACGAATTAAAAGCAAACATGTCGGGACAGTGAGTAAGGATTTTGATATTTTTCTGTATAATATCCTGTCCTTGCCACCGAAATATGTTTCAACTTTGTATACGTATATCAACTTTAGTTTTGTTGAATCGTAATTTTCACTAAGAACTGGTGCGTGCGTGTTCAGTATAGGTATTGCTTGTTCATGGTAGCATAAATCATCGCATTTACTTTGACTGGGGCAAGATTTTGTAGCTCTACGTCAAATTGTCAGATGTGAGAAAGCTGTTTTTCAAAGAAAGCTGATTTTCAAAGATCGTTGTTTTGAAGGGCTCTGTTAAATTCTCTCCTTATTTGGGCTGGATGTGTGTTGTACTCTGTGGCCAGAATGCTGATGGCGGCATTTTGGTATTCACGACGAACCTTTTGTAATTGGTCTCTTGTTGGTATGAAGATCCTGTGTCTCCTTGTGTCATCCACGCTTGTGCTGACGGCTGCCGTCGTCTAAATTATCCTGCAATCGGCTCCTCCGACTCGTAAATTTGTCTGCTGTTTTGCCCCTTGGCTGCTGGAGCCATTTGTCTCTCTCTTTCTCTTACTCGACACCTCAAGCGGGTCCGCTGAATCGCACTAGTCCCCTGACGCCTCCTTCCAGACAGAAGCATCTTTATATAAGAGTGACCGAGAATCCCGAGAATAGTTGAGTACACGGCCGATGGAAATACCGGGGATGGCACCGAGGGAATTCAAAAAGGTGTCGTGGGATCCTGCATGTTGCATCAACAGTTCTCCCGCCGTGTATATCTGACCCAGGTATGCCGGGAGGTATATTTAATTATGTCACATGGGTGGTGGGAAGGTTTAAGGACCCCGTAACAGGTCATAGTAATACGGATGACATGCTTGACAACAAATAATGAAGTTCGAACCGGTTCAGTTGAAACCATGTGGTCTCTTTGTGTTTCTGAACTCGCGCCGTTAAACAGTGTTCGACTTACGGTACCCCAGTGGTTGGCTGAGTCCTGACACATGCGTACTTCGACACAATGCATAAATACAAGGGGTCCTTGCTCCATGATTGAGTGTAGCAAGCTCAAACATTGACACCTTTGTAAAAAAAAAAGTAGGTTGATATAAAGGGCCCCATACCGGTGAAACTAGGCTAAAAATACAAACACTGCGCTTAAGAAGTGGTCGACGAAGTTGGTTGAAGACGCCGCTGGAGGGCGCCCATTAGGTCTGGCAGCATAAACTTATCTTTTTTTATTTTAAATTCTGACCGTGATATGTGAACCGTATTAACAACGAATTTCAATGTATTTCAATGTATGTTGAATACAAATGATAATGATAAATAATAAAATTAAATTATTAGAATATAATATAGAGGACAATGAATCCAAGAAAAAAATATCCAGATGTCAGTGAGATGTATATAGGCATATGTGCTATGGTGACGTCAATCTTTGTTGACATGTTAACTTTCCTATGGAGCCAGCGCTAGCGGGAGCCTATAGTCCACTAAGCAGCATACGTAGGAAAAACACAATAACGCTATAGGACAGTGTGGAATCACCGCCACAGACGTCTGTTCTTCTCTTCACGAGTGAACAGAAAGAATTAAGCTAATGCAGGTAGTGAAGACATTGTGCGTAACATTAATGTAGAAAGCTGTTTGAATGTTAGGTATGTCAATGATAAAATTCAAATATTCAAAGTACTCAAATACTCCAAACATTCAAAACTCCTACTCAGGATTGTAATTTGGGAAGCTGCTGTACCGGTCTTCAAAGCAATCGGTCGACTGCTGGCGGCTATGCTATCTTAGCCCAACATGCCGCTAGTCGCTTTCAAAATTGGGTCAACCAATTACCGTTCTGAGTCGGCTTGGGGTCAGGGATATCCGAGGTCTGACATGATAAAGATTGGGCCTAGCCGCGAAACTGGCCCAACTTGCAATCTATGCGAAGGGGAAACTGAGGACGGTTCCACAGGCAGTTCAAGTCGGCAATAGGGGTTTAAACCTGAGATCAGAAACGATAACCCCGCATTGGAGATGACCTGTGAAGTGACGCCTTCTATCCACCCATTACAATTATTGCTCGTTCGGTCTTTCCATCTGGATTACAAATTTAATTATTGTCAACTGTAACTCTTGTGTCTCCTTTGTTTTGTATCATTTAGAGGAAGTATATGGTCCCCGCCTACGGATTTGAGGAACTCATGTATCGGCCGTGATGCTCGTTTGGATGTATATGTTGGGATCGAGGCAGATCACTTTGTGATTGACAGTTCACCGGTTCCGATGTAAACAGTCACTGACTACTGCCGAGATTTCACAAAATGTGGGATGAGAATAGGGTTTTGATAGGGGTTGCAGTTTCTCTAAAGAAAAACAAAATATTCCTTTCCGATACTTCTGACATGCGTCATCGGCTCCGAAAGCAAAGCAAAAAAAGGGCGGAATTGGTTTCTACATGCCCGTGTTGCAAGGGCGTTCGATGAAAACTCTTACAGCGCCACGAAATGAAACCCGACACGAAAACACGGACACGGCGCCGGTTTTTTTCCTGTCTCTCTTTCTTTGATATCGATGGCAGACTGGAGCCGCGGAAAATCACTGCTGACAAGATCCTACCTACAAAATATGCTAGAATGTCAAAGGGGTGGGGAGAGATGAAAAGGCTGAGATGCGCGGTGTTTTTACGGAATGCTGCGCCCAACATAAAGACCTGGGATGAAGGTTCACAAGTTTTCAGGGCATCAAACTGGGTATCTAGATCGCAAGGAAAAAATCCCTCATTGTCAGTCAGGTTTTTTAACAGTAGCCTTGATAGAATTCTGAATCGAGCGTAACGTGATAGTAGCCATACTTCCTTTTCACGAGTATGTGTGGGAGCTGTCAATGTATAGCTCATCTAGACGAGCGATAACCGACCCCGAACGCGGTGACGGGAAAAGTATGTGTAGCGCGATATGTCCGGATTGATACGTCGCGGAAACCGTCCCGTATGCCGATCATTGACTCCGATGTAACCATATTATAACGCCTTACTCGAAGAATTGGTAGAGTGATTATGAAGTCTTCTATCGTGCCAGTCAGTATCTCAATTCCAGTCAGGATTTCTATCCTTGAAAATCTGTTATGTCTCCAAGTGTGGTGGCCCACTATTGTGCGGTCTGCCCACTAGCAGTGCAAACATTCTTACACGAAACCAAGTCTTGTGACCGAATTCGTTATCGCGCGGAATCTCCATTATCGCTCGCCTTATTTGTGGGCCCTCACGGTGAGTGAGGTTTTCGTCTCTTGTGCGACCGAAACAATAAGTTTTTAGTCCAAACGACCTCCTTACTTTCGGTACTTTCTGACTTACGGTGGCCTCGTTTCCTTTCTTACATGCCAGTTCCACAACTCTCCTGTCGGCAAATACCACTCAGAAGAAAGAAAAGGAATAGCGACTTATGTTAAAAGCTTCGTTTGCCTCAAGATGCCCCGAAGTCTTGTCGCTTCTACGCACTTACGGCCATTCTTTTCTTGTTTCCTTTAAAAGGATTCCGAGAGTTTGGCATCCAGTGTGATTTTGTACTCGTAGCGCGCGTGCGCGCTTGCTGATTACTTGTTGATTGGCCTGGCCGAGGGGTGTAGACGACAGTGAGGGGTGTTTGCTGAAAGCCCGCGCAAATTGCTTTTTGGCGCCACCGGGTAAAACGGCAAGCCCCTCCACGCTTGGGGGTGCGTTGCGCTGAATTTTAAAACTTGGGTTAAAAAGCAGCTGGGTTGGATCGTTTGATGATTGTGTCCCAAGTCTGTTGAGCTTGTCCGGCAGTAGTTCAGGACTTGTAATCCTTCGGGGGTTGTGTCCCCCCCGTCTTTTCCCTTGGCTTCTCTTGACTGTCAATTAACAAGAGACCAATCAGAGTTTGAAGCTTAAGTGCCCCGCCCGGATGCGATTTCTCGATCTGTTTGTCAATCAGCTCCAATATAGCCATCTTACTGCACCATTTTTCCGTTCTCTGAAGCAACGGTTTGATGCTGGAGCACGCGCAAATTGTACAAGTGATTCCAGCCAGCTGTCGTGACTCGTGTTTTACAGCAAACGCCAGCCTTGCGGGGTCACGGGTAATCATTAAGCCGTGCACTCTCTCAGCGAAATGGTTCAACTTGTGTGAGCAGGCCATGACATTTCAAACGGGAAATATTTTGGTGGGAAGAATCCTTCTAATTTTCGTTTTCTCCCCCCCCCAAAAAAAAAAAACCCTGTTCCTTTTCTCCCCGTTTAATCATCGCTGCAACGCTCCAGCGCCAAACCAAAATATCACGTCTTCTTCTAATATAAAAGAAGCTGTTTATGACCGGCTCGCAAGTCAGGAATTCGACTCAGCTCCCTGGTCAGGAGGAGGCGGAAGAAATCCTCTGAGTGAAACAAAGTGACGATTCGTGGATTTACGGCCCCCGCGGACGGGAAATAAACACAGCCGTTCCTAGTCGCGTGTTTGTTTTGGAAATACTTTTCGATAATTATTTATGACGGTCGAGTATATCGCTTCCACTGTGGACGTCCAACGCTCTTGCTGTATATTTGGATTGAGATTCCTCCGTGGAGGAGCCGGGTAGATAGTCCATCCCAGTCTTGCAGTGAAATGTATATCATTTAGGAAATTTCCAAGATGAAATAAAAGTTCCTTCCTCATCTACCCGTGGACATTCGTAAGCGAGTCTGACATTTACAACCTGACAAACATGCTAAGATTTAGTGCATTGTTTTCCTGCTGTACGTGTTGGATATCCGACATCATAGGTAACATAACTTTGTAAATTACGCCCGGTTTGTTCAATTCAACTATTTTAAGATTATAAGCAGAGATTACACCTAGGTATTTTTATCGATTTATTGGAGGCCTCCTTCAACACCTGGCGCTGAGAATTATTTTCCTGCTAAAAAACATCGTTGTTAGTGCCCCTATGACCACATTTAGTTTGTCGGTGAATGGTACCTGAGCATTATGGACAAATTGGTGGTAAATGTAAACTGTTAGATTAGTGAAAGATAAATTGGTAGTATTTCAAGCCAACAGATTGCATTGGCCATCTTGAATTGAAATTGAGGTACCTAATTTTGGGGGATTCTGAGAGTAAAACTAACCGTAACGAAATAAAAGTTCATACAAATTCATGCAACGGTTTTGGTTAGAAAGATATAGAATTTGAGATAAATTATATCGAACTGTTTTAAGCTAAATTTAAGAATAACCGAAAGTGAGGTTTGAAACCCCAAATACCACCCCCATTTAACCTTGCAGTTTCTCTAAACAAAATGACACATCTCGTCGAGATAGTTGAATACAGGAAACCGCTTTTTGAATGAACTTCTTTGTGCTGTGACTTTGTGGTCTCGTTTTTTTCCGACATGTATTTCTTGTTCTTCTTCTTGCCCTATATTAACTTGTCGCATGCAGTAGTCATCAGACTGGATGAAAACACCTAAAGTGGTCAAGTTCACTTGAGGAGCGAAACGTGTTTTTATTAAAAATCCTGAATGTTGGTTTGTATCTCCTGCAGAAGAACTGGAATGCCCCGTCTTCTACGACGGCACGATGTGCTGGGTAGCATCGCGGGTCAATACGACAGCCTACATGCGCTGCCCCAAGATATTTCCACAGATCGACACCTCCAGTAAGTCTGGGTGTGAGTTTGGAATGGGTTTCAAAATAAAGAAAAGAGAGGCAGCAAGCGAAGAGGGATGTTCCATGGAACTCAAACAACGGCTTTCTGTTTTGAGTAGTCGGCTTGGTGAATCAAGAGGGATTTGTTTAGAAAGGTTCTGAGAATATTTGGTGAAAGTGCATACAAGTGGTCCATTTATCGGGGAAACAGAGGGGATGGGGATTTTTAGAACTCTAAAGAAGACTGTCTGACATTGCAACCTTATCGGAATGCTGTATGCTCTCGAAATTATCTTCTAGCATCGAAATGTCAGTCCCTCTAGCTTTTGACCTCACATTTGAAGTCAGTCTTGTTAGTGAGTAGTTTGAAGCAATTTTTTGTCATTTAATTATATTTTTAATACAATAAGGTGAAATTACAATGGGCCAAATAAATTGGGAGGTTATATCTTGACATAATGTAAGCATATAGAGGTTAACAGGTTAAGGACTAATTGAAAAGCTGTGTTTTTTGGTGTGCACATCTGTGACTGAAATTCGAAGTCTGTAAAATTGAAACACAGAACAAAAGGCTTGACAAAGTGGAGAGCATGACGATGAGGGAATGGTAGATGGTACCGGTCAAACCTTTGACACTTAAGACTATTTAAAAAATTCAAACGTAATTCTAAGGAAAGTGTAGAAGGTATAGTGAGTATACTACTCAAGCAGCATTTCCACGCCTAGTTATGAATTGTCCACTCTGGATGAGAAGTCTGTGATCAACCACGAGATTTTGGAGGTGACAGCACATTTCTGAAAATCCTAGAAACACAAGCTCAGAGCCGGCGAGATACTACAGGGCCTCTTTGTGAAAGTCGTCGCGCGCAGACTCCCGCGATCTTTGGCCGCACCGCGCACTCAGCAGATGTTTGCACAAGCGACTTCGTGGGTGAAAAACGGTGGGAAAGATAAGTGAAAAAGATCTTAAAATAATCTTATCGTCGAGAGTTGATCTCAGGAGACGATATAAAAAGGCAGGATATTTTAGTACCCTGAGTGCTGTATTAAACGTTCAGTCTAAGCAAGGACGTCAAGTTCTCGACGTGACTGTGCCTAAAGTATGCTGAAGCTGCTCAGAACTTTGCTCGCATGCAGCATGCAAATAGTCTATTTGTTCAATTTGGCGCGAGGAACGCATATGGTGGCAATTCCCACATAACAGCCGGGTCTGATCTACACTCTGCATGTATTTACCCCAAACCCTGACTGTCCCTACCAACATTGTGGCATGTGATTTATAAAAAAATATGTTTATCATGAAAATAATTTATGATCGTAAACACTTGAACATATATTTCCGTTTTGAATTTTTTTTTTAAAATGTTGGTTCAGTGGTAGCTGGAGACCACATTATTGGAGGAATTAAAGGTTTGGTTTATCCAACAACTTTGGCCTTCTTGGCCACTCCACTGCCTTTTTTCCTCCCTGCTGAGGGTAAAAGTTCTCAACAAAGGATCGTTTCTTTCTTTCTCAGAATTCGTGAAAATGTATTGTAACGCGGACGGCACCTGGGACCAGGTCAACTACGACCTCTGCCTCAGCGAAAAAGGCATCACCAAAACGAATGCTTCATTGGAGCAAATTCAAGTAAGGATAGTAAACCGGTTTCAATCTTAAGATATCAATGACAGAAAACTACAACGACTCAAAAATAAGCCATCTTGATTCGAGGCTCATAAGTGACCTATGTTTCTATCATGTTAAAATGTAAAACTTCAACAGATAAAAAGCGACCCACGTCAAGTTTCAGAGTTCATCGACGCAGAGGTTAACGCGTTTGTAAACATAAAGTAAGTCCTTAGGTCCGCACACACTTTGGCCAGCGCCACATGGTGGCAGTAGTTACGTTTCCATGGCAGAAATGTCAATAGATAGAATTGCGACATGACCGTCTCAATTGTTGGAACCAAAATGGTGGATTATGCGTCAGTACACATGGGCAATTAATTAGGACAATGGCTCACAGTTGGATTTGCACACATAATAACAGCGTTTTTGGTTCCAAAGTGTGAAGTTGGCGGTACTCTCTCTCTGTGTACAGATCTGATACAAGTATACTCCGCCGCCATTTTTCCCAGATTGAAAACACCAACATTTTAGGAACGATACTATCAGCTTTGGGCCCGGACGCACCACTAGGTGGCAGCATTTATTTGAGGCTCTTAGATCCAATAGGGTATGTGCACGGCCAATGAAGCCACAACGACGGCGGAATGGCGGTAGAATACATGTATGTACAGTAGTTTATTCATTCGTTTTTACACAACCCAAACTGTCTTGAATTACTCGAATTTTGATGCCGTTTTGCCCAGTTCCACACTGACGTCATCCACGGAGCAAAGATTATGGAGATCGTGGGTCTTTTCCTCTCCTTCTGTAGCCTGGTCCTCGCCCTTTTAGTCTTCAGCTGTTTCAGGTATGGCTCTGGAGGCTTCTGTACTTTTATGCCCCTTTTTTCGCTGTGCTGTTGTTTTTACATCACAAGGTAGGCACAAGATGTACATGTACAAGGTGGCACATCAGACCTTCTACACTTGAAAGTTATCATCCTGCCGTAGTAGAAGTGTATTGTCTTTGGCCTTTCAATTTTTATGTTTTGGCTGTAATTATCAGTCTGATATCCAGCATTACGTTCTTCTAAACAATTCGCCATTGATGATGTTTTGCTACCATATAATCAGCATTAACATAACAGTTCACTTGGTGTATTGCAAGTCCGAAATCTGATGGCATTTTTAAAATTGTGTTTCCACGTAATTTTTGTATTTCCACTTTACTGTAAAATATCCAAATTTAAGAACCAAATGTCCACACCAAACAATACCAAATCAAACCACGCCAAACCAAACCACGCCACACGAAACTAAACCAAACCAAACTACACCAAACCAAACCAAACCAAACCACAACGCACAACACCACACCAAACCAAACCAAATTAAAAACAGCTGGAATTTCTGTTATTGCCTTCCACCCAGGCCTTCCTTTCAGTAAACTGTAAACTCCATGGGCCATGCAACCTCCCCCCATAAGAGTGGGGCATTCACGTTACAAGTCGGTCGGCATTGGCTATTGCTTCAGCTCTCATAGGCTGCCACCCTTGGGAGTATACATATAAATCCTTCTCTCGTTCTGCGTATGGGGGCGACGAGTTTAGCAGAATGTAACGGGCTGGCGAATATAAGGGCAAAATCGCGCAGCTCATAGGAAAGAAAACAAGTGGAGAGGAAAATAGATTATAAATTCAAAACCAGGATTCTAAGATTACATTGAAGCACCGAATAATGAAAAAAATATCCCTAATCGACTACGGTATATCTTACTGATGTCAAGAGTAACTCTTTAAAATATTTATTCTATTTTTTTGGTTGGGAGATCAATTTTCGGGGACGCCAAGAAGTGCGAAATTTTTAAGTAACCTCTCGGGCCTCTCTTAGGGGTAAGCTTATTACACGCTTCTTGAAAGACGGTAAATGAAAAAATAAAAAGATAAATCGTTTTTATTATTTAATCAAAATGGAGGGCGGTGGGGGGGGTGCATGGCGACAGTTCAGCAGTATCTGCCCTTGCATAGCCTGAAAGCTTGGCTGCCCATCTGATCTTGGCGGATCTCCGAGGCACAGTACAAAGTTGTAAGCAATTGCAAACCTCTAAGTAAATACCGGAATCACATTTCCCATTATTTTGTGCAGAAATAATTCGATTTGGTTTGTCTCAATTGTTATCGTTTCTTCCAGGCAACATTTCTCTTTTCGTAACTCAAGTGCCCCTGATGTTTTAACTATAGCTCGTCTTCACCGATCAAATATCTGCTGTTCTCTACAAATCCACAACCTTCATTGACTACGGTTTGGGAGGTTGTGGTGGGGAATACCGACCTGTTTCCACGGGAAAAAAGTGGATGTTCGTCTAAGTGTCCTTAATAAGCGGCTTCTTCAAACGCCGATTTTTCAACAGCACTCGTCGCCTCGTTTGGACCGGTCGCTAATCCGGTGTGATAAATGCTTGGTTCTCTTCTATAATGTGAAGATTTTTATTGGGAGAAATACTTGTGTGTGAAGAGGTAGCAAGGTGTTTCATGGGTATGCATGGTTGAGGGAGACTGATGAAGCTGTGAGGCATGCGGAGATTGGATCAAGCACTCTGCGACCTTGCCATTTCTCTGCACTGTAGCTGTGATCTTTTGTTAACTTTGGCAGACGGGTCAAAAGAAAGGGTCTATCGTTTGCAGTCGTCCAAAAAAAGCTGACGACATTATATTGTTGAATAATGAATAACATTTGCTCGTGGTTTGAAGATGGTTGTGGTGCTTATCTTCATGTGAAACTGTTCTTTCCGTCAGAGAAGGCATTTTCAAAGACGCACTTATTTTGGAAATTCTCACCGGTATTTCGCTTTTAATTCAGCGAAGTGGGCGCAAACGTACAGACACGACGCTTAAGGCGCATTTCTATATGTGCGTTTTTGGAGTGCGTTACGCAGACGATGCGTTTACGCATTTCACGTTCACGGACACAGAAATCGACTCCGTTAACATAACACACGTGTGCGTTGCGTTCAGCAGTCAAAATCGCCCCGGGATCGATTTTTACGGATGCCCAATGCTTGTCACAAGTGTTGAGGGGCATATGGGAAGACGCCTCAGCTGTACCATCGTCGGTTCGGTGCACGATATCCCGTCCCGGTCGCTGAATTCAGGCACAGTCCAAACCATGAATCTGTATTTCTTGATTTGAAATCAAGATCCGTGAATACGTTTTCTCGGTTGAAACTCCATCAAGTTAGTTGTCGGGCACCCTTCTTAAATTTTGATCACGTCTGTTGCCTCAAAGGAATGTAATGCATAAATGACAAATTATGGACTGTACTTTCAAGACGCCTATGCATGCGTTTTCAGTGCACGTGATTGTCTGTACGCGTTGATTGTGGAAATCCATTTAAATTAACAGGAATGAAATGTGGTATACATACCGAAAAGGCCCATGAGGTCAGTCCATTTCAGAGAGGAAAACAGCACCATTTTAGGCCGCTTCCTTTCATATATGCTGTGGATTTCTGGCACTCCATCATCGATTATATGACAAGGCTTCCAACGGCCGAGATTCGAAGGCGTTTCTGGGATGCTGGTTGATTGAGGGCGTGAGAGGTCACCGTGAGGTTGAAATAAAAGATCAGAAGGTTCGATCGCAGGACACTTTAGCGTCATTTCGACTAATTTTTGCCCCTGAAAGTCTCGACAAGATCAAATTTAAGCCAGTAAAGGCTGATCGTCCTTTTTTTTTCATTACCTCACCATCTGCCATTTATGCTTTTGAATGATAAATTGGCCTGCTGAACTCACCAGTACAAGGAGAATTGCAATCTAAATGCTAAACACTTTCAATTATGCTCAATACATAATCGGAATATATAGAAATACCTACACTGGAGTCTCGACACAAATTGAGGGATAATGGATAATCTAGGCCTTATTAAAATTTCTCTAAGGAGCTAAGACGATAAAGGAATGACCAGTAAAAATTTTGACAGACGCGACGATGTAAAATCAACGTTCATTTTCCAAAGACAGTTCTGCAGTAGCCTAGTTACATACTTTGTGATAATCCTGCAGCATGTATTAAGGGGATGTCACAGATATGGATGAGATCGAGTCCAAATTCCATCCGAGTTACTGCTCTACTTGTTTGGTAAGAGTATTAAGACCTGTGGAATGTACTTGTACTTAGGAATAGCTATAAATTAATCGATCAGTTTTCCTGCCTTGCGTCACTAAAACCACACCTGAGTGGCAGTTACCTGTTTTGCACAAGTGATAATCAAATCTGCTCCATTTGCATCGAATTGATAGTAAAACCATTCTTGAAAAAAGTCAAAACTAGTGATAAAATTACTTTGTAAAATGGGGGGGATTTAAGGTTCGATCTGGTGCATGAAAAACAGGCAATAAGAAATGGACTGGCAAATCATTCTATGGCATTTTTCTTGTTTTGATGCAGCGTTTGTCCCCCTCAATAGCCTTTAGCGTTCAGTTCAACTAGCACATCGTGGAGTTCATCAGTGACTGTAAAGAAAAAAAGGATCTAAATGTTCGAAATTATTATCGGATTGCCTTGCAGCCAGATGTAGGTGATTATATGCAAGCTCAGGGACGCACCGTGATAATGAACTATGAAATCCCGCCAGGACTACATGGTGTGCTTTGCTAAGAATCGGGTGATCCTAACGACGTTTGTGGCTGTGGGAGAAAGAACGCAGTTACATGACCGAATTGCTCTATTTCCTTCTGATATTCATCCGCCCTAGGATCGATGGGAAATTAAGGAAAACGCTTGACTTGTGGAGTATGATTTCACCAGACATACGCCAGCGTAAATATTTCGTGTTCTTCTATGAGCACTCCAACAAAAGTCTTAGCAGAATTGTACGTTTGACATCCGAGTGATTAAATGTTGAATGTCAGGCAATTCCCCTTGAGGGCTCTTTGATCGATGGGTAATTAAACTCGACTCCAGACGTTGCTCAAAGCATATGGTCATTTCACTCTGAAGTATATTAGTGCAATTTATTAAACGAGCTTTTGTCGGAACGTACTAACTTTCGGGGATTTTTTTCTGTACACTGACCGAACGAAAACGAATCAAATAAAATAATAGCATTATTTACTTTACTCATGAAAAGGCTGTCCGGTAGCGGCCGGGTTCGTTAAAACTGCATAATTCCCGCAGGACTATAGTCACAAAACATCTTGCGGTACCAACACTGAAACATTCGTGTTGTAACTTTTCAGTTCATATAATTTAATGCCAAAACTGGGACAAGTATACAGCTTAGATACTTCTAGATGCAAATTTGACTTTGCGAGTCATCTGTAAAGAAGCACTCGAGTGATGCTTTTATTAAAACACCGTACAGTTAACCGTGCAGCCAGTATTGACACTTTTCAATATGTGATGGCCTTAGAGAATGGAAAACTTCAAACTAACGAGGTAACAGAATACCGAAGAGCATTGACATATATCTATTTTTGGTTTTTTTTACAAATTTAGGGAAAAAAAGAAAGAGTACAGCAGATGGGTTCTACTCTAATTTTAAGTGCCAACGAGAAATTCACTATCACGTTTTCTTATCGAGAGGCCGCAACGGCTTGGGTTAGAGCTGCAAGAAGGGTTTATTAATTTTCCTTTCTGGAGGGGGTATTTATATTTTTACCGTTTATCAGGAGTCTCCAGTGCCACCGGACGAAGATCCACAAGCACCTGTTTGCTGCCTATATCGCCCGCCTGACGTTCGAGATCATCCTCATGGTCAACGGGTTCTACGAGCGGACCCAGGCCGCCGTGGGCTACGCCGAGACCTTTATCTCGAGAACAGTAAGCAATCGCGTCGACTTCTGGAGAAACACACCATGGTGCCTCTCTTTCATGGAGGTGCAAGGAGCACAAAAGAATTTACCAAGCATAAAATATTTGATAATTACATTATTTGCATCTCAGGCTGGTCACTTAATGGTCAGCTCCTTGAAATCTGGGCTCTGTATTACAGCTGGGTACCAGCCAAAGCATAAAGCACGTATATCACCAGTCTGGTGACATGGGTGTGATTAGTCTTCTACAGTGTACTGTGCAAGGACCTTCTGTATCATATGACCATTTCAAGACAGGGTTAAACACAAATAATCTAGAAAATTATAATTATATGAGCAAAGGAAATTCTACAACTTTCATTTCCTGGTAACTACGTATTACCAAGTCTTTCTGAAAGACTTTTTCTATTTTGAATACTTTGAAGTATGAGAATTAAGACTCTGGGACATTAATAGTTAAACGTAAATGATTTGGAATGGTGGTCACATGTGTAGTAAATGTGACAAATGTAATTGCTTAGCTCCAGGACATAATCATATTTCTGTCTTAAAACAAAATTTAAACATGGTAAAGAAGATTTTGGTTTTGCAAATTTGTTAATGAGTTAATTTGTAAATTAAAGTTGTTAAAAGATTACAATATTGATACTGATTCACTTATCAGTTTTTGTGGTATATTATTTCCGTATTTGGAATTAACGAAGCAAAATATGCGCGCCTTTGGTGTAACAGTTTGCAAACAGGTGAACCTATAGCCTTACGGTATCTTTTTCACTCTAGCCTATTTAAAGGTATTTCGATTTCAGTAGTGAATGTTCTAATCGCTTAAAATAACACGAAGGGAAATTGCTTTTATTCGCCTCCACTGTAATATCGACGCAGGGATGTAGACTTAATTGATCGTTCTCCGTCGACCCACATGCATTGCTCGATGGTGATCAGTTGAACAGCCCCCCTCCCCCGTGGCTGCCAGTGGAATGATTTGCACCAGAAATCTAAGCCGTCGCCTGCACGGAATAACTCGCGATCTGTTTCTGGGGTAAACTAAGACTAGATATGAGGAATCGAATCATCCAGATCAAGTGTTACTGCATAAAAACAGACGCCCTATCGAGGCTCACAAATTAATATTTTTCCTTTACGGCCGGGTCTGATTTGTGGGGCGAATCGCAGCTTGGCCCAGTTTGGCGGTTTCCACCAGCAAGTAATTTGATCGGGTATTTTATTTCTTCTTCCTCTCCTCCACCAGCCGCCGTTGTGCGTCACCCTTGAGGTCTTCCGAGAATACACGAGACTTTGTACGTTCGCCTGGATGTTCATCGAGGGCATGTACCTCAACAGCCTGCTGTCGTCGGCCGTGTTCGGCAAGCCCAAATTCATCGCGTTCTACATCATCGGCTGGGGTATGTCAACCTCGTGCCCGTCCGCGTCCAGCTGTATTTTACCACTAATTACACTGTCGTCCTGACGTAGGATTATTTGTAAACGTAAAAGGCTGTGATACTACGGCTAGTGCACTTGGAACAATCCGTTCTGATGTATTGTCTCGTGTGTTTACATAGGATATTTGCGTCTCGATATTGATGTATAAGGTGCTAGACTACAGACGCATTTCGAGCGGACAATTACACTAGCCCAACCTCCACTACTGTTTAAGTTTACCCTTAGAAGGTTGTCTGACGACTTTAGGTCGTCGGTTCAAACTTCGCGCAAAAGCGACAACGAACGCCAGTTTGTGATGTCATATCGAATATTACGAACACGCGAAAGCTGAACACATTTTAACTCGATCGCAATTTTGCAGCAAAATTTTCGCCAAATTTGCTTCACCTATGCACTCGCCTGAAGTATGAATCAGCCATAATAAGGCTGATACATGTACCTTGGTCGGATTGGACACAACCAGAGGGCGCCAAACCGACCATGTAATCCCAATAGAGGGCGTAGTAATCAGAGTTAGAGAGTGAAACATGACCGTTGCACACGTTAGGTCATTGTTGTAGTAGTACTTTCATATTCATTTTGTATGTGTTTTCTCTTGCCAGTTTTAAGTGCACCTCTCATCATCGCGTGGGCTATTGCAATGCATTTTACGTTGGGCTCTAACAGCAAGTAAGTTCTGAGTTTGTCAAACAGTTTCCCAAATTTTACCCTTCAATAGGGCTTTAATTTATGAACACATTTAAGAGCATGTCTGACATTTGCGCGTATGTCATTGGTTTGGAATATTATGCGGAATGGAGAGTGGGGTTTCTGGTCGTCTTAAGAGAAGGATATGCATGTATCTGATGTTGCAAGGATATCCAGGTGCTAAACTCGTGTAGTTGACGGAAATCAGATCATTTGTTAACCAACCTTGTCAGTCAACAATTTCCATCACTCGAAATGGTACTCTCAATCCATGACCGTCCTGTTGTACGCGTTTGCAATTTCTCTTTCAGTGAACATGCTCAGTACGAACCAACTCTCCTAAATCGTTTCAAAGGGGGGTCTTCTCTGGTCGACGAGTGTATATCTTTGAGACAGTCCCCGCACAATGATGCGGGCAACATTGTCCATTGTCCAATGGATATTGTAACTGTTTACATGAATGCTTTGTGCATCATACTTTCTAGCTGCTGGTTTGCAAACATCAACACTGTCTACTACTGGGTGTTTATAGAGATCCCTCGCAACGTGCTACTTTCGGTGAGTATAATGTATATACGTAGTTTATGCGTAAATTTTTAGCAAAAGGAAATATGCTACCTGATGCGTATTACACACAAATTTATGAACCTAATCATCGCACACGTGGAGCTTGGCATTCATGTGCCTTTGAAATCGGTATCTATGGAGTCTCGGAGCAGCATTTTTTAATGCTTCTTCATGTTGGCGTCTCCTGCAATATATTTTCCCAGTACTGCCATCAGGGGTATATTGCACCCCTGAGCGCCATTCATTCAGCTTTGGCAGCGGATGTCGGTATTTCTTCAAAAGACCGGCTTTGCTTGAGCTTTCAACATCCTTTGCATTTATCACGCTTAGCGTAAACTTAAGCGGGTTCCTGGAGCAAACTTGTGGACTCGAAATAAGCCTGCTGGTTTTTTTTTTCCGGCGATATTGAAAAGGACCTCGGGGACTTTTTTTCTTTTTGCATGGAGTGGAGAGTCTCTCGAGGGCATATAGCGAGCGTGGCTCATGTTCAGGCGGTGTTTTTGTCCGTAGTAACGTTACCCGTCCGTGCGCGCGCAAGCCCATGTACAGGTTGAGCCGCTTTGGTACCAGATCGCACTCTTATAGTTTCCTGATATCGGAAAAGTATCTGCATCATGGAAGCCTTTGATTGGAACCAAATACAACCCCTAAGGCGAGGTCATTTCTTTCCGTTTTGACGTTTGTCGTCGACCAACATCGAAGAGGTGTTCATTTAATCTCAGTGCTATAGTCACGGCCGGCACTTGCATTGCGCGGGCGCAGCCAGTTCAAGTATACACCGCTATCATGCAGCAGCCTTCTTCTTACTTTTCTAACATTCAAAGCAATGTAACCATGCTGGGGCTGGAGAGCAAAATTGTCTTTCCTTTTATGAATACGTGAAGAAGTACTTTTGCTAATGGATCTAGCCTACAGGGAACGAGACAAAAATTGTAGCATCTGGGTTGAGGTCTATATATAAGCCTACTTCAGGAGAGCTAAATCTGTTCTTTACCAACAATGACCAGTGAAAGACGTAGCCATGGATATGCCTGCGCGTGCGACACGGAGTATGCTGGAAAAATTTGCATTGTCTTCCTGCATGCGTGGGCAGCTTGACTGAGTTCGGCATCCCAAGTGAAATGCCGCAGGAATTACCTCTACACTAACAGTTTCTCGCAGGGTCAATAATGTCAGGTTCAATTGACTCGTGCTATGCTTTCGTGCACGCTTAAAGCCAGTATCCTCGAACTCGGGAATAGTTTGGTACCTTCCTACAATAGTTCTTCCGTTCCTCTTTATTGTATGTGGTCCGTACTTGGCCCTCTCCTGAACGCTGGCTACAGGCCTTAATGGTAAACTCTAAAGTGTGTAATGGCAAAGTCTGGGAATCCAGTAGTTACATCTTATATCCGTACATACAATGAACAAGTCATAATTCACTTTGACATTGTGTATGACCGCATCTTAACGTTAGTTCTAAATTTGCATGCAGTGTAAAAACAAGTGTTGATGTTTTAACACGTTATAAACACCTTCCTGTTAACACTTTGTGAACGTGTTCGGGTGCTAATAATCGAACACCTAACACGTCGCAATGTTTATATTTCAAAACTAAACACCGAAACACGTTTATTTAAAAAAGGCGTTTAATTTTAAGCGGCTAAATGTTGTAATTAACGCAAAGACAAGTTAATAATGGGTGTTGATTTGTACAGTTTGGGGCAACTGTGATGCAGCGTTTATTTAATGGTCAATTAATTTTGGTATACTTACAGGTTTCAAGACCTGCTTTATTCAATAGAGACACCACTTCGTTAACAAGTTTTAAGTCTGTATCTGAAACAATTTTAATTTAATATTTTCTTATACCCAGTTGGGTTGGATGATCATTAAAGGTTTCTCTACTTTGTTCTGTTTCTGAGAAGAGTTTATTCATTGTAACATTACCTGTCTGATGTTTGCTCATGTTGTTTTGTCCTTCAGCTGAACATTGCATTAGTTTGCGGCCCATTTTCAGAACTCACATTAAGTTTGTGGTCTACAGGAATATCAGACACGTGACTTTGTTTGCGCTTTAATGCGGAAGCCGTAAGAGTACTCTTTTCCTTTATATTCCGGCCGGAAAGTGTAACATACACCCGTACGCGTGTACTTTGATCAAAGGACAACGCCCAAATGTGGGGTGCTCGAGTGCTGATGCACGGTGCAACTGTCCACATGTTGTACCCTAGGGGATTGGGCACGGAAGAGACTTATTTTGAAGCCTGTTTATAAGCAGACCAAGAGCTAGGCCGCTGGCGAGTTCTTCAATATTCTTTGTGCATACTAAGCAGGAAAATACAGCAACACTTGGCACTGAGGGGATTTTTGTTGAGCCTAAGTGCTATATAGGACGGCTTATCGGTAATCTCCTTTTTTGGGGGGGGGGGGGTGGCAGCTATAGGGATGAAAGGTGTGGGCGTATTGAGTGGTTTGACTTGGGGCCTTAAGGTTCAGGGTGGACAGAAAATGAAAATAAAGGACAGAGTAAGAAAAGAAAACCATCATGTTTTGTAACGAAATTCTGCGGCACAGAAGTAGTGTACAGTATATTAACCCGTATCTCAAAGCCATTCCACTTCTCTAGGGAAAGATAACGTGATACAAACTCCACCATGTTCGTAGTCACTAGTTTAACGTGATCGGTTGATTGATTAATCGGTCAATTGATAACAGACTCAATAAAACCAAACATTACATTGAAGGTTGAAGGGCACTTGCACGTCTATCCGTCTTTCTTGATAGTCTGCTTCATCAATCCAAATTAAAAGAAAAAAAACCTCAATGGGGTGATACGAACATGAGCAAGATGAAGCTCCTTCCATTCACCTGTCGTTGCATGTGGTAGAAGTTTCCCCTAATAATGTGACTGTGTATTGAAAAACTCATCTGTCATGAGGCTCTCTGTCAGGGTAAAATTCATCAGAATGTAAATGTAAAAGTTTGTTCGAAAATAACTGGTTAGAGCTCCATAGTTCCGCATTGCATGATCGCATATTAAAGGGTTTAACGTGGAAGTATAGATTATAGAAGTAGGTATAGATTCATGTCCACACATTGTTGTCAAAGAGTTTGACTGAACCTTTTCTGAACGTAGGGATAACACTATAAAAAGTGACAAAACGGGCTTTGATACGGGCACAGACGTATACCTCACATGTGAAGACGCATGCCTCCCCAATAGCGTGTTTTGAATTAACTACCCTCTGTATATGTGTACACCAAACAGGGCATTTAGTGCTAATTGCTGGATAAATTGACTATTGAGACGACAGTTTTGGAGGTGGGAGGAAAGCCTGATTAAATACCCCAAAGAAAACCCAGAGACTCAGGCAGGGACCTAAAAGCCAATCCACATGCTGACCTGTGGGATTTGAACCCGGGTCGCAAAGGTGGAAGGCGAGGGTAGCGCCACTACACCAACCTGACCTGAGTTTATTTATCACTTGATCAATCTCTCTCTGCAGCGAGAACATGAGCACAGTTGTTGTGTAGAATTCACCTGTGCTCCGTCTTCCATGACGGCAAGAAAACATTTAAAGCTTAACACAACCCCCTGAAATGGAATTAATTTTGGGCACCAGTGGTGACGTTCACAGAACGAGGAGTTGACAAAATTTTACTCGACCTTACATCTTATGCATACTGCATGATAAAATAATAATAATGCACCGTGGCGTTGGAAAGTAAAGATCAGCAGGGACAACCCGTAGACACGATAGTGCATTCGGGGCGGCGATAAAATACCAATAATGAATTTTTATTTGATGCAGTGATCGAGTTCACCAAGTGGCTGCCGCACTTAAATTCAGGGGAAGTCACGAATGATAACAGGAGTGACATTTTCAGCGGCCTTTTATCGCACGAAATTCATTTCGGCGAGGGATGGCACAGCGTTGTGACCAATTTACTCCTGGATTGGAGTGTAGGCTGTTGCGTGCCAATTACCTCGGATAAAAGGTGGTATTGGGTTTCCCTCCTTGCTTGTTTTTCAGAGAGAGATTGTGGGAGTTAGTGGACGCGGCTAATTTCCGGTGCCAGCGGGCCGTAACATCTGCCACATGTATCGGGATACCCAGAAATGGTGCGCGCATTGATGCAAAAACGACGTCATTGTCAGGACACACGTTCCTTCCCCCACTTGAAAGTACTGAAATTTATTTCTTCAGCGGGACATGCTGCATCTGGTGAATTTGGACGTTGCGATTGCTCGTGGTACCTCAGAAGTTAATAACCCTTTTTAGCCCGATTAGCCTCGTTACGAAGCCGTCACTTGCTCATCACAGCCGACCTTTGAAGACCTGGTGGGACCGGGTTAGAGCATTATTTTCAAGGCGGACGTAGTCATTTTCTCTAAAACGGAGCTACTCTTTCTGACGTTGGAAGCCTAGGCTTCCTTTGCTCCAACATCCCCCTCGAGACAAACCGAGAGTATGTGTCGCATATTTAGATTAGCCATGCATTACATTGAACATTCATAAATGCACTCACGGTTTGTTAAGTGTTAATGGTAAATTCATTCATTCATTCTGGGACGTTTATCCCTAAAGCATCCTCCTTATACTTTTGGAAACGAAATAAAATTCTTTTAAAGTGCGATGTTAACCTGTCTTTTGACTGAAGTAACTCAAGTTGATGAATTTAAGTAATGATATTTAACCTTTATAGTTCTATTTCAAGAGCTTATTCTGAAAAAAAGGGTGAAAGGTTTTCTTGTCAACTTTTATTTAACTTCAAAAAATCGTAAAATATCCTCATGTGCACAACCAGTTTTTATGCACAGGCCTCCTTGAACTTTGGAACTCTAAGTCTAGTGAAGCGACAATAATCAACGACCACTGACCCCATCAAATGTCCAACCACCCTTGGCTCCCTAAGTCCATCGTCCCACTCGTCCCTACACCATGTCATCTCCGCCAACACTCCCACTATGTCACCAAAAAGTACAAACCTACGTAACGGTACGTCTTGAACATACAAAATAAACCCTCATTTACCGAAGGCCCCTGGCGTGGTGTGAATTTTCTTCCCGAGGGCCCCGCCTGAACAGTTATTTCCAAAAGGAAATTCCGTCAACGCGACCTGCCCTTTCGTCAAACCCTGTATATTCTGTTGCGTTTCATCCACGCACCCGAGAGAGCAATAATATATCTCGGCCATCGTGGCCTCCGGGGGTATTCATGGCTACCGGTGATTGCCGCTGTATAATTTGCCGGCCGCCTGCCTTTAACCGGCCGGTTGTCTTATGGATCCCCGGTGCTCCATGCATCGGCTCGAGAAGAAACGACCGTCGACTGCTGCCACCTCCGTGTATATCTCAACTCCCGTGGGCATTTTATGCATTACCCGGGCTAATTAGTGCTTACATTGCCCGCCACATGTTTCCCTCTCCGGGTTGAGCTTAAGCTCCTTGTAGGCAGGCTACTCCGTCCATCAGGAAAATGACAGCTGGGTCACGCTTGGGTCGTCACTAATCGATAGCGCAAAACTCTACCGCCAATAAAAGCAAGCAAGCATACCTGGGCAAATCAGCTCCTGAAAGACGCAACTTGTCAGTCGACGAGTTTCAACGGTCTGAACCTATTTCCTCTCAGAAGCACTTATACTGAACTCCCTCTCTTTCTCTGTGTTTTTAGGTTTTGGAGCTTTTGGCCCATGTATTTCGGAGAGACCCTTTTGTTCCACTAAGGGGGCTTATCTGTTCTTTCAGCTATTCCTTGAAAAAAGTGGTAAATGTCAGTTTGTCCTTGGCGCTAGGATGTTTCTCTGTAAAACAAGAAATTGCGTCTGGAGGACGCATCTTATGCGACTATCAAATATCTGATAATATTAAAGTCGCATCGTAAAATATTTACCAATGTTTGACGAGCAGCAAGTTCTCCACCTGCGTTTTAAGTCACTCGCCATTCACGCACTCATTTCAGCGATATCCATGTCAGATAGTGTTAGTGCTCTCAGGGATTTTGACCCAGGTCGCTGCTTTAGTAAGCCTTTTACGGGTTATTTGAATGAAATCTGGTAAATCTGATTGCACGTACCAATCTGATTTCCCCACACTAAAGACACTGTTGGTACTATTCGGGGCAAGCTTTTTGCATAGCGATCTCTGGAACGGGCTGGTTCCTTTGCGCCCTCATCCGTTGAAAACAGTAAATTGAACAGAAGGCGTCTCTTTATGTAACTGGGCAAAAGCTTACCCTGAATCACGTAGTGTAGCAATAGTGCCTTTAATATAAAGAATTCAAATTACGTTCACGTGAATTAATGGAACTCAGAGTATCAGATTAATTCAAATTTGACTCGCAAAGGGCTTATTGCACTCCATTTCATGCAATAATCGGTCTTTATTTAGGTATCATATCACTTTGCACCGTCTGTCTGTGTTTCTTTCTCTCTTTATCTTCTCCTTTCACGTGATTGTGTCGGTTTGCTTTTCTCCCTTATCGACCGTTTACCCCTTTCATTTTAAGGCAATTTCCCCACAAGCCTGACCTTTGTAAATTAAGTATGTAACCTTGCTTTCAAACTCTATTGTCTTAACTCTTTCTATTTAAGTGTATATGCATATGTGCTCATTTGTTGGTTGCGACACGACTGCAGCACTTGCGTTTCCTAGTCGTTCATGAACCATGGCAGCGATGGGCAGTTGGAACCAAAGGAGCCTTTGTTGGAAATAAAGCCCTCTCTTGGTCCAGCTGGAGGCCCATAGAGGTGTTGATGAGCGAAAGCCCATGCATGATACATGCCGAAAACATTTACCATCAATATTAATAGTTGAATTCACAGCAATGTGCACATGTCAGAGTAGCGTGTGAAGACTTGAATGCGAAACGGAACCTGTGAAGTGAACACCAGGTCACATCTGATAACGCTCAGGGAATTTTGGATGAGCTGACGAGACAGTGAACATTCAGAAACGCCTAATCTCCCTGGGCTTCACACTCTCCAGGAGTTCAGGACATTACAGGCGCCATGGATTTAGCACTTCTGGGACGATTAGATTTAAAGAACTATGCGTTTAGTGTTTCTCCCAAACAGCGTAAAAGTCTTTGATACTGAGCAAAATTTGGGAAAGATGACGCCAAACCCTTATAGCTCAAGCTGAGATCTGGCACATGTCATTGGATGCATTGTAGCTACACTGATCCCTCGAGGTCTTAAAAATTTACAGCATTCGAATCACTGGCGGCTTTAACGATTTGTATTCTGATGCTATGCTACCATGAACATTTCCATTGCTGCAGCGAGTAGGCCTAACGGCGTCATACCCGATCAAGTATTGTTCAATCAGCGTGCATTAATTTTATTTTTCTCGAAAATAATGTGGGTTCCAAGTCTTTGATATCAAACTGCAAATTTATATGGACTGGCTGACTAGGAAACACCCACATTAATCAAAAACGTGAAAAGAAACTACATGTACTTCATACTAATATGCATCTTTAAATAGAGTCGCAGTGTAATTCGCTTGTCAAATCCAGAGGAAATCCAAATCTCTCCTTTAAACCACCTAATGAGATCGAGACCGCTATATTAAAAACACCGTCTCCATCCAGAGGAGGTAGAATTCCCGGGCGGCCAACCGATGCACTAAGACTGTACAACATCTGCTTGACCCCCCGCGCACGCGCTGCGCTTGCTCCCCTGCGGATTGTTGAGAGAATGAAGAGAGCCGATGACCTGTCTGCGAAGCCCCTTTGAGGTTTTAGACTGCCCGCCACGAGGCCCTCAAACAGCAAAGCTATTCGGTCGGCGCTGCATTGTGGGCCCGACCCGGCGGATCGACCATGTCCCCCAGTGCACAAGGGCCCGTGATTACGAAGGTTAAAAGACTGACGGACCATATCTAGACAAGAACAATTTTAACAGCCATTGGGAATGCAGTCTCTTTTCCATCTTATTTAAACTGCAGAATTACCCTTTTCAACTTCTCCGCCACTTCAATTCATTCTGAAGGCCTGTACACATACAATTAGGCCTATGCTTATATTATTTTAAGAAGAAACATATTACTTCCAAAGACTTTAAGTTTGACTTTGCTGCCTTTTGCTTTTGGTTAATCACTCGGCCTGTTAGCGCATCGTGCAAAAAATGTGTCACTTCATCAGTTGAAAAATAAATGCTCCCGACAAAGTCACATAATGCACGACAATGTTGCCCTTTAATCCGCTTTGAAATCTGCGGTTGAAAAGAGCCAGGTTGGTGGGGAGTGTTCAGTCTGTTGGTAGCCATGCAATCGTACCGCGTGCATTTCATAGACGTTTGTGAACCAGCGAAGTGCAATTCCCATTGAAGGGGCTTGTGTTGGCATGAAAATTGCGCCTTCTCTGGGTCCAGCTCGGGGCTCATAAGGTTCTTGTCATTTTATATTTGTCGGGCACAGTGTGGATGTGCTTTAGACGGGAAAATTGACGTTTGCACTCCCATGCACTACTCCGTAGAATTTATAGTCTGCCAGGACTTTTTGAGAGGCCCATGTTGATTGCCCGTCGGAACGCTCACTGTCACATTCTATCTACTTTCGTTTTAAATTCAGATGAATTTGCTCTTTCTCATCAATATACTGAGAGTATTGGTTACCAAATTGAGGGAGAGCAACACCAGCGAGACGAAACAAGTAAGGTAGGTTTGGCTTGCAAGTCGGCTTACTGGATAGATGGATTGCTGACGTACTTGCTGGTCAGCTGATTTAATGGACATTTTGATTGGCTGTTGTCAGGTGATCTGACTTGAAGGTCAGTTTGTTGTTTGCATTGTTGACTAGTTGACTAATTGGCTAGTTTGCTACACTGTTAAAAGGTTGGTCAACTTTGGGTTGATTTTGTGCCCAATGTTAGTAAAAATATCAACTTAGCAACCTTTGGGCAAATTCTTCCCATATTTGGTCAATGTTTGACCAACAGTGACGGAAAATGGACCAACAATGTGGTAGCTTTAACCAAGGTTAGCTAATAACAAATGCCCAACACTGTTTTGACCAACGTTTTTTACAGTGTAGAGTTAATCACCAGGTCTGCTGCTGGGCTGGTTATTTGGTTAAGGTGGACCGTCTAGTTGATTGTCTTTTTGACTTGCTGATTGATTCGTTGGGCTATTGTCGGCATGTTGGTTGATTGTCGGCCAGCTTTCTGGCTAGATAGTTGCCACGTGCATGATCAGCTAACTAGTTAGTTAGTTCATTGTCGGCTTTTTTGCTAGTTAGCTTGAACTGGTTGTGAGTTAGTTGCTGGCTCGTTAGCTCAATCCCTAGAAGTTTGGCTGACTTGCTCGCAACTACTATTAATGACTACTTGTCGCGTTTGCTAGCCTACCGGTTGGTAGTTGTTCGGCCGGCTGTGTGGAATGTTGCCTGGCTGGTTTCTCTAGGGAGACGGGTATTTAGATAGCATTTGGAATTACAGAGGTCGGTGTGGTGAGCTTATCTGTCTATCCATCTGATGAAAATAGAGTAACATACCAACCCGCTTCTTCTGTTATCGTGTCGTCCGAAAATTCTTCCAGTTCAATGTCCCCCCTATAGCTACCCCTCCGTTACACGTTTATTCGTATAAAGACCTTGTCCCCCTGTTTTTCAAGGAAAGCTATCAAGGCCACCTTCGTGCTCCTCCCACTTCTGGGTGTGGCCAACCTAGTCTGGCTCATCCCCGAACCGGAAACCGAGGACAGCCCCGGCTGGATTGTCGTCTATAACTACGGTTTGTTGTTCCTGGACGCCTACCAGGGATTTTTCGTGGCCATTCTGTATTGCTTCATGAATGCAGAGGTAAGTGGTCACCCGTGCAGTGTTGCTATAAGCAAGTCAAGGATGTTATGTGATCAATAATTTTCGAATGATGTGGTATTTCTGAAGTTAACCTTGCTTCCTGAATCACAAAACACGTGGAAGACTAGTCAACGTTCTATATCCTTTTCACGAAGGCTGAGCAAGAACTAAAACGACTAACCTGTTCCATCTTTGAGCCTGAGGAGTCTTTTTGGCAGTGCTGTCGAAGTGTGTTTGGGTTCCCTCGTGCATGAATTTCTTTTGTAAGATTCAGACAGCAATCCCATACTCGCATTCGCCTTCCTTAAACATCGCGTTCGTCTGATTTGTCTGACGTCACTGCATTTAAGTCCTTTTCTACACAGGTGCGCAGTGTGCTGCGGCGCAAGTATTCTACATGGCGGACCTACCACAATCCCAACCGAGGACATAACATGGTAGTTACCACGGCTACGGACGTATGTACGACCGAGCATGCTCAGTTCTCTTAACCCAAGTTAGCTAAATTTTCTTCCTCTACATTTCTGCATGCTGCCTTTTTCATTCATAATATGTCACGTGATCTTCCCACGTGGTTCCCCCTAGGCGCAAACAGTGTAGACAATGAGTTCTTCGTTTTTGTTTGTAGGTCTCTTGGACCTAGGCCTATGTAGAGTTTGTTGGTAGATTTCACCTCATGAGTTTTACCGTCAGTTCTGATTTTTTGCGGCAAGCTTTTAAGATTTTTAGGTCAGGTTAAGTATTGGATGTCAGCGAAAATCAAACAATTTTATAATGGTTGCCATAACAATCAGCACAGTCCTTTAAACCAGAATTGACCAAAAAGAGCCACAATCGGCAGTTTGGGAGAAAAACCCCTAACATATACCTGTTTTGAACAGAGTAGGTCGTATTAAGCTCGGTTGTACATATACAGTGTATTTCGTTCTTTCTTTTATTTTTCCAGATTCCAATTACAAATTTGAATTTCTTTCTACTTTTCTGACCTTTTTAGTCCAACAGTGTTTGATCGCTAACTACAATTTTGTCCTACTTAAACTGAAATTTTGTTTTCCAGTCTGCCGATTACGCTGTGTGACAGTACAAAGCGGCCCATTAGTCATGAAGTGATCTCTTTCATATACAATTCTAATTTAAAGTTTGTTGATTTGAAAGAATGAGAAGTGCAATGGATTTTCAAGTTTTTGTCCTACGATGTTTGAAAAGGACCTTCGGGGTTCAGATCGTCCGAACAAAGTCCCTTTGGAATAATTTCTAAGCCAAGATTCCTAACGAGGTCAGAGCTTGAAAAAGTGTATCTGTGCTTTCCATAATGATGCAGTGTATTTTTACGATACCCATTTGTATACACCAAAATATGTCTAGTCTGTCTAATGGGCCATGTTGATTGCCCCGTGTCTGTACGGTTTCGAGTCAACTCGACCCAAACCAACTCGGAACTAAACCAACTGGGACCCATGCCAACTCAAACGGGTGTCGATCACTTCGCCCCATCCTCACTTCGCTCCATTTCCACTTCGCCCATCACAACTTCGCCCCATTTCCACTTCGCCCATCACAACTTCGCCCCATTTCCACTTCGCCGCATTGATTATCGTTCATTCTGATTATCAGTAACAGAGGCATACGCCTAAATGGAACAAGTGAAAACATCGACGCCCGAGTACCCAAATAACGATTGGTGAATCCAACTTTCAAAGGCCAAACAATGCTTCCGATTTTCCGACCGTTAGAACCATATTTTGTGACACTTTTCGCCTCTATGAATGAACTTGGCGCCTTTTGTGAGTCAGTTCCATGCCACGCGTGTCGGATTAAATCTCTGTGTGTTGGTACCTGCAGCACCATGAATGATTCGAATGATTGACAGATCCTATAGCTTCTTTTAGATACTTTCAAACATTAACCGTACAACCCCCCCCCAAAAAAAAACGGAAACAGAAAACAAGTGTCAGAGGTAATTAAAGTGCTGTCTTCTGATGCCCGAATTGGCAATGAAGTTTGATTTCCGCTGGAATGTAAAAATGCTTTACAAAATTCAGACATTTGTTTCGTACGGTACGAAAATTCTTTATAAGACGAAATCAAACGTTAAACTTTGATGAATTATTATCACTTACACTGCAACTTTTCAGTGGAAACGTAAACACAGGAAAACGGGAATGATTAGAGTTTAATGAAAGTTTTACAAGTAAACGATTATCTGATGCACTGCTTAATTAAGATAATCGAAGTTGGCAGAAATCGTCTTGGTTGCAAACCGGAACATCTATAGAAGCAAGGATAATGTGGGATCCAAGCCGAAAGCCTCACTGCTGGGGCTGTCAGGCGTTGCGTGTTTCGTTTATTATCACAAAGTTGCTAAAATAGAATAAAGCTCGGTGGGTCCGAGTTGACTTTTGGTGGGTCCAAGTTAGTTATGGGCCGAGTTTGTCGTGGGTCTGAGTAAGTATTGGGTCTGAGTTGGCATGGGTCCGAGTTGGCTTTGGCTCCGAGTTAGCATGGGTCCCAGTTGACCGGATATCGTCTGTACGTGGGTCCGTGAAGAGAGGCTTCAGTTAGGCCAATGATCACTCACGGCTCCGTGAGTCTTGTCCCTTCAGGCTCTGCCTGGATGATGTGCTGCCGGCTCTGCCGAATTTTACCCCCAAAAGTTGTCAAAGTACTTGAACTGGACGGCAGAAATATGGCGTCTGTAGACCGGGCCTGAACCCCGCCAAATGGCCAAGTATGGCCTTCCATTACTAAGTCACACCCAACCAGTCGTCTCGGCGGACATTTTGTATGATTGTCAGAAGTCGGCAGTTTCGAAATACATCCAGCCCTTTTCTTGTGAAAACCCTGAATTAAATTGTCCACGAATTGTCGGTACATTGGCATTTCAATCGAGAATTTACCTTATACAACCCCCAAGGTACTCCTGAAACCCACAGCCCACGCAAACCCCAACGTTTGAAGCCCCCCTTTCCGTAAACAGTTAGCCCCTAATTCATGTCTGCTGATCTCATTGCCCTCTTTCTTCCCTTTGCGTTTCCTGTAGATGTAGGTGTTTATTTGGGAAAAGAGAAATTGTCCGACTGACAGGTTTTCATAAATAACGAACCTTCTGTGCTCTTTTCATTCGGTTGTCAAAAGCTCTCCATTTTTAAAACCTCTACAGATGTAAACTCAGCGCCTGCTAACAGATTAAACGACCAGTGCACACACACAAAATTGAACAAGGTAAAACTGCAATGACACCAGTGTCGAACACAATGTAAACCATTGTTCTGCACAAAATGGTCGACAACCTTTAAAAGTGTCGAGCATGTCAACGTGTACCACCTGTTGAAACCATATACCTTGCACGCTTTTTGTTTCATACACTCTTTTTGTTTCGAACACGTGCACTTTGTCCGAGAGTTCTTCACGCCGTTTTACTCGAGTCTTCCCTGGCGCCATTCCGCGCCACAGCTTTTTCAGGTGTCAAGTATTTTCCCCCTTTTTTTCCAGATCCGCTTAACAGTCATGGATGACGGACACTGCCAATCAGAGACGTGAATTGGAAACAAGTCGTCAAACGGTCGTTTGGATAACCCCGTCTGCTGGTGTGGGTTCCTGGTGATCGTGATTATGTCGAAACTTATCCAGTGTAGCTAGTAATCCGTGAATTTGTATCTAGAAAATTTGTGAAATGTTTCCCGATAATTGGGTGTAGGGTAAAAGAGGTTTCTGATTGTGTCAAGAAGCTGTCACGTACGTTTTGGTTTTGAAACTCTGCCCATTTAACATAACCAATCATATAAACGTAATAATACATTAGCACCCTTCTGTTATTTCGCGTAATAAGATTTCTATATTCCCCCAAAACGATCCTTTGGACTGTTTCCGTCGGAAAATATCTTTAAAGGTGTTTAGAGGAACAACAGCAAACAGTATAAAATTTGTCGATCTACATATTTTCTTGTCGAAAGGTCAAAAGGTCAAGAATTAAATAAGTGAGTCAACGTTCGTCCTGAAACTACCCTATGCCCGAAATCGTTGCAGAAATTGGCTCAGGGCCGTCAGCGTATCAATGCTGCATGTCTACTGAGAGAATTGCAGCATGAAATAATGTATTGATAGGAGTCGAAGATAACTTTTTTGTGTGACATCAAATTTTCTCATCGGTAGTTTCACTTTACATTGAATTCTCATCAAGTTAAGAATAATCTTAACAAAATGACAAATAAGTTCAAGTCTGCGCCACGAAAATCCACGTTTGTTGCATTGAATAGTCCAAAAGCAATTAGAGTTTATTGTGTAAACCTGACGTACTAGACTATTCGACTGTTTGCGCGGACTAATGGTGATTGGAACTCATGTGTCGACAAGTCCAATGGTGTCCGTATAGTCTGTGTAAGTAGCCAAGAGTGCTTTTCGAAGTTATCCATCTTGACATTGTTTAAGCTTTTACAGGTTTGCTTTTTCTAATACACATTTCCTCTTGACGGTCAGGTGGATATCAGACAAAAACGTGAATGTAAAACATAACCGACATTACGAGAGAGTTTAAATGTATATGCAATGTACATAATCACTTTTTGGTTGTAGGGAAAGAAGTAGTGTAGATTTTATTATGTGGCCGACAGAAATTACAAGTTGTAGGGATAATGTACCAATTTTATTTGTTTTGAAGATATCTGTGAAAACATATTTCACAATTTATAAACTTGAACTAAATATCACCAATATTGCTGAATAAAATAGAGTTTTCTTAAATTATAGCGAACTGTATGAAAGGTTTGTAATATAAATTCCAAACTAATACCAATATATTAAATGATCAAGTGAAAATAACTATTTAAGGAAGATAAAAATGTAATACTTTGAAAGGAATAGCCTATATTGAAGACTTTTTCAAGCAGCCTAAAAGTTTTATGTTGGAATTGGCAATGAAATCGGCCACGTGCTTTACAAAGGAAAGGTACTCACTGACATAAAGGAATATCACAAAGTATTATAAGCTGATGACGTAAGTGATAAGCCTTAAGACCAAGTGACACCGCCTAGGAATCTGCGGTTGTAATCAGTTCTTTCTTTTGACTGTTGATGTCCTTTTTCCTTGATAGGTAAATAAATGTTGATTTTATAATGCTGCCTGTCAGAATATGTAAATATGTAAATTATTTCCTATCGGACAATTTTATTTTAACAACGATAACATTATGTGTCTGAATTTTTGAAGTATACTATTTAACCACGCGTTAATTAGAATACACTTTGTTAGGAGAATACGGGCCGTATGTAGAATTGTGAACAAAAGTGGAACGACTGGACCAAACGGTGACACACATGAACAAAGTTGTGACGAGTCGGTTAGTTTGATTTGTACAATAAATAGTAAAGCCAGTCAACAGATATGGGCGGGCGGTTGGTGCTCTTAAGAAAGATTGGCTGCCTCCTTTTGTTCGCCCTCTGGGAGAAACAACTTCTCAGAGCAAAGGTAGTATCTAAATTTAATCAGTGCACCTTCTCGGCAGTACTGAAGTAGTGCTCACCATACTGTGGGAGTTTTATGTACAGTCAAAACCTTGCCTTTTTGAGTAAATTATGACATATTTGTATTTTATGCATAGTAGATGCTGTATCTGAAGTGTTAAGAACGTTTTATAAGTTAGGCGGGCGCTCTGTGGGTAGCGAGGTCTACAGGGTCAAGGGGGGGGATTCCACGTTACCGTGCTGCGATGTCGAATATCACAAGCATGGGCGTAGCGAAGGCATTTTCTTTGGGGGCGTGCCAAAGTCAGTTTGTTGACTTGTAACTTATTCGCCTACGTCATTTCGTGTAACATTTACAAAGTGTAGAAAATGGACACCTGTGGTACGCTACATTTCATGCTTCTCAGTGGGGAAATCCCAACAGCCAATGTATTGCTTATGTACCAGTTTTGGATTCATTTGCCGACCGAAGCTGTATTTGCCAACTGGAATTCATTGTGGGGGGGGACCCCATCCTCCCAGTCGGGCTACGCCCCTGATTGCAAACACACTTCGTGCACCTAATATTGGTCTTAAAACGTGACTAGAGCTTATGGCAATGATGTGTTGCCCCTTGACCACCAATACTAGTTGGTATTGTGCTTGATAGATATCATCAATTATTAACTTTATTAGAAGATGGCATAGGCTTAATTTTCCTATTCACCAGGAGGTCAATTGATATAACTTGCCTCAACTACAATGCATTTACATTCTTCAATCTTTTTAACCCTCCAACTCCGCTCAAAGCAATCCCAGGCACACCTTAATTACCATTCAATAAGGCCGACGTGATCATAACAATGTAAATAAATAGTTAGGTTGTGTCGAGAGTCCTAGAGATGTGTGTTCACACAGAGTGTGTTCAAAGCCATCTATTTTCAATTAATCCCGTGCGGAATTTAAACTAAGAAAAAGACCTTGTTGGCTCACCGCATGCAGCACGCGTGAGGGACAGCCGGCATATGGTTCAACGGTCTCTTTATTCCAAAGGAGTTCAACCTTGATATGAAATAACTAGTTCCAGGACTTTTGGACAAGCCTTTAATAATCTCTTTCTCTCCAAATAGTCCTTTGGAAGTCACTTACTATCCTACAGTATGTTTCAAGTTGACGTGTACATCTAGCCCCCTTTGCCCCAATTTGTAAAAGAGGGTCCAAATAAAACTTGAGATACTTCCGGGTACCAGCGAAGACACTGTAGTATAAAACATACGGATTCAGTCGAGACTCGGAGAAAGGTAACAACCACAGTGAAATTAGCTGCAGCCTCGATAAATTAGTTAGGCCCATCTAGAGGATGTGTTATAATTGTTACGCCCTCCATTTACGTTTATGTGTCAAAGGTTTTTATCATAAGCATGTTTAGCGAGTCTCTTTACTTCCAGAATTTAAAATGCCTTTGAAAGTTCCAGGTTGTTTACGATTTGTGGTATGAATTGTTTTGCATGGGAATTGTCTGTCTTTGATGTAATTATTACTCTTGAAAGAAGTCATCTAAAGTTTGATCTACGGACTACTGAACTTCCAAAAAACATTTTAGAGTTTCGTGTATCTCCAAAAATAAATAAATAAATAAATACAGGAAATATGCATACATGGGCAAATAATCCGAATGTCTCTTCGGTGTGTTGTTGCATGTAACGCCAACTAGCTTTTATGGGCTTCGGTTTCCTTCAAGTCATCCAGGGCTTTTTCTTCAGATCCGGTGGGAAGACACCGTTTTATAGCAGTGGCGTATCAAGGTCGGGGGTGGAGATAGAAATATGTCTGGAATGGGATGTCAATATTTGAAGTGCGTAGTATGCTTCCATTTTATCAAATAACAACTTTTTCCGCGCAAAATGTATCAACGTTCAAGTTTTCAGATTTAGACTGTTTTCCAAATTTCTTTAAAAATTCCTTCGACTTATTAATTTTTTTCTAATGATACCGGATTGTACACGAAACTAGAGAAGTATCGGCATAATTTAAGCCATATTCTTTAGTTCTACAATCAATGAGAAATAGAAAGATATCCTTTCATTGTGATTCTAAAATCTACCTCACCTAGACTTTTGCCCAAATACCACGAAAAACAATGACCAATGTTATCAAAACCAAAAATGGATCAGCCTTGCACTTCAGTTTAAATGTTCCCAACTTTGAATATCCATAAAACAACTTGAAATAGCCCAAATAGGAAAATGAAATCGACAAGGGGTTAGCTGTCATGTTTAATTAAAAGATTTCCAAATTTAACTATAAAAAAGGAATACATAAAATTTTCACGTCTTGAATTTTTATTCGAAACCTACCCAAATTTACATTTCTCATAAATTAATTTTTTAAAATAAGTGAGTTTTCAGAAAAAAAAAACATTAAAAATGATTATTAAACTTTACAAGGGGTAAGCCTTGCATTTTAATTAAAAAGTTACCAAAATTGATCTTTTCTCAAGACAACGTGAATCCCCCCAGAAAGAAAGTAATAAATAAAATTGACAAGGGGTTTTCCTTGCATTTTATTAAAAAGATCCAAAACTTCAACTTCTCTCTTAAATACATTAATTGAAAAAGAAGTAAAAAAACCAACAAGGGGTGAGCCTTCCTTTTCAATTCAAAGGATCCTGAACTTTCCCCTTCATATAACATTAAAATATAACAATATAACATAAAACATTCAAAATAATATTAAAAACAAAATAAAAAACAAAATAAATAAATAAAAATAAATAAAACCCAAAGGGGTTAGCCTTGTATTCCTTCTTAAAGATTCCACCATTTTCTTTTCTTTTAAATAACACTCAAAACAAGTCAAAAGAACCAAGAAGGGGTAAGCCGAAATAAGATTTTAAAAAGTTGATAAACAAAACCACAAGGGGTTAGCCTTGCATTATGATTGAATATTTTCCACCTTTGATTTTTCTCTGTCTAAACCTCGAAGACGCGTCTCAAGAAAGAATACCATTCCTATTAAAACAAACGGCGTTCTTTCAATTTTAGTAGATAAAGTATCTAAAAACATAAGGGGCGTGACTTATTGCCTATTTTGAAGTGAGCTAAAGAGGTCAGGAATAATTCTGAAGATTGCACAACAAATGGTGAGCGTTATTTATTTTTTATACTAATCTTGCCCAAGATGACCTTTTCTATTTAAAAATCCTGATGAAGGCCCTTCACCCACGACAAATAAGTTTGTCTTTACTTTAGATGGGTTGTAAAGTTTTTTCTACCAAATGATTTCGTGAAAACTAAATACACTATAATTACACACAGATGTGCAATGTTTTAAATTCTTGCACTGTTGATCTGTTAGCCCCCCCCCAAAAAAAAGAAAATCACCAAAACGGAGGACTTGAGGTTTACCTCAAGACAGCTTAGAAATCCTTTCCCAAAAATTACCCAATGTAATCGACAACTTAAAAAGAGACATTATACGCAAATGACAAAATTTCAACAGAATTGGTTTTATTTTCAACCCTAGACCTTCAAAATGAACACAGTTTATAAATCAGTCTGTATACTATTAAAACTACATTTATGCAGCCGGGCGTAAATATGCTTTCCAACGTGACGGAAGTTGTTTCTGTTACATATTTCGAATGATACGAATGACAAAAAAAAAAAAAAAGACCTGAGAATGTCTAACTCTTTCAACACACGCCTTTTCCATTTTACCCCACTGTTCCTCATGCAAGACACCCATTCGGATACCATCGAAGGGTATCATTGCAAATTCTGCACAAGGAATGAAAAAAAAAGACCAACACTGAATCCGCGAAAACGTCATATTACGAAATTGGCATACATTTCCAATATTGTATCCATCGCACATAATAAATAAACCCGAATAAAGACACAAGTTATCCAAACAGATTAAGTTAAAAATACAAGTTTGTGAGCTCAATTACCTGAACATTTGTAAAAGGTAATTATACAAGCAATTAAAAAATCCAAACGATGAGCAGTTGCGCATTAACTGAACGTGCATAAATAATTATATAACAACTTCTTTACGTGTATAATTCATGTACAAAACATACAGCCAAAATGTAAACTTATACAGTAATTTTACGAGACCTAGTCCAAAATTGCGAAAATTGGGATGTTTTTAACAATTCTTTTCAAACATGGCTCGGGGGTGAGGGCTTCCCCCCACCCCCAATCTGGTCTTAATCCACCATTCCAACACCAGTTCGAATGATTGCAATCTTGAATACCAAAAAACTCACAGAAAGTGCGAATTAAACTAAGTCCTGCTTGTAACCACGAACGCTTTCGGTAAATAATTTGCTGCTTTTTCTTTCTCTTTTCACTATGATCACTTTGAAGTAAAATTCACTGTGAAAGTGGGGCAATACATCAACTGAGGCCTTGTTAATATATAAATATATATAATGGTAGTCTACAATTTTAATACTCAAAGCGGATTACAGTTTCTGGTCTGAAAACTGTAACATCCGGACTTAGGTCTTAAAAACTTAATCCAGATGATGGAAATCATCGACGTGTGCGCCATGCTTGCAAAAATAATGCACGCCGTGCAGTCTGCCCGGCTCCCATAATGCAACACTGCGTGACGTCATGTCCCAGGATCTACATCTAAACTCCACTGAGACGATTTGAATTTCGTGCATTCTGACACTAAACACAAATACAGTATTCGGCATTTCAACAAGGCAAGGTCATTCGAGAACAAAGCACGCCAGGGCAAACCTCGTGCGCGTGTATTGCTGTTCCCGAATGGCCTCTGACGCTTTCCATTTCAGACATGCGCAGTTGGAATACCGAACAGGTTATTTTCGTAAATGGACTGGTATCTCACATACCTGAATAGCTTTTCGATAAACAAACTGTACTACCGTCTACACTTTTTGGTCAACAATATAATGTAGGCCTATGCAACTGTATTCTTGAATAAAATGGATACATACGACCACACATACGGCACTTCTTCCCAGTACAATATTCATTCCCTTCCAATGAAGAAATTTTTTTGGTACAGATACAAACATCATTATAATTTACAAGTTAGATTCAAGATAGCCAAAATCCGAATTAACACCTCACTATAAAGTGATGTTTTTGACAGTGGTCTTTTCATCTACAATACTGCATTTATTTACAAGCACCCTTATGAAGACGAACAGCGGTACGGGCATTCAATACACTTTTGCCAGCCATGACATGCCTAATACACGTCAATACAAAACTCCCACCCACTGAAGCCTGAAATGAGTTGAAAACCTAGGAGAGACCCTCATTTTTTTCTTTTTCTCAAAAGTATTATCTCCTATGGTTTGCTAAATGAACATGGATGTGAACGGAGATTGCAATGAACGCAATCATTCCCACATACATCCCCCCTGCAGCGGTACCCGTGGCCCCCAATTTCGTGCTGCGCAGCTACTCAAAAACCACAACAGCGCTCGCTAGCAAATTGCAGCCGGTAAGGTTTTCACTGATGCCCTTATTGAGCTGTGCCCAGCAGACGCACTGCCTGTCTAAAACAGTGTCGTGGGAGCTGGCAAGAGACTACCTGAACACCACACCGCGAGTGGAAATAAGAGCTAAAGATGTCTCTCTTTAATACCCAAAGTACGTCTCATCTGAGGTCAGACTGTTTTTAGAAGGAAGAGCATAAGTCACAACTTGTGGGTACTTAATGCACCGACCGATACTGCAGGATGATGTACATTCTGTGCGCGTATCGACCATCAAGTCCACAAAATGAGAGTTTAAAGATATTCAAGGCCACCAGTAGTCTTACACAGGGTGACAAATTCCTTGACAGTGACATTGACCAGAGATGAGAAGAGGTCTGAGCAGATACATACTACAGTAGGATATTAATTGACAGTAGTACCGTAAATGAATGGACCACATATATGCAATTATACGAAACAAGCTTTAAACGTTTTTTGAGAGGGGGACCTCAGACAATTGGGAATGCATACAAACTGTTTCACAATGGGTGTAAGGATATTACTGTTAAACATGTACATGTGTAATTACAGCTTCCTGTGAATCGAAGACTTTTGTCCAATGTGCTTGCACATCAAATGTTCCCCGTCCACTGTGGCTACTCTTCAAGTATGCCACCAGTTCATATAGCCAGGAGGCTGTTAGGGCCACTATTCCACTGTGGCCATCTGTCCCCTATGGCCATCGATTCATGTGACCACGGGCCATTTCAGCCACTACACACAGCCCAGGTTTGTGCCCGGCAACACAGTCCATAATAAAACCCGAGTGTAATTTGGAGGCCAATGGTGGCCAGTAGTAGCAGCAATGGCCCCCATTTCATATGGCCACCAATCCATCATGGCATTCAGTTTCTGACAGCCATCCTTCTTCTGTCAAAACAGTTCCGGGACGATGACCAAGCCCTCTCTCTCGCTGTTCTTGGCCCCACATTCATCCCTATCGCTCTCCCTGACATCTCCAATGGCCACCGAACTTCCTTGGTTCTAGATGTTGACGTCGTTGGGTCTGCCAGAGTCCACCAGATTCCCCTCGTCCAACGTGGCCAGGGTGGTCAGCCCTGGCAGGGAGTGGAACACCTCTTCCTCCCTTAGGGGGCTGCGGGGCCCAGGAGTGGAGGCTGGTGGCCTGTCGACCAGCTGACAGTCAGCCTCAAGGCCCCAGTGTCGCCTGGCAGCCTCATCCTCGTCATCACCCCCATCGGCAGGGGAACTGTGGGAAGGAGCCTGGGAGTCCGTTAGAGCCACACGCCGATCATGAAGCTGTAAAAGTCGGAAATCCAAACCGTAATATCCGAACTAATCTCAAAACTGATTAGTTCATGCTATCCTTAATGTTCTCAAACCAGTTAAAAATAAACACAAGCTTGACCATCTATGCTAACTCCATCTGGCTTTAAGGGGCAAATACGCTCCCTGACAACAAGTTGCTGTACAGACTTCAAATTGTGTAAAGTTATGAATTTCTCTACGACGCTTTTGTTTCTATAACTGTTCAGCATTTCATTGAGTGGGAATAAACAGCAGAAATGTTAATTTTTTTTCTACTTTAAAGGAGAAAAGAAATAAAATTTTTGTGACTTAAATACACGTTAGAGAGCTTTCTTGCAATGCTACTGTGATACTCCACCTCTGTAAGAAGAAACATGCAGAAACTTTGGGTTTCAATGCTACTGAAACTTTCTATATTCATGAGCAAAAAATGATGTCAGTCAAGGCAGAACAGTAGCATCTCCATAGCTCTGTGAACAAATATTTATCATACTTTTCCACATTTTCTTGGAGAAAGTTCCACTTCTTCCTTGGTTATCCGTTAAGTATAAACTTGACCAACATTTCTTCAAAACTTTGTCAGTGGGTAAATTCTAAGGGCAAATATTTGTACCTTTTCTTTATCCTCTTTCAACAAGGAGTACCTTGTGTGACAAAAGGAAAATAGCGCCCTCTGAAAAGTATTCGTGAAAGGATACTTTCTAAGAATGGAAAAGCTACCACCTTCTTGCCACTGCTCATGAAGAGACGTACATAGATCTTACTTGTAAAGCTATAACACAAAGTATTGTGCATGAAAACAAGTTGAGCTGAATATCCGTTGCATGTTTCCCTTCGTGTCTCTCACCTGATGCATGTAGAGGGCGCTGAAGTTCATGTCGTTGGTGCTGTCAACACACTGCGGCGATAGGACTGTGGTGACCATTGACATCGGCACATTCTCCTCCGACAGGGGACCTAGGCTTGTCTGAAGGGGGCCTGAACCAGTCACGCTGTAAGGCAAGACAAGAGGTTGCAGGGTCATGGTACACGACTTCCAAACCCGGCCGGCTGGGTCAAAACCTTGTATATACGCATGGAGGAATGGGGTGAATTTTCCAGTTTGTACGGAAAGGCAATTGCTGTAAAGTGCCTTGCTCGAGGACACGTGCATTTATTTGGTTGGGCTAAAAGGCATTGGTTGGGTTAAAAGCATCCCATATCAAATCAGACTGTGAATTTTAAGCAATTCAATCACCAAATCCACAGAACCAAAATACTCCCAAAATTCATGATTTGAAATGAGAACCTCTAGACATGTTATCCTTAGCCACAGCCTCTGCTGGATGCCGCTAACCACTGGCTTCTATTAAGAGGAGTATCATTTCTAGACACAGCCGTAACGTTTGAACAAAGCCGTCGCTTCAGAACATCCCCCTCCCTGACTTCAAACAAGGTAACTCGGGTTGGGACTCCACAGGGGTGACGGCAAGTATTGAATCATTCAGATGCACAAGACAGTTCAAAATCCAGCTTCATACCTTCCGAGAAGCCCGGTGGACTCCCCCTGCAGGGGGCCTTCAGTGCTGGAGACCGCCCCCCGTATTTTGGTGGTGTTGGCAGTGACTGACCCCTGTGCCATCATGCTCTCGATCCCCCTGGGGGTGCCCAGGGGCGGCATGATGGTAGGCGGCAGGCTGGTCATGCCCTGCTGGATGGCCAGGCTGCCCAGTATGCTGCTGTACTGCAATGGCCAACATACACAAATACATTAGCTAACAAGGAATGATCACTAGAACTTAGAAGTCAGTGTTGGAAGTCTACTTGAAGTCCTTGTAAGTCCATCATATGTCATCCAGTCTTAAAGTAGGTGTGAAAGGCTTCTCTTACCCCGCCTTCCAATGATGACAAGGACCTCAGTGAGGTGGCCAGGGCCGTGTTTTCAGCCTCAACAGTGTTCAAGAGATGGACGTCTTTCTGGGCTATGGTGCAAAGGTGGAAGAGCATCGTTAAGAAACGATATATAAGTCATCAGTCTAATAGAGCTTAGTAGGAGAGAGTTCTGTTGAGCAAACTTGAGGCTACTGGTATAGACAATACTCATCCTTTGTATCCACATGAGATTCTAAACAGGTGTGAACAACACCAACCACCATCTGTCCTCATTCCTACTCAGTGCGATTCATCTTTTCAATAAACAATTTGTTAGATAATCACACTTGCTGGCTGGGCACTGCAGCCTTTTTTACTGCCAGTCAATTGATATTAAAATGTTGTCATGTCGGTGCAACAGTAGTCAAGGAGGGGGTGTCTTTTCCATGCCAGTCCCTTGGCTACCATTTACCTCACACTACATGTATGTGTCCTCCCGTGGCTCATGCAAGTAGGCCATGCCAGTACACTGTCATGCACCCTTTTTCCAGTACATTCGTTAAGGGACCCCTGCATACCTCGACAAATCCTTTGCTGATAATATTTGAATAATCAGACGTAATTCCTTGAGCCGTTATATATTTAGCAACATACGAACTGTGTTTAAAGTAATTGGATTATATTTTGAGTTGACAAATTGTTTCTAAACTTGTTAATGTGACAATCCACAACATACTTTAAGTTGGGTACAATGTCTGCTCCATGTTACAATAACACCCATAAAATTTAACAAAAAATGCCGGGTTTGAAAGATCCATCATGCTGAGAGTTCAAAGGCCATGTGTACTTGCACCTTGTATAGTGCTCTTGCAAGTGCTTTAAGACAATTTGTGTCCTGAGTGTTATGTTTTATGCCTCAAGGCCATTCCATGATCGGGTCAAACACAGACTAGAAGATGATTAGACTCCTTAAATTATGGGGCTGGTTTGGAATGATGGAGTAACCAAGTGGGCCCAAATTGACTTTTTTGGCCTGATACAGTAGTACTGACTATTTTTGGCCTGTAGAGGGTTTGCATGGCTGCCATCTTGCAGGCCAGTGCTTTTGTTCCACAGGGTATGCGCAAAGGAGGTTTCCCCATGGAACAAAAGAACTGCCCTGCAAGATAGCTACAGTGTAAAGCCTCTTTTGGTAATGTCCATGAACTTCAACAAAACGAGTCTCAAAGAATACGTTTCTCAGATATCTGGATTAGTTTACATTAGAGGGAGAGGAGGGAATTCTTTGTTTGTAATGTACACATGCATCTCAGTTTTGAATCCTGATGGAAATGGACATTATACGGTGAAATAACTTGAGGATACCAAATAACAGACAGTTCAAGTGTAATAACAATAGTTTGGGTGGGTTGGGTCAAATTTGCTGAATAAAACCTAATTCCAAGATGTTAGCATACAATTATAGATTTCCTAACTAAATCTGATATATCTAAGAAAAGACTACATGTCGTGGTGAATGTCAAATTATAAGTTAGTTTCGGTGGTTCTGAACAACTGATGACAATGTACTCTTCTGGCTTTCACAAGAACTAAATATCAAATTGACATGTATTAAACCGACTGTTTATACACTTATTTTTCCACAGCACAATGGCTAGTTTTTAATCTTTATTTACTAGATGAGGTAACTAACTCAGGTGTTTGTTTTCAAATAAAGACTGGAGTTTAGTCTTAAGAATCGGTATTTGCATTGCGCAAAGTGCAAAGAATGACAAGATCCATAAAATGAAAGTCTGAAACATTTTGGCTGTTTTGGTTTGCTGGTTTCAGGGTTTTGGGGAGGTTGGGCGGTTTCAATGTTACATGTACCTACCTTGTTCCTTCAGGGCGTTGATAAAAACCTTGCTTTCCTGTGGGGGTTTCCATTTTGGATTTGTCATCTGATTAAGAACAGAGACATTAAAAATAGATGTCAGATTTTCTTGCAATGTGTTGAAAGGACCGAAATGTTTCACAAATTCACAATGTACAATTCCATGTAACAATTACCGAAACCCTGCAATGGATAACTATTGCAAAAAGCAACTGAACGGTTTGATGAAGTTTTGTTACAAAGCAGGACTGGCGATAACATTGACATCCTATGCCAAAAATCAGGGGCCATTCGATCCACCTTTCATCGTTAGTCTTTGGAGTGATTGCATGAAATCAGACGCACACCTCGACCACATATCTTGGTATCGGAGGTTGACGAACTACAGTAGTTTCCTCAGCCTCGCCTCAGGAAATGTTTTTTTTCCCTTTTTTTTTAATTTGCAAATACCTCAGGAAGCTAAAATAAACTATTCACCCTTAAACCAAGCTATATTTGCATACTGTAGGCTATCAATTTTTGTGCAAGACTAAATTTATTCAAGGGATCAGAACAAAAGTATCCACTGGCTGATAAATGACAGGTAGAAATTAACTCTTATCAGGACTTCTCAAATGTTATCCCCCAGGAAACTGACACCACAAGTCCAGTTTAATCTTCAAAAATACAGAAGCAGACCTGTGACCTGTGGCCTGCCTACAGGGGAGTCTGGGATACTGTGACAGCTCGGGGGAACAGATAACGGCAGCGGGTTGGGATGTCTTATGGCGGGATAACAAGAATTTCTTATTTCTGCCCACTAATTGCATCATGCGGAAGTAACAGCTCAAATTGCCAAAGGGTCTCTCTGAAATATATTGCATATTTTAGATCCAATATTCTGTCTTGGAAAACAGGGTGTTATAAATGAAGGTAATCATTAAACAGGTGCGTTAACACTGCAGTGAAACTTCCACAGAAGAAAAGAAAAGAAATTAGAGAAAAGAACATCTGATGCAACAAAGTGGAAAGGAAGAAGTTCATGAATACTTCTTGAGGAAGAGTAAAAGATTAAACAAGAGGAAGCTAGAGGTCTGCCCAGAGGTTTTTACCCGAGGTTGTGATACCCCTGGCCAAGTTTTGCAATCTTCTCCGACATATCCTCCCTTTCATAAATTTTGAGAACTAGGTCTTCAGAAACAGTACTGGAAATACTCTTTGGTCGAGTCCACCTCCGCAAAATTTAGGTTATTAGGTTCCCCTGATTAAGCTGCCATTACTACCAAAGCACAACGTCAACTATTCACAAGCCTGTCTTACCGTGAAATGCATTAAAGAGAGTTCTGTCTTGCCATCCTCGGCCTGCTGGTATTGAGTGGCTTCAGATTTCCCTTCTGTCATCCACTGAACAAGAAATATGCCATTCAACCTTTTATTAATTATGCCTCTATATAAATAATAAAAAAGTGCACATACCCGTCTAAACTAGGTTTGCAAGTTGAAGAAAAGATTAAAAGGAAAATATATGAGCGGACAATCCAAAACTGTAATATATCAAACAAGTAGGAAAGCTGTACTATACACAAATGTGAAAGCCAAATCAGAGATGATGACAGCACTCCCTTTCATTTCTAGTGTCCTTTTATTCAAAATGTTTTAAGATTAATTATGATAATAAGGTTGGTAACAGATTTCCAGCAAATTTCCACTTCTGTGTGGAACTGTTTTTAAGCTGCTGCTTTGAGAGCCGTTTTGAACGAGCTGAGAAATATCTATCAGCAGATGTATTGTAATATATGGGTTACTACTTTCTTAACCCGCATACTTCCAATATTGACTTTATTCGAGGTTTCAGAGTTTCCATCTGTGTAAAGTGCTGTGAGCATGGTATTTACATGTATGCAACATTTGATGATGAATGAATCTTGAAATTGTTGGCTTACCTTAGGATTGCCATGTGTTCGGATGTTCATCTGCGCAAATGAGCACACGTCCCCTACTCCAACCACGTCCACGGAAAAATTGCGGTAGAAGTCCACGATGTCTAGCACCTTGCCTCGTAGCCTGAATAGCATGAGGGGTGTCAAGAGAGGGCTCAGAAGCTCCTCCAGGAAATAGGTCTGAGCAATGAGAAAGAGGAAAATTGGTTATTAAATGTAGCACAAAACCGATGTAGGGATAAACTGTCACCACTTGTTAGCCCGATTCCTATTAAAAATCCACCAGCTTTTTCAAGCCTTAATCAATGAAAATAAATAAAGCAATTATAAATGATTGAGTACTTGCCGCTTTGTACTGGAAAAGTTGTGAGAACTCGTCCCTGACTTTGTAGGTGTGGGCACGACCCTTCCAGGAGTCTGGTATGTAGTGGATCTGAGCCAGAATGCTCTGCATCAAGGTTTCTGGACAAAATATCAAATTCTGACATGGAAAAAAAAAAAAGAAAACGTTAAATGTTAAATTAGAGAAATGAAACTGACTAGAGGTAAAATGAACATTTTCCTGTGGCTTATATTGTCTTCCTACTGCAATGTCACCAGAAGAAGTCTCGTTTTTCAAGCAACGCTGATTTTATGTCAAGCTTGGAAGAACTGAAGTGGTCAAGTGTAATCCAATTTCAACTATATTTTGGTACATTATATTATATATATTATTATATTGTTTTTATACAGTAAACCTGCTATCTTTTCTGTGCAAGTATACTGTGGTTTTATAGTACAATTTCTAGAGTAATATTTTTGTTATATACTGCAACACAAATTCCAGCATGCTCCTGAACAGTCTAACCTGATTTTGTTTCCACAAACCTGATCAAATACCATAAAGCAGACCTAAATGTGGGATAATCTTAACACAAACAAAAAAACCAGCACGACTGATATTGCATTTACCTCATCTGGAATAAATGTTCGACAAATGGTGATAAGCACACCTGCGAAGGAAAAGAACAATAAAAATGCATGGATTACGGTTACAACCACAGTATCACTAAAGAACTCATAGTCAGAGTACGCCACTTCCCTAAAGACTTGAAACTGTACATAGTAGCCATTAGCTCTGAGGACATTTCTGTGATATAGGGACAGTAGTCTCGTTCCTTTCCAAGCTTTTCATATTAAAGATATGTCTGAAACAGGCTCCCAGAGCAAGGGCACCGTCTAGTGTCAGAACAGCTCCACTTATCTACAACCACAGATATTTCAGACATTGCTCAAGGCACAAGACTTAGATATAGGCATATTCACCGAGTAGTGTAGTGGTTGTGAGGACATGCTCCACTGTGAGGACATCCTCATCGTACACAACCAGGATGACGAGCACAGCAAGAATGGCTCCGGCAAAGAAAGCTATGTTCCTGAAGGAAAGACAAAAATACTGCCACTAAACCCAGAGACTTTGCCAAGTTTTTAAAATAGAGGTTAAGCATCAATGGTCCTCAGAGGGCAAGAGTTTAGTATCACTGGCATAGGCTCGAAAAAACCTTGTGTGCATCAACCGTAACTAAATTAAAATAATAACAACAGCACCTGAGACACCATGGAGATGCCAGCAACACTTAACCTCTATTCACAAGCTAATCTTTTCAACCACGTTTCAACACTAGTTCTTTAACTCTTCTACAACTGACACACTTTCTCTCTTTCCTAAATACAGATGATATGACATTCACCATCATGGCCACACTGTTTCGATACAGTGTGCTGGCACACATACATCAAAAAAGAAATGGCCAAGTGAAATGGAATACGAAGACTGATGTGAAATCACACCCAAACAAAACGGGTTGCGAGGCGCCAGGGCCATATTGGAGTCCGAGGATCTTTCAAAAAATTATGCACAACGTAAATCGATGCAAAACCCTCATCAATGTCCATTATCATTTAGGAGGCCAAACTGAGTGGCGTATCAAAACAGAGTGCTCGGATAGCCCTTTCTCACACAAAGTGAAAACTAGAAGACTCATTTGATGAGATTTGGTCACACTGAACAGCTCTGGTACTTACTGGCAGATTATGGCAAGTATGTTGGAATTGAAGGAGTTCATGTATTTCTTGGCGGGACGATAACCTCGGTTAAGTCTAGACAAACAAAACAAAAAATTTACCCAAAACCCGTAAGAGGCAGGAAGAGCTTCAAAGTCCATCATGGAATAACCGGAAATAATACATCGATTGGGCCCACTAAGTCACNGTCACCTATAGTGGGTATCACTACCATAGCAAAGTGAAATTTTATTCAATGTCTTGTTTACCAAAACAAGCCGATTTTTGGTACGCTACCCAGCACATCAGTAGTCTGTGTACTTCATCAACCTTCGGCATCATTTTTGGCACACTCAGCTATGAGAGGAAGCCATGTTTGTTGATGTTTGACACCTACTGTTGGTCACATGACTTGTAAACTATAAGAAACACCATCCTACCATCTTCTCCTTGGTTTCTGGAGTTATTACAGTCATTCCCAGAAGTTTAAGACCACCTGGAATTTTGTTGGTACATGTATTTGTCTCACTGGGCCTGCATGACAACGGCTCATATTAAACAATTACATGTACATGTACATAACATTTTTTACAGTGATCCACAATATCAAAGTCTTGCCATGAGCTCATATGAATGAATTTTTGGCGAAGGCAGGACTGGAAAGCCAGTCTAAGTAATCAGAAATGGAGGGCAGCATACTGAATATTAAACTGTTGACGTTTCATGTCATGGCAATGTAGCCAAATAAGGTTACACATTGAAAATAAACATAAGGTGCTATGATTAATTGGTTTAAGTTTGGTTTTCTTCAGGTTAATACATTTTGTATGGGTGGTCCTAAATTTTTGCAAGTGATTGTACTATTGCTTTCACTACAGCTCACTTTATATTAGAGGTGGCCATTATCAAGGAACAGATGGACAGATTATGAGCTATAACTTTGCATGTTACCATGTCCAAGTAGGTCTCAACAAAAAAGTCCAGATTTTGGGAGATCATGATGGTTGAAATGTTCAGAACTACACTGGACAGCAAAAGAAACTTGCCACTTCTGTCAAAGGCCACACATAAAAATTCACTCCATAGAAATAAACTATTTTTGTATACAGGTATGCTGCAATATCCCTTACAAATCACATGCCCAGAAGCAAGTGATTATCTTTATAACAAAGAAGAAATTGACATGCACTGAATCAAAAGTCATACACAAAAGCACTCTCCACCNATCACCTATAGTGGGTATCACTAACATAGCAAAGTGAAATTTTATTCAATGTCTTGTTTACCAAAACAAGCCGATTTTTGGTACGCTACCCAGCACATCAGTAGTCTGTGTACTTCATCAACCTTCGGCATCATTTTTGGCACACTCAGCTATGAGAGGAAGCCATGTTTGTTGATGTTTGACACCTGCTGTTGGTCACATGACTTGTAAACTATAAGAAACACCATCCTACCATCTTCTCCTTGGTTTCTGGAGTTATTACAGTCATTCCCAGAAGTTTAAGACCACCTGGAATTTCGTTGGTACATGTATTTGTCTCACTGGGCCTGCATGACAACGGCTCATATTAAACAATTACATGTACATGTACATAACATTTTTTACAGTGATCCACAATATCAAAGTCTTGCCATGAGCTCATATGAATGAATTTTTGGCGAAGGCAGGTCTGGTATGACATTTTGTCAGTAAGGCAGCCTGAGTAAAAAAAAGCCAGTCTAAGTAATCAGAAATGGAGGGCAGCATACTGAATATTAAACTATTGACGTTTCATGTCATGGCAATGTAGTCAAATAAGGTTACACATTGAAAATACACATAAGTTGCTATGATTAATTGTTATAATTTGGTTTTCTTCAAGTTAATACATTTTGTATGGGTGGTCCTAAATTTTTGCTATAAAGATAATCACTTGCTTTTGGGCATGTGATTAGTAAGGGATATTGCAGCATACCTGTGTACAAAAATTGTTTATTTCTATGGAGGGAATTTTTATGTGTGGCCTTTGACAGAAGTGGCAAGTTTCTTTAGCTGTCCAGTTTATATTATAATAGTGGAGGTGTAATGACTAAACTCCACAAAAACTATGGATGATTTAAAATTCTAAATGCTTAAAATGGTAATTGATTATACCGCCTTTTTCAGGCTAATTACGCCAGAGTACATTAACAGAAAATTTCTGTACACTGAAGTCTGAAAATTTGTTCATCGATATCATTAAAGGCTGGACTTTTTATCTTCTCTTGAAATGGCACCAGACCATACAAAAGGACCTTCAGTGAATTCACAGGAGACGGATCGATATTACGATGCTGAGCTGACCGGTCCACCAGGACGGGATTGACCACCTCATGCGTCAGATGACACAGGAGCTGCCGAGTCGTTAGAGTAAGTGAACATGTTACGCACACAATATGTGAGTAAAAGGCATTAGTGTGAGAACCAGCGCGTGAAACAACACGCGCGCGTACTCCACTTATTTGCAGTACACTTTCTGGTTCAAAATGGCGTCATCATACTTTCGTACTCTGTAACACTGTATTCATCATCTACACGTTTAGGGGTATTTAGCTTACCTAGCCTGAAATTCATGGTCCAGTTCATTGAAGTGTCTCAAGTACAGACGGGAATACAGTGACCTGGAAACAAAAATAAATGCACAGATACCAGAAAGTCATTTTGCCATAAGCCATCACGCAAAATGCCCTGGGAACAAGGGCGAGTACATGTACCATAACATTTTCCAAGTTAGCCAATCAGAATTAATCTTTACTGTCATGTGTTGTCCTGCAGCCATTCATGAGTGTGTGGAAACCTTCAGCTGCAATCAGCCAAATGGTTTTGGACGCAGCGACAGATATGAAATTTGGACATATAATCACACACGCAGGCTCACCATCTACGAGTTCCTAATGTTGAAGGGTCCCTCTTGATGAGATCCACGTAGTTGAAGAATGAGTAGAGAATTTGCCAGAGCAGTATGAATGGGCAGAGAACGAAGTTTGCCAGAGCTATCCAGAGGATATGTTTGGACAACCTGCAAACAATGTTACAAGACAACAGGTGATGTGTAATCTACCCTTCTTCCGGCAGACTTTGCTGTCTGGACACCACCAAAAGACATTTATCATAATGCTGCCATGTTTGTCATGTTCCCTGTAGCCCCTTTGCCAATATCAATACAGCTTCACAAAATGATAAAAGGGAACAGACTATTTAGCCTTCTGGCCTCAGTTTGGTTACATTGCTCTGAATGGTAGAAAAGCAAGACGGCAACCCCATGATAGATGTCTACAGGTATTCAAAGGTTTGATCAGCAGAGTAAAGATTCAAGGACTTCCCCCCCCCCCAAGTCATACCTCAGGACTTGCTGACTTGCAGTGCCACCCGTTGGGACTGGATGGTGTAATGGCTAGGGTCCAGCTTCTGGAAAAATGTTGCGTTTCTAGGTGACCTATTTCACACCCACTTCCAACCCACACAAGTGGTTTTACCACCAGTGATGGACTTACCGCCAGTCCGGATGGAACAGAATATATTTAGTCCACCCATGCCTCTTTTAGTGGGCAGCCGTCTAGTAAAATGCTTCTTATTATTGCAGCAAAGACCTCTCAAGACCAGAACAAAGACCAAAGAACAAAGACTCTGTTCTGAATTCAAGTCACAAGCTTTTCAAATGGACTGCTACGAAAGCATTCCTTTGTCACTATTCACTCCGTTACTCATGACTGGTCTTGTGATGGTCCTGTGATGGTCTTGACTTCAATGCTGTTCCCATCGTCCCACAACTTTTAGACTGTAAGATAACAGGCTGTCTTACTGCCTAGCCAGCTCCTCTCTCTTGGCAGCACGTTTGTATTCTTCCTTGAGATGCCAGTAGTTCTGGAAGGGAGCCCATGGCCCCCCTGACAAGAAAAAGAAGACAAGATGAACCCTTCGCTCATGAACGGGCCTAGAATCACCCTCTGCAAGTTCTCAGACTAAATTACATGTGCACTTTGTGCAACCCCCCCCCCAAAAAAACTACCTTTCGCTCCAAGGTATATGTAGATGCCGAATTTAACCGAGGAGAGAAGTTATGAAATGTTACTCTTCCCAAATTTTTTTGCTACACCACTGCAATCGTTTTTCTTATGCCAAGCCATTGCCTGTTAGCGTTTTCTTGTACATGACGACTCCTTGTACACATTCCAGTGCTGTAGTCAAGCCCAATAAGTCCATCATAAGTCATTCAGTCTTGAGCAGTCTTGTTTTTCACAAAATGTCAAGTTTTCAACACAGGGTATAGTGTTGGCTTGTGATGACCATGTCAAGCTATTCAAATGAGCTGTGACAAAAACATTCTTTTGTCATTGTTCGCGCTGTTACTTATGACTGGCCTTGTGAAAGGACTTGTGACGGGACTTGTGAAAGGACTCGTGATGGGACTTGTGAAAGGACTCATGATGGACTTGAATACAACACTGACATATTCTGCCTCCAATTTTACAATAGATGTATGTTTTTCACAAAATGTCAAGTTTTCAACACAGGGTATAGTGTTGGCTTGTGATGACCGTGTCAAAAATATCAAGTCCAATGACACCACAGCATTGCAGAGCTACACAACACTTTCATATTTATCCCTAAAATTTACATGTATCCAAAACATCCTGTCATTACGTTAGGAGACCTGAAAAAGGCAGCACCTATTATAACGAGCAACTAATACTACGACACAATACTCACAGAAGAGGATCATCTCAAGGTTGTATTTCAGTCCGTTTGTTAATATCACTCTGCAATGAAGAAAACAAAAGAATCAATTTCATACAGAGCCACCTGCTTCCAGGGTCTAGGTTTATCTCTTATGCAGAACCTGGAGTGAAATTGGAGGATGAGGAAAATACCCAAATTATCCGGCAAAGAGATTGTAACAACTTCGACAGTTGGCTACAGTGACTGTACAAGGCCTTTAACCACATGACAGTGGATGGTGTGTAAACACACATAATTTTCCTCATTGGTTTTATGGTGGATGTGTACACTTGTTAACAATTTTTTTTATTTCCTTGCTTGACGTATTATGTGTCGTGCTTGGTTGGGTCAAAGTGCAATTGCACAGTTAAGGACTTTGCGGGTAAAAAAAACCCGCCGCAGCAGCTTTTTCGGGTAAGAAAGTCCAATATTAACTGGCTATTAGTCAACAGGGCATAAGTCTTTTCCCTAAAAAATATAAAAATAGCAAATCTAGAGGATGAAGCCTCTTAAAGGCAGGGACGTTTGTGCAAAGTATCCTGTAGTCTGGCAAAATCTTGAGAAATTACGACCCGCCAAAATCAATTGGTGCTACTTACAGTTCACCTAAGAACGGAACTCTGAGCTGAAGTGGTACCAGCGATTTGTTGACCATGGCTATGGAGTAGTTCTTGAATCGGAGAATACGATGATAGATGTCTGAAAAAAGGAAAACACAGGTCAGTTCTGTTAAGCAGCATAAAAAGAAGTCACTTTCCATTTTAAAATTACTGTAATGATACCAAATTAGCTTGGTCATTCTGCGTATTTTCACCCCAAATGCCATGATGAAAGTCATCTGCCAATCCAAGTTGTTTTCCAAATCATAGCTTTATCGTTGGCTTCATCTTTATCTTGGACCCGCGAGCAGCCATGACACCTTAGATATTCCAACCAAATAAACGACAACCAAACATTGGGCTAACATCAGAAAATGGAACATTTTTGCAGCAAAAAATGAAAAAAGTATAGTTATTGGTCAAGCTTCAGGTAACTGAATTCATGAAACTTAAGCCTGAAGCCTGAATAGATGTGATGTCAAGCGTAGGAAAAACCACCTTGATGTCAGCACTGAGCATTCAACACAATGCACTTGCAGTCAATGCCGTCACACACAAAATACCAACAGTGCCTTGAGCAGAGGCTACAATGCAAGCGTCAGTCCCAAAAGCTCCATTCATATACCTCATTAAAATAAAGTAAACGACAGCCCAATGGGTGATTGCCATTTTGACCTCTGATGCAGCTTGCAAATACTGCGTAAGTGGCCATGTAATTAAGTGCATGCCGTACGCTGGGCCACAGCAACTGACGCAGACAGGTCTACAAGTCCCAGGGAAACGTCTGCTTTATATATGTACATTTACTATAATACCTCTGTTGGCTCCAGATAATATGCACAACTTGTAGTTTGTGCACCATATAGAACTAGCATCACCAACTGCGCAAGTTTAATTGTTGATTACAACATGGCATGCATGTATACAGAACAGTTATTTTGTTTGTTGTGCCAGGAAGTGAACAGTTCCACAGCACAGGACATCCAAGTCACCAGTTCTGTCCAACAAGAGACGCGTCCCTGGCATGCCTTCGTTGCGGGTGACTGGCCTTACCGAGTTCCGTGAGCTCAGCTTTGTGTATGCACATTCTCTGTTCCTTCTGGACCTCCTGGACTCGCTTCAAGACGTCGTGCCACGTCACGTTCAGTAGATCATTCTGTAGACATGCAAATAGAGGATGAGCAACTCAGAAAGAGACGCATCGCCATTATTTGAGCCAGGCAGGAGTTGGGTGCTCGGCTTGCTGGCAAAAACTGGGTGACTGAATTGAGCCATCTGTGAAACATTCCTCAAAAGGTACAGAACCATATTTCTGACTGAACATTTTCAAGGGAAAAAAAGGACCCAACACGAGCACCTACGTGGCTCCATTTCAATAAAATGGTGAAATTTTACATGGAGGTCACCAAAAATGAGTAAATGTTAGAAATTCAAGTCTAGATTTGTGCTAGAAAGCTACAAGCATGAATGAGCCTTGTGCTCTTCAAATAATAATCACTTCTAGACGGTACTTACTGAAGTTATCTTCAGAGCTATCCTATAGAAGGCCCTGATCTCCCAGTAATGCAGGGCATTGTAGACAAAACGGATGAGCCGATGAACCCAGAAGATACCAGCTATGATGATGCAAATCACCAATACTGCTGGTGGACTAAGAAAAAGATGCGCAAAACTAAATCACACCGAATCAAACTGTATCAAGAATTTTAATTTAATTAATTTTAATAGCCCCGAAAGTGAGCTCTAAGAGAAGAAAAAGCCCCGCCTTACTCTTTGGAGCACTGGTTGAGGGGTATGAAGGCATCGGTCAGTGCAACCTTGGTGACACCCTCCGGCTTCGTGTCCCCAAACAGGATGTTGTAATCCACGCAGCGCAGCAGAAACATGGAGAACAGCACGATGAACACAAATTGCCTGCAAGTTGTAAAAATATGACATCAGCACGCCTCGTTTTTCTGAAGATAAAATCACAAATGATTTTTTTTCTCTCTTGGCACCCCAAATCAAGTCCTGATTTTACGATATTTCAAGCTTTCATCACAATCTACAATTCTCCCAGATCCCAAGACCAACTTTGAATTACGGTCAATTGCAAAAGGTTAAGACCATCTGCAATTTTATTGGTAAAGGTACATGTATTTCTGTCACTGTGCCTGCATTACATTGTCTCATTGAAGTCTCATTGAATGATTACTTACATGTAACATGCTTTACAGAGGTGCATAAAATCAGTGTAGCGCTATATATCCATTTGAATGCAAAGGCAGGTCTTTGATGACATTTTGTGTGTAAGGCAGCATAATGAAAAAAGCCAGTCTAGGTAATCAGAAATAAAGGACGGCACACTAAATATTAGACTTTTGGCATTTCAAATCATGGAAATGTAGTCAAATAGATGTTTAACCAATATACTAAGATTACACATTGAAAATAAACACATAATTTGCCATAATTGATTGGTTTAAATTTGGTTTTCGTCAGGTTAATACATTTTGTATGTGTGGTCCTAAACTTGTGCAATGACTGCAAGACAGCATGTATTTCCACAGGGTTTGATGTTTCCAATACTGTTCAACCATACACACTGAGTACTTTTGGAGGGCTCACAAAATCTGACTTTTGAAAAAAAGGCAAGACATATTTGGTAAAAGTTCTGAACTACTTTTTGACCGCTTTGGCCTTGTTTTTCCTTCTGAAGTGCAAATAAACGAAGTACGAATGACAGACTGGCGAGCTTTCAAACTGCACTGTGCTTGAGAAAAATATGGGTGGATTTACTAGAAAATCTCTGTGCGCACAAGAGATTGGAAAGAAATTCTACTAGACAACATGAATTTTTCTATTAATAAAAAAAGTAGCCAGACTCGGTTGATGACCATGTAACCAGTGAAATGCTGGCAACCAGTGAATCTGGTCAACACTGGTGACTATACATGTAGATGCTTCTTATGTCCACCAGTGCGAACTGCGTACTACACTCCTCCATGTATCTACAATGTATGTGGGTTCCTGCACAGTGGTGGACACTAGAACTTTCTTATCCAACAAAAGTTAGGCAAAAAGCAAACCATCAAGGTTGACTGCACTTACACCAACTCAAACACCTGGGCCATCATCATACACAGGTAACCATGCTTTTGATGGTAATGGTAGATGTGTTCAGAGGTTAAGGAAAAGGTTCAAACACACAGTGAAACCTCAATTATGTCAAACAAACTACGTATATTCAAAAAAATATAAAAGGGCTATATAGCACCATGATCAGAATATAGACAAAAATATAATATACGATCAGTGCTCTCAATTATATAATTGCCGAGCTTTCTGTACCTTTGTCAGCAACTGAAAGCTCGGCAATTACATGTACAGAATTCAGAGCACTGATTATATATTGTGGTTTTTTTATATACATATATTCTGATACTGTTACGTTAGTTAACCTGAACACTACTTAAAATGCACTATTCCATATAGCTTTATGAACGTGTGCATGTGTACATTACTGACCACAGAAATCAACTGTCTGGGCCACAGTTGTAAGAGTTGTAGCATCAAAAAATTTGGCAGAGAATTTCAGAATCGTCTGTCCAAAATCAAAAATGAGACATGTTCACTTTGGTAGCATGTACATGTGGAAGGATGAACTCTTTACTCAAAAGTTTTTGCAAAAGATTGGTCATGTCCACAAACATAGTAACACGTCTGCATAGCACTTTCAGTATACCTCAAGTCCCCATTTTCTTTGGTGATGTACTGGGTATATTGCCTTCTCTGCCATTACATGACAAGACGCAGATTGTCTAGAAATGACTAGATTAATATTATTATTACAGTTTAGTTTATATATTCTTGTACTTTAACCCTACCTGCCCAAGGGTTGCTGGACCTAACCTTCCCCATTCACACAAAGTTAAACACCCACATGGGGCTTTGTGCACAGAGGCTGAGACTTAGTTTTTCTGAGGTATGCCAAACCCAATGCAAAAGCCAGCTGTTATGGGTCTACCAGACCTATCCTCACAGAATTAAACACTCTACTACTGTTTTACTCTGTGTGATTGGGGAAGGTTAGGGTTAACAGCAGACAGCACTTACAAGTACATCACACTGAAACTGTGGCACATTTAACAAATTATGTGCCATGTCAGGGCAGATTGACAAGTTGGAATGATTCCTTTTAAAACAACATTTCTGGAAAGGATATTCTTGTGAAGAATTCATCCAGGTTTTCGATGTGATTCCATCGAGCTGCTGGAGAAATGAGAACGAGAATATAATCATTCTAAATGTCATTTTCAAATGTGTGCAACCAAGCACACATACATGTATCTGAACAGAATTTGATGAGGCAAGAAGTATCCATCCATGGGCAAGATCTGAAAAGTAGGTCTGGTTACCTTTACATTAGAGTTACATGTAGGTTGAATTGTTTCAGTTGGATGAAGTTAGGTGAAGTACAAAAAATAGTCTGTTCCCTTTTTGTGAAACTGTATTATATTGTTGAAGGGGATACAGGGGAAATGACTAACACCTAAATTTATTTTTTATAAATTTTGTGAAGTTGGTAAAAAACAAAACGAAAAAGGTCAATTCCTAGGGAAGTGGTAGCCATCTTAAAAAAAAAAAGTCCCTTCTCCTCCCTATTTTTCAAAAACCAGTCCACTAAACATGTTTTTTCTTTCCTTGGCTTGTGTGCACTGACACAATTCTTAGAAGGGGTTTAAAGTTTCATGTACATGTAATTATCAAACAATTCTAGAAAGAAATTGAATCACCAATTGCATAGTGAGTGGATGCATGTGGCCTATTAAAATAACAACTTTGGTAGCTACCCCTACCCTCAAGGTTTAGTGTCATAGACCATTGGGCAGCCATCTTGCTTTTCTACCATTCAAAGCAAGGTGACCAAACTGAGGCTGGAAGGAAAAATAGTCTATTCCCTTTTATCAATATGTAAAGCTATATTACTATCACCAATGGGTCTACAGGAAACAAGACAAACATGGCAGCATCATGATAAAAGTCTAACATGCACATTTACCTGTACAATGGGGAATATTGTTGGATTTGGTATGGTTGGGTGAAATTCTGGGTGCAATATGTACATGTACACCAAAACATTAGTGACACACTGACTGTCGCGCATAATTTCAAAGGGGCGTTCCCATTTGCCAAGCATCGTACGCATGTGCACATATTTAATAGGTACACTTTTCACATGTCTATTTAAGTAAGAGTATTTTACAGATGTACAGTATGCCCTCAACACTGCCTGCATTGTATTTGTTCTCAGTGATTCCTGCGGATTCAATTTACATTACAATAGCCTTTCATTTCCTACGAGTATACTCGTAGTCGGCAGTCTGCATGTTAATGAGGACTCTATCATCTAACCTTTTCCACTGTCATCGGTAACGTGAAGCATGACGTTTCGCTCATCATGGTCAGCATCGTCGGTCGACTCGAGTCGCTGGTACTCCGTCTGCAATCCGTCCATCTTGACGGCACTATATCGCCCTTGCTCTTCGCCTGCTCAAACCAGTTCAGTTGTGTCTCATATTTGTATCTGCTGCCGGGTCTCTGGTGGTTGCATCAAACGTCAAAACCTTTAATACATGTGACAGCTTTGATGGCTGCATTGTTAGGCCAAGTAAAACAAAAACACAAACCGAACTAGTCTCTGAAAGACAACTTTCTCTCTGATATCTGGTTTCAAATGCTCAGTTTCGGATATTCGGTTTCAAAACATTAATTTGGAGAGCAAATTTTCCTTTTCAGTTATTAAGAAATCTGGATTTTAGTCCCAAACCTGCCGCCTACTTCCTTTTTTCCCACCCATGTCCTGTTTACCCTACTGTTGGTCAAATTTGGGCACGTACTTTGGAAGTTTACTGGCTTCTGACAAGATATGCAACCATCTATACGCAAGTTTAAAAAGTATCAAAGCTCCTGATTTTAGCAACAAAGAATTGGCAAAATGGTCTAAAAAATTCCACTATGGCAAAAAATTATCAAAAGAAATAAATGAGTCATCTCCTCCATTTTCACAACAGTTCCAATGAGAAACTGTTTAATGTTAGGCAGCGGATACTGGACCATAAAACAGTCCTACAATTGCTGCTATGGAAACTGAATGTGCACAATGCATGATTTGGGGACTTGCATGTAAAAAAATTGAACTGCAATAAATCTTGGAGTCAAAATGGAGCCAATAACAAGCAAACTGGAAGATTTATTACAAATTGAGGCTATTTTGTTTCCTTTCAAAACAATATTCCTACATGTACATGTGCTTTCTATCGGTATTCATAAGCAAAGTGCTTTAAGTTTAATGGTCTTTGTAGAAAGATCCATTTCTTGATATAACAGAGACTCCACTGCTGCTTACATACGGTGCACACACAAATTTTCTGAGGAAAGTCAAGTGAACACAAACTAAATCTTCCACATCAATGCAAAAAGTATGCCTTTGATAACAACCTTGGACAAGATAATTCATGACGTGAGCAAACTCTCCTCCTACATGTATATCGGGCATGTCAGGAAATGAAATAACACAATAATCACAATAATGGTCTGAGTAACTGGGACTCTACGAATTGCCTCTTTCAACACTTGTGGTTGTGCATGGTCAGCGGTACTTTTGCTGACCATGTCCCTATGTTAAAAGAAGCGATTTGTATAACTCCATAACCAGATTACAGTACAGCAACTCACCAATAATTGGCAATATGCAGACAAAATAAGCTTATAAACAAAATGTACAGTACATGTACAGGAACAACTGCAGAATACCCTGCCATTCCAAAAAATAACCCCAGGAATGAATCGTTACGTGGGTAAGAGGCAACAATTCCTTAAGAAGAGTGTCACACTTTGACCTGTATGCCTACCTGGCTATGAAGTTGATCGTGCGAGGTGGCTGGGTATTCTGCAATTGAGCCCATGCACATGTACATGTAGGACTAGTACTTGTATTCTAACTTCAGTAGGCCTACATGAGTATATGTACATCATGCACACGTACATGTACATCATGTATATTAGCCCCCACGAATAAGGCTGCGGTGGCTCTCTCTTACAATCTGTCTCTTATCTGTCGCCACCATAGCCCTACTTCAAGGCGTGTCCTGAATGCCTGAAATCCAAACTGCAGGATTGTCACAAACTTTGAATCCTAATATCTGCTGAAATGAGAATGATTCGACAATTTTACTTACACTGGCGTGTAATAATTTTACACTATTCCTCAGAGTTTGGACTTTCATACCAGCACACTAAAGCTTTCCAAAAATCGTAAAGTTTCTGACGTATGGCGCCTTGAAAAACCTGGCCTGTAGTATTACATGCTGACCACGGGCGGCGCCATTTTGAAAAACGAAGGCAGCCCTTCGTTCGTCGGAAGTCAGGGCACCCGACAGGTGCCGTCGATGCATAATTCATGTTGTCACAGTACTGCTTAGTAATAAGTTGCGCGCCCACATTGCTAGTGTACAGTCCACCCACAGCACGTGTTTGGAGCATGATACAGACATGCATATTAGTGTTATTAAAATTGAATTTCACCGGTTCCTTGTTCGTCTGTCACGCAAGGTATGATGGGGAACCAGTTTTATATGGTACAATGTATACCAGAGCACCTGTCGGGTGCCCTGAAATCCGACGCAAGAAGTACTGCTTTCGTTTTTCAAAATGGCACTGCCCGTGGTCAGCATGTAATACTACAGGACGTTTTTTTCAAGGCGCCATACGTGCATCGGAAAATATACAGTTTGGGAAAGCTTTAGGGTGCTCATATAAAAGTCCAAATTCTGAGGAATACACGAGTGTAAGTAAAATTGTCGAGTCATTCTCATTTCGGAAGATTATTCGGAAGATTATTGTGACAATCCTGCAGTTTAAATCTCAGGCATCTATAACATGCCTTGAAGTAGGGCTGTGCAGGCGACAGATAAGAGACGAATTGTAAAAGAGAGCCACCACAGCCCTATTTGTGGGGCTATATGTATATGTGCATTACACATAGCCTACATGTAGGTACATGTATGTGTCCAGTACAAATGTACATGTAAACAGTAAGCGTCATCCATGCATCCTGTGCAACGGATAGGCCCCATAGCTTTCTACCACACAGTTAATACTCAGACTAGTGTAATGACACTATAGGCCTAGCCTACAATTATTACAAATTACAATGTCTCTTCTTGTTCATTAAACGATCCTTTATCACAGAAAATTCACTAATCGATGGCAAAACACATGAACACCGATGTTTACCTATTAAGCGTGACTCAGTTCGCGGAAAATGGCGCAATACTGTGATAACATCAGCGGGATTCTTTGTTGCGACGATGATCGACGAATCCGACCAATTTCACATAGGTCTGATTCCCTGAACCATCCAATATCTACTCTACGATCTAAGATTCGGAATATCTGGCATCCAACTATCAGCTTTGACCTCTCGACTGTTGGACCAAAACATGTTAGGTCGACTCTGAATATTCATGATCCGAAACAACTAGGTTTTCCGGCCAATCATTTGGGAAAGGTGAAATGAATAAGTTATAGCAGCATTCGTTTTTGAGCGAAACGTTCAAAAACATTCAACTTCCCGCTTGTATTTAACAAAAAAAATTCTATTTCAATGAGGGTGCATTAATTCAGTCTTATCAGCGTTTAGTTTAATGCACTGGTCACTGAAATTCATTTTTTGCGCAAAATCGAATACACTCTGCAAGCCGCAGGCTTAATTGGAACTCAATCTATTTCGCAAAATATGCAGGCGATTTCGCACGAAATGTATATTTAAAGCAGGTCTGTATACCTGGTCAAGAACTGTAATTCGTTTGTGTGCTACATTAACGGAAGACTTAGTGTTGTTTGAATATTCATGTTGAAATAAACCATTCAACTTTCACGATATCACTGGAAACAACTCAGTGGTACGAATCCCATATCATAACGGAGGCTGGGGCCCCTTACTTCCTGTAGGCCTACTCTTTTTTGGCCACGATCACATGACAGCGAAGTAAAAGTTCACACAAGCCTTCTTGCGAACTGACCAAAGGGAATCAGAAAAATCATGAAGACCTTAAATTGTGTACGTTTGATAACAAACATAGTATAATCATTCATGAGTAAGATTACATTATTTTGTTATCAAATGGTGTCATATGTTTTGTGTAACCTCGTATCTTCTAATCAAATTGAACGTATAGGATAGTTTGCGAATTTGCCTACAGCAAATGAAAATGAATACTCAATACGAGCGATTCTTGACAGTGCACCTCCACAAGAGTTTGCAACGCGCCGACCAATCACTAGGCGCGAATCTGTCGACCCTTTCCAAACGTGCATTGGGTCGACAGATTTCGCACACTGTGATTGGTCAACGCGTTGCAAACTCTCGGGGGCGCACTATCATGAAACGTCCGTATTCTGAGTCACGGTAACAGACAGATTTTTGGTGCATAACAGTGGATGATATTGCATTTGGACACTCATGCTGCTTGTACTCAAGTTAAAAGTCTTTTCTCCCTCTGGCTATTCCACAACCTAGCAAAGTACTTTCATAACTTTTTTGTTCAAACCTTCAGAGTAGCAATTATGGAGTTTTTCTGAACATGATTAAGGATCCAGTCGATAGTAGGACAGCCTCATTCTCTCCGGGTTGGGGCAGTTTCGTGTTTCAGATTTTGATTCATTCCCTTAAAGATAACAAATTGTTGTCGTCCTGAATGAGGTTCCTTTTAAAGTGTAGCTGTACTGAATATTTATTAGACACAAATTTTCTGCATCATTGTACTCTTCTTCAATATATGAAAGCTCTTTTACACTCATATTTGGTTAAATGCACTGAAAAGTTCATGCTTTTAATCAAAATTATTCATGCTTTTTCGGACAACTGAGGGCGCTGTTGCTGTGAAACCATCTAGGGAAGAAATGGTTCAGCGTATAAGTATTTCTATTCAAATTGTGAGTTCAACCTAGAATTTACTTACTAAAAATATTTCTGAGAGAGGGATCGATGCTTTCTTATATGCACATAAACAACGAAGCAGCATATAAAAGAAAACAAAGTCCAGGAAAAGCTACAAAACCCCAGTGTTTTTGTGTACAAACCAATGTAACATTGATGCTTCTTCCTGAGATGACATAACAGTTTTGTCATGAATATGGAAATATCATTAGCATAAAACCAGACGGGCGTTAAAATAAACTTTGAAATAATGAAACAAAGTTGAAAATAAGGTTAATTAACTGAGGCACAAAGGTGCATTTTTGAGGTTTGTAATCACAAACATTGATTGCAGCCACCCTTTAAATTAAATTGTACGAAATCAGTTGTGTAGTCACAGAGGTAAGATCATTTTTTTGCTTTTAAATCTGTTTTCAAATATTACAATTAAAGTCTAAAATATCCCTTGTCATGTGACCATCCAACAAAAGGAAGCAGTAGCAACAAAACTACACTGTGGTGAGGTCGCTGTGCAGTGAATTGCGAGCACTGAGTGATTAAACGATTTGGGGTATAAATAGATGTATGGTATAAGGTCTTTTACTATGGTAATCACTTGTGATTGCTTAAAACGTCCAGTTGTAGGTCAAGTACTTGCAGAAAGCTTAACATGTGGGCAACATTGCATTACATTATAAAAAGTCTTATAATAAAAACGGACTTCATACAATAGCACACTCGAGCCACTCTCCTTTGCATACCTAAAAGGTAACACGAATTTATTTGACTCTTTTTGCTAATAATCGACGAATGAAAAACTGTTCCGAGTATAAAGATAAACACAATTGCCTACTTCTACAAAGGCAGCAGATAAAACATCTAGGTTCTGAAGCTTTACCTCATAGTAAATTCTGAGTAAAATTGAAAAAAAAAATGTTAAAATTATATGATCAAACTAGTGCTCAGGTTAATACTTAGCATAATTAACCAAAGTCTTTGCAATGAGTGATTTTTCCTTTTAACATTTACTTATGTTGATTAAATTGTTTATTGGTCAATGGAGTCGACCCAGCTTCAGTATGATTAAACTCAAAATGGATTTTTATTTGCAAAATAAACGAACCGATCAGAGAGCAGGTTGAGAAAATGGTACCGCCAACATATCGAGCAGGTAGTGATCAACCTGCGTTGCAATCAACTTTGTTGTGATCAAGCTGCCGGTCAGTTTGTATTTATTTAGGACCGGCCGCAAAGTAAAATTGTTTTCTCTACCAGAATGAGCCACCAACCCTACCAGAATATGGTTTTGAAACTTCAGTCCATAGCTTCAGTCCTAATTTTGGTTTTGAGTCATACGAGAAACAGTCCACAAGCCTACGGCAAAGCTTTCCGCTTTATATCATAATTCATCACAAACGCACAGGCCAAGCTGTTCCTTTCATGAAAATGTTACAATGTGGGAGGTTTACCTACATTGGACATTATAATCAAATTATAGCTTCATATCTTCGCTCTGAATAAAAACAGCAGTCAAGTATTACTCTGAGTAAAATATGCCAGATTAAAACTGGCTACTAACCATTGTATTACAATGCCACATCAATACACAACCTTCTAGGTCCCCCCTCAAAATGGACATTATAGTGGATCAACAGTCTAAAATCGAGAACGCCGAGTTAAACTTTAGCTTTTGGTTTGAATTTATATCGAGATGTGTGGCCAGAACCTGACTTCCAGTCCTACTTATCTTTGGTGTCAGTAACAATGTCTATTTCGATTGGGGGGGGGGTCAATTCTTTACCCAAAACACAGATACACACTGTATTAATAGTGAGGGTTTTAAAACTGATGAGTCAATTCTATATCAGAAAATTTAAACTTGTGTCTTAACAAAATAATATTTCAAATTAACTACAATACTAGAAAATTTAAACTTGTGCCGTAACAAAGTAACAAACTGACTACAGCACTGCACAGGTTTTCTGGGTAAATTATGCGACAACTGTTCGATGCTGGAGCGGATATTCACTCTGGAACAATACACATCATTGTGGGCGCCAGTTTTAGTTACAGTAACACAAATTAGCTTGACCTGTGACATAACAGACTGCTGAGTGCGATTTTAAAGAGCGTGATTCCTGCCTGAGGACAGGGGACTAGAAATGCATATTTGATCTGAGTGTCTGTTTGTTATTTTGAACAGAAACATTTTTGTTTTAACAATTTTATCGAAGAAATTAATTGGTCTATTAACTTTACGAATAAGTCACGCCATGCAATTTTCTGTCCCTATCGGACCTGGGTGATTTTTTTTGTATTTATTAACATCTTGCAGTCAAAGAGCTTGGGTGCTTTTCTTAAATTCGAGTTGCTATTCTTGCAAACCGCCCATTTTTGTCGAAAAAGGCTAGTCAAAAATCCATACCCTCCACTTACATATTCGATACAGGCGGGGGGGTACATATGTTAAGCTATTGAATGACATAACATCGACTTTCTATATCAAACTGATTTTTTTGGGGGGTGGGGGTTTGCCAGACGGTCACAGAAAAGCCAGCTCTTTTAGGGTTAAAGGGAATACATGAGAAAGTATACATGCATGTTTATAGTTCTCAACAAGTCAGGAACCACGTGCAGGCAATCCGAAATTTTAATACAGGAAGGTTTTTGCCAGCTGAGCCCCAAAGAGAATGCACAGGAAGACACAAGTCGTAGCTGCAGCCACAAGGTTGCTGCCGTTGGTTGAATAAGGCTTGGTGGAGACGGTCTCCACTGTGGTGGGGACCACTTCCGTCGTGGTGGGTGCTTCGGTCGTGGATGGGTCAGTGACGTCGCCCTCCGACACCGTCAACATGAAGTCGTTGGTTTCCTGCTCTCCTTCGATCGTGATGTACGCAATTCCGATGACGGACCCCTCATTGGCGTCATCCTGGCTGTCCGCCTGGATAAGAATCAGAAGCGTGCACCAGTTCGATGTTGGATTGACAGGCTAAGTCTGTATTCACAACCAGTTCGACACTTGAGGGTATAGAATCGAGAGGCAACCATTCCCAACCATGGGGTTCAATCGCTGGAGGAACGGGGGATGTCCCCCCTCCCCAACACACTTTTCCACGTGTGGAATACTATATCAATTACCCAAAACCTAAATGAAAACGTACACCTTGCAAAAAACTGTTAAAAACAACTGGCTAAAGTAGCAAGAAATTGTTTCAGATCACACCACACAGCATCTACTCCAAGCCTTGATTTCCTGGGGCCCAAGAGCAGGCGTCGGACCAATCCCACGCTGCGCAGGACTTCGTGCTCGCATCTGTTCTGATCAGGGCTATGCCCCCCCCCTTTCAAAACGAATAGACGACCTTGCAACGAGTAAAAAGCTGGAAAAGTATGATATACAATTATCATTGGAAGAAGGAACGTAATCTTACTGGTGTAGGATTGAAGGTGTACTTTTTATTTTCCAAAGGTTGAACTGTTATGCACTGTTTTTACAATGTCTCCTTGTGACGTTACTTAACGCCCTCTTTTGTCCATCCTGGTGTTCATGCAGATAAGGACATTATATGACAGTTTATATTCACCTTCTGATGACAGAGAGAAATAAACACAGCTATATGAAATGCGTGCACACGAGCACTTGATGTGCAAAACGTTTTCAGGCCTTTCTCAATCGACTCGCATGCATCGAAGATCCATGATTCATATCATTTTTAAAGCGAACCTGTAACAGAAATATTTTACTAAAATCCCTTGAAATTCCACTTTTGGGTTTCATTTAACTTTGTTTTATATTTTTATTTTGCTATTTAACCCATATGCTGGAGCTTATTTGGTTTCATGGTATTGCTTATTTGCATATTCATAAGCAAAACTATGATGTCATATAAATCCCTGAACCTCAATAATTTGTTTATACGTTGGTTTCGTTTCCTGTAGCAACTCATCGTTGTGTACGTATATGGCATTAAGCCAGTCAACGACCTTTTCTTCGGAAATGTTTTCAAATAGAAAATTTGGAATTCACAATCAACATGATAACATACAAACGGAGCAGTGTCTTCCTGGACAGACATGATCAATTGTGATTGTCTAAAAAGAGCTCTATTCAAACCATGTAACTCAAAACAGATGTCATACCTTGAAGAAGAGTGCAGACATAAGCAAAAAGTGATTCCAAGAAAAATTCCTTATATGGATCCTTTAAATAGACGTAAATAAATTTCTGTTGGTCCACGTCTCACCTGTCTGCGCTTGCGCCTGAACTCGGGTGTGCACGTCTTGGTCAAGTCCTCCGGAGTGATCACAATTGTTACCAACCCCTTTCCAGCCACTGCCTCCAAGCGGAAGTCGTGGAAAGCCTCGTTGGGGTTGGGCGTGGTGGTGGACACATACACCACAGCGTTCCCGCGCGTGGCGTTCACGCTCAAGGTCACGCCGTTCTCGGTGATCGGCAACTGGAAGTTTTGAATTTCGTTGCGATCGATGGTACCGGTCACTGTTTGATTCTGGACCTGGGTGGCCTCTATCGGAAATTTAATGGAAGTAGGATACGTGTTAATGGTATATGTGTAAACGCTGAGTCAATTTGATTTGAAGAACGCAGGAAGAACCAAAGACTGCCTTTGTCCCCTTGCTTCATTCGAAAGATAATTTTAGTTTGGTCCACAGGCAATGAACTCGCGTTTAATTCTACAACGTTTAGCGACCAATATGACATTCACAGGCATTGCAAGAACGCAAGGGGCGTGCCCCCATGCCAAATTAAAGGGATCAAGGGGGAAAGCGAAAGAAATTAAAAAAGATATGAAACGGGATGAAAATCACTAATTTTGCATTGATCAAATTCGATGCTGACCCCGCTCGTTACTCTGTAGCTGAGGAGTGCTTTGTCCTCTAATCTGGTATTTAGGCCTATCGTGTTTGGAAAAAGAAGTAGTTTCCCCTGGTAAAAAAAAATCGTGGCGACGTCAATTACGTCACGGTTTGCATAGATGCCATCTTACAGGCCAATATTTTTGTTCCACGGGGTATGCACAAAAGGGTTTTCCCTGCGGTACAAAAGAACTACACAGCAAGATAGCAACCACTCAAAGTAGTCTTACGATTACAAGTGGTGTATTCCAGAGCGGCAGCGATGTTGACAATGGCGTCAAAGTCGCTGACGTGGTACACGTAGGTGTCGTTGGGTTTGTTGGCAATGGCATTCAGTTCAAATCTGTTCACAGATGACGTCACCCCGATGGCGAAGATCACGATGCCCTTCTGCCGAGCCCTCTCCGCTGGCCCGGTGACGCTGTCATGCGACTGGCCATCTGTCACGACCACAGCAACGCGGGGGAACCCCCGACCCGGAGGGCGGGCTCCATTTTCAGGCAGGAAACTCGTGTCGCTCATTTCATCCAAGGCTTCACCAGTGTTTGTTCCACCGTCCTTGTACCTGATGTTTATAACCGCTTCTTTCAGGAGGGCTTTGTCTGTAAAGCTTTTCAGATGGAACTCAATTTGCGGTGAACTGGAATATTGAATAACGCCCACGCGGGTCTTATCGGGCCCGATGTCGAAGAAGTCGACCATTGCCAACACGAAATTCTTGGTTGTGTTGAAGTCCACGCTGCCAACACTCCCAGATCCATCCAAAACGAAAACAAGATCCAACCCGCGGCTATCGCATCCTGGTGACAGTGGACAAACAGATAATATAATATAATATAATATTATTATAATATTATTGGTACCTGGGTAACTTTTATCACACGTGGAAACAGGGATGAGAAGCGCCTGAATCCAGAAAAGCATGCATCTGTGTACAGTGATATGTCAACGAGGAAGCCAAATTTCCTAAGGGAAGTGGATATGAAGCTTTGAAAGATGTCGAGTAAAAGTGTTCTCATTCATAGCCTGAGAGAATTTTAAAGGTTGGGAAGTTGCAGAAAAAATGGTCTGTTTGACAGAATATATTAAAACGCGGTAATAGGTTGTGAACTGCTATTGGTTGAGCACTTATCACGCGATTTGCCACAAACGCGTATGGCTACCAGCGAGAAGTACATGTAACTGAGCGATATACGCTTTGGCAGACATGGGTGATACTCACGCACTCCACGGGGTGTCTTTCCCGCTTTTGAAAGTGCCGTTACGATTGCGTTGCATTATGTCAGGGCACGAGGTTGTAGCTACAGACGTAAATTGATGTATGTTCACTTCTGCGATATGTGTCGAGGGTGACATCGAAGCGCTCCGGTATCGTTTGTCACTGATCCATTCATATTATTTTTTTCTCATTTTAGTAGTGCAAATTTCGTTATGATAATTTCACCGTATTGATGTCGGAAGAGATGAAAGGTCAACTCCAAAGTAGAGGTTCTTTGTTGTTCGAAAAATGGGAATCATAATTTTGACTTTTAAATCAGACATTATCATAATTATCATCACGGAGAACATTCTGGCAGAAAAGTTGTGGCGAATTCTACACGGCAACAGGAAAAAGCACACAGTTTCGGGAGTAATCAGTGACATGAAGGGACAGCTGTCTCCCGATTTGTTTTTAGAAATGTTTACAGAAAGATGACACTCTTTCTTTCAATTATTTATCATTTACCTGAATTTGTTCAATTACTCATGAAACTTCTAATCAACTTTAATCACATAACTGTAATCACTTTCCCATAAATTCGTATGAGCTATATAACAAAACAAGTTGTTGCCTGCAGTGGCTGGGTCCATGGGTTTTGCACATTCTCTTGGTCAAAACACCACGGATCCTTTCACTGCAAGCACCGACGAGCCATCATATTTATCTTCTTGCATTAGTTCTATGACGTACTCAGATTATGGTTACGTTATAGTTATCATTGACAGTCCCCCATAAACTGCCCCATCAAAACAACCGACGGATGACGTGTCGCCAATTCATCAAGACAGATAGCTGGTAAAATCTCTTCATGCATCACTACTTATGAAATTTCGACAAAGGTGCTCTGTTAAATCACATTTTCCTCTAAAGATACAGCCGTATTACACACAAATGCAGTGGTCCCCCGATTTCTTACCAGTCTGTTCAAGTGCAGTGACTTTGAGAATAAAGTTCTCTGCCATGTCAGTTGGTTGGGCGTGGTACTTCTGGTACCATTCCTCAGCTTGAACCTCCAAAGCCTAGCCCAAGATGAAAAAAAAGCAAAACCATTTTTAGGAATTATGAACATGTGCTTTTTGTTACCCTCGTAATACGGGTTGATGATTGAGGTTAACACGTTGTGAAAGGGTTTTCATAATGCAGGTGTGCTGAGCAAAGATCGTAAAGATCGGTGCAAGATGGCAAACTTTGCGATACCCCTGCGCAATGCACAGTAATGCGAAAGCGCAGGCGCAGCGGCAGGCACGTGCACCAGGTGAGCCTGCACCTAAGCACTACTGTAAACTGCGCAGGCGTATCGCGATCGCTTGCTCAAATGGCACCCCATTGTAATTAAACCCTTCTGGCAGAGTTATCCATCTTGCGCCTTCGGCGCTTTACGATCTTTGGTGCTGAGGGACTTTAAACATGTGCACACAAACCGTCAACTCAGGAGACCTTAGCGCGACCAAGAGAGGGCGCGATTATTTTAGCAACGGGGCTCTTGTGGCAAGGGAAGTTTAGTCCGCCCCTCCCAAAAATGTCCAGACCCCCCCCCCGGGGAAAATATTGTATTCCCAAAATTGAAAGGTATAGCTTCGGTTGCAAAGGGCCTAGCCCCCCACCTCCCCCAATAATGGCTCCATAATACCCTAAACACAGCGAGGACTTGTAAACAGGATAAAATGTCCTTTCAGCTTAAGTCTGGAAAAAAGTTGAACTCACAAAACAAAATAATAAACCTGTTTTGAGGAAGCCTGTAGTGGGTATGATGTTAGATAGTATACAAATATTGACTGCTTTCGCCTCGGGAAAATAGAGTACTCCGTGGATCACCTTGGGGGCAATTTTAGTATACCAAGAGATCAGGCAGTCAATATTTGGTTTATAACACCTCACCCACAGATTCTCCACAATTTAAGTTTAAAAAAATCAGTAATGGGACACCAAAGAACAAATCGTTGGTGTTCCATTTTGCAAATCATGTGTGACGTTAGACTGGGTGTACTGACAACATACACTATACACGTGACTTACCGGCGTTAAAAGGGCGCCTGGCTATTTGCATTTTCGTTCTCTTAAATTGTTCAATTATAGCCTGATTCAACAGGTTCGAGAGTGTCAGGTAAAGGTTTATGCTATGAGACGACATAAACGCCTAGGTACCATTCATGTTGCTACGGACGAAGTACTTTCGTTGCTACGGGTATGATTCTTTTTTAGAGGGAGGCTGCCTGTGAATAGACCTTTTGGAGTGGTGGTACAGAAACAGTAAAACTTGTAAGTGTAACATGAAACACTTTCAGCCAATTAAGATACAGAATCTGTATGTGGGTGAGGTGTTTAAAAGGAGCTATAACGAAGGGGCACCATAATGTTCATGAAAACAAATTACATTTCGCCTTCTTCTTGACTATCACCTCTTCTAGCGGGCAAGTTGTTGATATCCGGTTACACATTGCAGATTGCTTCACAGATCGTGTGAAGCTTCACAGATCGTGTGAAGCTTCACAGATCGATATTTACTTACCAGTGGGATGATGTAATTTTGGTTGTGAAAGAACAACCGCGCAGCCAGAGCCGAATACAACGGTTTACGACAGTCCTCCCAGGAGGCTTGACTCCAGCGGATGCAAAAAAGCCTCTCAATGTCATCAAATACAGTGTGGTAGGCCAGCTCGTTTACCATCCGCTTAGTGACGTCAAAGACGGCGCTGTCCACTCGCCAGATTCCCCCGTGGTAGTTCGGGTCGGAAAAAGTGTGGGCTGCCGTGCCGTCCGCGGTTTCCACCCACGCGATGCGCCGCAGGAAGCGGTTGTCTGTCTGGAGGTAAGGGTTGACCTCTGCCAGTCGGTTCACCTTCGCCATAGTGGCATCCACCACGTCCGTACCGCTTTCGCCGGGTACGACAGTCAGGTCGGTGCCCTGGCCTCGAATCAGTGGCAGGAATACGAGAAGAAAAATTGCTACAAGGTGCCCTGGTAAAAACAAAAGTTTGCATGCTATTGAAGCCGTGTCCGAAACGGGCTTGCCGAGCTACGGCAAGGTCTAGACCTAGCTCTGGACATCAGATTTGGATGCAGCCTTAAAACTCGACGTAAATTAAGGAATACAACAAAAGAAAAGGAGTTTTCAATGGGAACAGCTGACCAAGGCCGCTTCTATTAGGCTAGCCAAATCGACAATAAGCTATGGGTCCGAGCGGACCAAGAGAGGGCGCAATCGTCTTAGCTGCAATGGAGTTTCCATCGTCGCCGGCGCCCGAACAGGGTGCTGGGGTGGACTGGTGGCTTTGCACATGACATTCGCTACTTTGTGCAAAACTCGACCGCGAGGTTACCACTCCCTGTTAGCAAAGCGTCATTTTAAGTTTTGGTTGTCAATAGCAATGCTTTGGCATAAATCAAAATGTCGATTTATATGATAAAACACGGCCTTGATGCAATCAAGGTAGTTAATCTTCTAAGTATCACTGATCGCATGTCTTTTGAAGATATATTTCAAATCATTGGTTATCTTTATCAGTTTTGGATGAGCTGATGAGGTAAAATGACGATATTTTCAGCAATGAGGAAAAAAATCGAATTAGCATTGAGCGAGTTCGTGCAAATGGCAGAAATCTACCCACAATGCTCTGCAACCCCGTGTGACATATTTCCTTTACTAAAATCTGTGCAAAGCGACCAGCCCTTCCCAACGCCCAGTTCGGGCGCTGTAACAATCTGTTCTCGTAATTCAAGTGAACATAACCATTTGAATTCTCCATACAAACACTGTTTCTATACCTCATGTTTCGGAGCAAGCCTTTAATTAGTTAGACACGCCTTGCATTAATACACTGTTCTCCATGGATAACAACGGCACAAAGGAACCAAAGATGGTGGTCGCTACATACGCAGCNAGCTAGCCAAATCGACAATGAGCTATGGGTCCGAGCGGGACCAAGAGAGGGCGCAATCGTCTTAGCTGCAATGGAGGTTCCCTCGTCGCCCAGCGCCCGAACAGGGTGCTGGGATGGACTGGTGGCTTTGCACATGACATTCGCTACTTTGTGCACAACTCGACCGCTAGGTTATCACTCCCTGTTAGCAAAGCGTCATTTTAAGTTTTGATTGTCAATAGCAATCCTTTGGCATAAGTCAAAATGTCGATTTATATGATAAAAACATGGCCTTGATGCAATCAAGGTAGTTAATCTTTTCACTAAGTATCACTGATCCCATGTCTATTGAAGATATACTTCAAATCATTGGTTATCTTTATCAGTTTTGGATGAGCTAATGAGGTAAAATGACAATATTTTCAGCAACGAGGAAAAAAATCGAATTTACATTGAGTGAGTTCGTGCGAATGGCAGAAATCTACCCACAATGTTCTGCAACCCCGTGTGACATATTTCCTTTACTAAAATCTGTGCAAGGCCACCAGCACTTCCCAACGCCCAGTTCGGGCGCTGGGACAAGCGAACAACAGAGGCTCCTTTGGCGGGTACTGGCACTTCACTGGTCCACGACCAACTATGAAATGCATGCGCTGCGGTCGCTACTATATCAACCAAGTGATTTCCCTCTAACATTTGGCTTTTTTCAACCGATGAAGGGGTGCCTCCGATCAAGGTGGAAAGTCAGTTAGTTCCGCTTGGCCAACACGCCGGCTCAAAGCCAATGTTTAAAATTCACTTAAATCGTTACTTTCCAGATTGACAAGGAGCCAGAGAGTCAACTAACTAAACACTGAGACAGTTAGCTAGCCGGATCACAAGATAACCAAAAAGGCCAACCAGCCAGTTGAGCAGTCAGTGGGACAAAAGACTATGAACCTAGACCTAGAGAGGGCGCAATTTTCTTTGCAACATAGGCATGTTCGGGCACGAACTATAATTCGACCAGCAGTCAATAAGATTTTGCGAGTTAAATTTGAATACAATCTGTAACACTCTGTTCTCGTAATTCAAGTGAACATAACCATTTGAATTCTCCATACAAACCCTGTTGCTTTACCTCAAGTTTCGGGGCAAGCCTTTGCTTAGTTAGAAACGCCTTGCAACAATACACTGTTCTCCATGGATAAGAACGGCACAAAGGAACCAGTCCATTCCAGAGATGGTGGTGGCTATGCAAAAGCTTGCCCAGAATCACGAGGTATAGCAGCGGTGTCTTTAGTCTGAGGAATTGAAATGTTTACGTTTATGTGCAATCAGATGACTCAGTGTAACAGATTTCAAATTTAACTCGAAAATGGCTTATTGCTTTTTCACAGTAAGCATGCGCAATTCTGTTACACTCGATCCACCCTCGTCGGTCATTTTTTAAAAATCTCATCGTAACTCGCATTTCGCCGTTTGCTACGATTCTCGTAGCGTACGAAGTCATTGAAATCACGTACTGTAACACTTTTTTTCAGGTGAAAAGTTCCCTCCGTAATGACAAATGAGATTGGTTGTTGATAACCAGCGGTGCAACCTCGACCCTGGGGCCTGGTCCCATGTGGTCGACTAGACAGTCCAGACCATCCATCGTTTGGGCTGTGTTTGTCGAACTATAGTTAATTATAGTCGTCGCTCGCACTTGCCCTAGGCCCATGTCCTTTAAGGGCATTAGCGCGAGAACCAGCGCGTGAACCAACACTCACGCATACTTCATTCGTTAGCACCGTACTTCCAGGTTCAAAATGATGCCACATATAGCGCTCTGCATTCAAAGTGTCAACCAGCATAATACTAGACCAAGCCGATTGGCTAACTAACCAGTCAGTCCGGCAGCCGGTATGCAAAGCCGGTACGAATTCCTTGCCAGTCAACTTTCCGAGTCACCATACATGTATAGGACGCAGAATGCAACCACACGGTATGCACACAAGACTAGCCTTTCATGGCTAATTACCAGTCAGAATGTTAAAGGGGGAGGCAATTAATAGTTGACCTTTTCGGAGTTCCTAGAGTAATGCCTTGCAGTCATTTTGACACTAATTTTGTGAAAATCGGACATACTGTTCTTACACAACGCACTTTTTTCGAGACAGGTCACCCGAGTGTATATTTTCCCACTGTGGTGCTCAATGCACCCAGACTAGCACGCATGTAGCCATGAACTTCAAATGACCGTAACGACAAAACCATATTTCTGATAGAGTGCAAGTTTCACATTTGTAATGATCAGGAATGTCTTTACATGCAAGCTAAGATAAAAAAATATATATATACAGCAAGGCACAGCCGAGTTTTTTGGGGCTGTGAGATTGTCCAAAATACCTCGGCTCTGTTAATAATGTTAGGGTTAAAATGCTAGGTAAAATGACCAGTGATCAGTGCATTGATTTGCTCTTTGAGTTCATAAAACCTAAACCATTGGCTAAGGTTGCATTCTCACAGATGGGGCCGGAAATTTTTAAAGGGTTCTAGTCAGAACTATTAATTGTTCAACATTAGCACGAAAGCTCAACACAGGGGAAAAACTGCATCGCGGCAATGTCCGGAAACTATGGGTGTGTGTCTGTGGGGGTTGATCCGCCTCGTGTTTTTTTAGGTTTTATACTGTTTCAGATATGATGATTATAGACTAAGCTTCAAATAACTTTGCTTCTCAGCTCTTGGAAATTTCCATGACATCACTGTGAACAAATGCGTGAACATTCCCCATCACCGAATGATGTAAAAATAAACTTTTCAACGATATTGCAACACAAGGAAACAGAAATTCCCAGGCACCCGGGCATTGCATCAAGTGAAGAAAAGATTTCCCTAGTCCTTTATCCCCTTGAATAGCAGCCTTTGTAGAGGTGTTCAAACAGTCTGTGTACTTTCCATTCAAATACAATCAACTAGAAACGCTCATTACCGCTGACATGACTATGAACCCACTGCGAGCTAACAAAATTCTGAAGGTCAGGCTACGTGCTGATAAGCCCATAATATAATGTGTGCATAATGCGCATGATCGCCTCGCTCGGTAACATTATGGACTGGCATGCACGAGCTATGGATCTGGAGAGATCGAAATACTAGCTGAATTAAGCTACCGATTTACCAAATTCTCTCCAAAAAGCATTAGTGAAATGTCATCACGTGTGTTTAAAGTTGAATATATACTTCGTTAACTGTTTATAGGACAATCATTTATATATATAAAACAGGTAAACCCTCTTTTAGACAAATGGACCACATGGTCCTGTCCCTGCCAATTATGCTCTTGTGATGAGCGAACAAGTTATTTAGTTGTGGAATGTCTGTCACAAAGTTAGGTACACATTTTTAATTCAATTCCGTAGTCACAGATACGGAGGGCAGTATTTTAGATGAATCAATAAAAGAAAACGAATTACTCTGTGTTTTATCAAATATACGATTAGACTGTGAAGTAAGAGATGGGTTTACCAATGGAACTGTTGTGGAAGAAATATTCCATACTGTGCCATAAAGACATTGACCAGCATATCTCTGGGGTTAGAATCGTATTCCTGAATGCATACTCACCATGCTTTGAGTTTGGGAGTTAACTTTTGTATTCGGGGTTCGTCTCCATACCAACTTTCTTTCAGAAAAGCGCAGGACTAATTCAAGGCAAAACGCCTCAACATGGAAATGTAACCAACAACGATCCCTAATTATTGCTTTTGGCATTTCTTAATGTAGTTCTGTGCAGTTCCGCCTTGAGTCTTGAGTTGGCTACATCCTGCGTGTCCCATTCCCTTGTACTGGGCAACATTTAGTTCAAATATGGAAAAAGTACTAGAATGATAAACATCCTCAATTTAATTTGTTTTCTTAATTGACTATCAAAACCTGTTTGATTACGTTGTATTCCTATTTCTTGTTTTACCAATCCATCCAGTTAATTGTCTCCTCAGCCCTTAGGCCAAAGTTATTTCTGTCTACATGTTAAATCCTACTTTTGATGAGTGGAAAATAGGCTTGGTTTAAAAATTTAGAAGTTTCACTGTCTTTCCAGGTCACATAAATACATTGCACATACAATTACAAGACTATTTCCCAAACTGTAACTTTATCTACGTGATTGCTTTATAATGGAAAAGTGTTTCGTGGTCATTTTCTGCATATAATGTTGAAGTCCACTTTTAAAAATTTATTTTGGTGTTTAAATGATCACTTAACGTTTGCTGAGGATAGCATTAGTATATTTTTGAAATATTTAAAAGCTAAGATTTTATGCTCAAACGAATTTCTTCAAGCTGTGTCAGCTCTTGTGAAAAGTATTTTTTGTTGGAGGATCATACCGTACATTTGCAAGGACTTTATCCCAAAGAGAGACAGGGAGGAATTCGCAGAATCTGCAGTTTTGTTCACTGTTAAGAGTCCTTCTCCGCTGTAACCTTTTCTCGCCTTTTCTTTATCAGTTTTGGCAAATAAACAATTTTTCCCTTCGGCCAAATCCAACTGAATCGCCTTAACACGAACAAGCAACATAATTATTGCCACAGCGGGATTTGAACCTGGGCCCCATCGGAACAATCTTACCGGCCCTCTTATCCACTGGGCAATCGATTCAGCCCCATGTTGCTGACTCTTCTCAAGTTGTAAGTATCCTTGTCAAGGGCTTCTTAACAGCAGCAAGTTCTTAGCGCACATAGACCTAATTTTTTAAAGCTAGATAGCCCAGCTGGTACAGCAATGATGTGGTGTACCCAAGACTGTATGTTCGGGAGATCTCATGTGTAGGGGCATAAATCCCAGCAGTGTGGGGTAGGTATGCCCCACCGTTTGAGGTGGGCGATGGGTTAATCATCTCCCCACTTTTTTACGGTGATCTAAAAATTAAAGCGCATTGTGAAGAACTTTGTTGATTGCTCAATGAGTAAAATGTGTGCCATGCCACCCTGGATGAATGTAATTCATATTTCAGTTTTATACATCAATATCATGAACACTGACCTCTATATGGTGTCATACGGTGTCACCCCCCCTTGCGCTACACACTTTCTTGGCCAGGCAAGTCACCCCCACCTTCCTCATCCCTCATCCCCCAATTTTTTGGCACAAATTTACGCCACCGCTAACGCGACGTTTCAACCGGTGGTTTTAGTGTCAACTAGGAGTCACTTACCTCGTGTGGTCTTTCTCTTCATTTTGAGAATCGAATCTGTCAAAACGAAACTGAAATTAAACCTGCCTTTCTCCTACGAAGTCCGGGCGTGAAATGAATCGGAAATATAACCAGGGTCGTAGACGGAAGTGGTAGAGGGAAAATACTGACCCTCGTACAGCTCTTTTGATGAGGTTAAAATAAGCGTGCCTCTGTCGCCTCCAGTTTTCTAACAATGCTCAAAGGCGCTGGGAAAACATTTCGGAATTGTTTGCTCGGAGGGAACCACGCAATGCGCTCCCACAGTGATTTCTTTTTCTGATTCAAAAGATATATTTTTTGTGGTGATTTATCAATACGTGCTTCGAACTTCCGCAACTGGGTAGCCTTCTCAGTTTAACACTGCTATTGTTAAGGGCCCTCATTACAAATACAATTAAATTAAAGTAAAACACATACAGTACACTAAAGATTAAAAATAAATAGACAACTTAAATAAAAAAATAGAAACCATCAATACAGCGTTAAAACCAACCAACCAACCAAAAAAAAAAATCAAAAATCCTAACTGGGTGTATAAAAATAATTAGATCATAAAATGCAATTGATGTGATAAAAATCCATAGTTCGAGCAACAAAATAAACGGGATGCGTATGATCACAAACACCGCTAAACAAAGCACACACAAAATATTATAATACATTATACAATACATTACAAAATGATTATTGTAAAAGAAAATATATTTTATAAAGTAAGAAAAGAAAAATTGTAAAAATCAATAACCAGGAAAAAATGTGATATATAAAAAAGCATAAAACAAAATTAAGTTTAAATTAAAAATTAAACTAATGTAAACAAAATTAACATTAGCATCAAAAACCAAACAACACAAGACGATTAAAGGTATAATACCAAGGCCTATCCGACAAGCTCGCTTGTCTTGTGGGGAAGACATTTTCAGTGGCGACAAAACAGAGCAAGCTCAAAAGTGTATCCCTTTGCTGCCTTTGCAGTAGTAGACTTATCCGCTCCGAGCGAACAAAAGATGTGGTGTTACTCAGCCCATAGGCGCGCGTTTATGATGGGATCAATGGCGCAGTTTTGATGGGGAACTCGCTGCATGACTACAAGTAACGAATTTCTTGTAGGGTGCACCCTCGTAACTAGGCCAGAAATATGTCCGCCGAGCTCATTAATAAAAGTTTTATACTCGAAATATTCTAAATTTGAGGGTCCCAAGAGCCATGGAACTGAGGAACTGAAGAAATATGAGACTGAACCTCTCGGCCGGACTCAAGGCTTCCAATTCTGAGCAATTTGGATGCAATCTGGTTTGAAAGTGGCACTATTTGAGCCATTTTGCCGAGGGAGGGTTTTTCAAACTGGCTACTTTTCTGGACAGGGACATTTTCTGCATTTTAGGGGTTGTTTGATTCTGGTGAAAATTTCTCAAAAATTCAATTGGTCAACCCCCCAAAAATTGAAAGGAAAATGAAAGAGGACATGTGGAACATCATTTTTCTGTGCAGCCTGAACACCTGTGAGAGTTGTGAGTATTTTTGAAATATTTGTGAAGTATGGGGATTTATCACTGCTGTCTATGGGAATTTATTTTTAGTGTTGCACCCTGTAGGGTCTTTGCGTACACGCAGAACGCGTGCAAGAACCCGCCTGGAAAACGTACTACCAGCTGTCTTTATTTTGCTGCTTGGGGGTGTACTTTAACTCGGATGTTCCTAGGCTGCATTCGAATCTCTTGTCTAGAGCTAGGTCTAGGTCTTCGCTCCATTGGAAATGCGTGGAGACGCACAGACAAACAGACCTAGCCTTAGCTCTGGAAGCCCGTTTCGAACACGGCCTTAGTATCGGTCAGAAGGGACCGTGGGTAGAACAATACTGTGTGGGTAGAGTTGTTGAGGGTTGTCCGAAAGTCACCGTCTCGGAAGGTGGTGAAAGACTTGACAGGCAGAGTGTTGACAGACCCGTTTACCTGTTAGGTTGGTTTAGTTAACTAGCACGAGCAATCCGCCGATGTCTTGGGCGCAGTCACCCGAGGTAGGAGTGTGGATTGCGGATACAGGTAATAAGTTGCGGAGTGCGGATTATTATTGGCGGCACTTTGCAGATTGCGGAGTGCAGATTATTGGCTGCACTTTGCAGAGTGCGGGGTACGGATTTTTAAGTTTTCTTTTGAAATTGTATTCTCCGTTATTCTCCTTTTGTAACTCTTGTCTAAATGAGTAAATTCCAATTGTGTAAATTCAGTGATTAAATACACTAAAGGAAAGTATATTAAATAAGTTCATTTGATCTTGCCAGTAATACCTTGTGTCCGCACATGCTCATTGTAAGTCGACTGGGTCATCAAATCAATTACCAATCGGTGGTATATTTCAGCCCAAACAACCCCTAACCCCTGGACCTTTGATTGTTAATCAAATTCAAGGGCTAAGGGAGATAGTTTAGGTCAGGTGAATTTCCTCACAGTTGGAAATAGTTCGCCCAGACTGGTGAGACCGAGGCTGGCTCGCGGGAATAAAACGCCACAGTCGCTTGAAGAAGTGCGCCCTCTTTTGGTCTAGCTCGAGGCCCAAGATCATGTTCCCAGAAACTTTTTCACTGTAATCTGTTTTATGGGGGTGGTTCCAGACTATTTTGGGCTCCATTCCTCATTGCATTGTTCTAAGATGCAGCTTCATAATTAGATATGGCTAAATCACAAATTTTACTATTATTCATTTGCATAAGTGACACTAGTCTTTAATACAAATTTCGATATTGCTTTCATTTCATTCTCTGTTACCAAAAATAAAAAAAAATCTCCTTCAAAATGGGCGATTTACAATAGTGCACCACCAAGAGTTTGCAACGCGTTGGCCAGTCACAACGCTCGAAATCTGTCGACTGTTTCCAAACGCCGCATTCGATTTTGCGCGTTGTGATTAGCCAACGCGTTGCAAAATCTTGGCGGCGCAATATTGTAAATCGCCCGTATTCAGTGTGTGAAAACCTCCCTTTCCAGGTTTTTGGAACCCCATTTCCAGATACCAACATTAACATGCTCGACATCAACAGAATTTGCTAAATTGAGGACAAGCTGTTTTGCCTTGCCCATTTCATGTTAGTTCTTGCCTCTCTTTCCATTCTGGTTTAACCTGTCCCTTTCCTAGTAACAATGTTATCGAATCACAGGAAATAAGTCGGAACGTACCGGCTTTTGGTTTTTAAATTATAAGTCACGGAATTAAGGGAGACCTTTCAAAAGTGAGCTTGGATATGAAACTGAGACAAAATAAGTCCGTTAGATCATGACACTTTACTTCAGAAATATGCGGCTTTCATGGGCCCATTCCTTTGTGATATGATTACATTTTTACGAACAGCAACACACACGTAAGCAGAAACAGATTTAAAAACATGAAGCTCAGTCACTGTTCCACTTTTTTAACCCTTTTATTCTTATTTCATTTTCTTTTATTCTTCTTTCATATTAAATGTCAAGTTTTCATTCAGGTTATCAGAACATTGTTCCCGTATTCTTACATTTCAACATGACAAATCTGAACAATATGTGAAACTCGTAGTGCAAATATCTAACTTTGGTCATATCAAGGACAAATGCCTTTAGAAACGTACATTTCGGGGTCCCTCTTCAACGGGGAGATGGCTACTTTCGATTTCGAAATCGTTTGCACCCATTCTCACAAGTGTAACCATCCCCTATCTAATACTTGCGCTTAAGCAAATGCCCGTAATATTGAATGATCTATATCAACGGCACTTTTTTGCCAGTTTTGTCTCCTTTAAAGATTGTTAATCTATAAAGTATTTAAGGCAGTGAGGGCGTTAACAGTGATTCCAAATTTTAGAGTAGTTTCGGAGCGGGAGATTTATCATGAAAATGAATTATTTGAACTAGTCGTCGAGATGATATTACAAAGAATTTACATTTTATAATGACCTGTTGTTGCTTCTTCTGACGTTACAGAAAGATTGTAATTTGCATAAACAAATTTAGTAATCGTACACTGCAAAAACTGTGGTGTTAAAATCAATACTTTTGGTGTTATCAGATGACCACACCATAAGGTATTACTTTGTACACCTGTAACTGCTACAATGCACTGGAGGGTGCTAAATGTAAAACCAAATAACACCAAAATTTTTTAACACAAGTGAAAAGTGTTGGTGTAATGGTCCTCTGATAACAGATATGCAGTGAACGTAGGGCGTCAATTTGCGCAAAATCGTTTTTTTTTTTACACAATATTGATACCCCAGGAAAGGACTGGATGAAATGTTATTCACTTTGTAATTTTAAATTGTAGCGAGTACTATATTCATTCCGAAGAATCAAATTAGTGTCTTGGATTACTAATTTGCGCAAAGAAATTATTAACGTGTGCTTAACAAATTAGTAATTCGTGGAAAACCTTTATTAATGTGTGTAAATGTGGCACTGGAGTAATTTGTGCTAACAATTATTAGAGCGCAAACATGAATTACTTCTGAGATTTGTGTGAACAAATAAAACATTTTTGCACACGAATTAGTCTTCATGGGGTCAAATTACTGATTTATTTGAGTGGATTACTGAGTGACCCGTGCGAGTGAATTAGTAATTTGTGGATAAAAACAAATTACTGATTTGTGTCAAATCACAGGAGAGATTCGTTGGAACGAACGTAAATTCATGCAAGCAAATCTTAATTCTTGCGAACGACTTGGAAACTTTTCCACGAACTACTAGTTTCCGCAGAAACTTCCTGAGCAATTCAAGCAAACAAATTTCGTAATTTGTGCGAGGGAGTAATTAATTCTAATGGAATGGATTAACAATTGTTGCTAATGAACTACTGGCGTAATTCTTACAAAGAAAAACTACTAATTTTTTGCTAAAGAATTACTGAAGCAATTCATGCAAGTAAATGAGTAATCTGTGCAAACGTACTTCATTGACAAGTTAAAGTTCGAACAAATCACTAAGACTAATTTGGGCCTACGTATTAGTAATTCATGGAAACTAACTGATGATTCTTGCCAACAAATTGGTAATTCGTGGGCACGAATTACCAACTTGTGCAATTGACTGGAGTAATTGGAGCGAGCGAACGAATTTGGAATTTTGGAAAAGAAATAAAATTTCTACACACCAAATAACATTTAAAGTAATAGTTCCAACGGGTTTCTTCCTGGGCTTCATACATTGGCTTAGTAGATAAATGTTTAAACCAGGAAATAGTTTTAGATATCTTTTCATTAGCATGAAATTTTTCAAAAGTAGATAGAGATTTGGACGAACGTTTACACACACTTCGACTGAAAGTTATTAATATTCTTCTCATTTTTGCAGCATTTTGTTTTTAAAATATCATTACTTAGCTTTTGATATGCTTGATTACTTTTCATTTAATTGGAAGTGGATGTATCGGTTTATCAGTGTAATAGAAAACAATTGTTGCCACAAATACTGACAAGTTGAAATCGTATTTGAACAAAATTAATCAAAATGCGTGTAAAAACTTGACAACAAATGTAGTGTGTTGCGAACTGTGTACACTGAGCCAATACTCATATTTACAAAGATTGGAACTAATGACAAGACAAGTTAGAGTGAACAAAGAACACCCTGGATATATCTTGTCCTTAGTTTCACACAGAGTGAATTTTCACAAAAAACGCGGTGAAAATTCCCTCTTCGGAATGATAAGAGAACGCGTCCAAGTTGAGTGGGACGAGTACAGAGCAGCTCCCTACGCTGATCGACGATCAAACACAAGTGTCTTCGAGTCGGTCCTCAGGAACCTGCGCAAATGACAAAACTGGACAAACTAAGTTATGATTTAAGATCAACAGGATCAAACGCAACAATGCGATAAAGAGAATGCCTCATGATGACCTGGACTTTTTGTCATTTCCCTACAGCAAACAACAAGTTTTAAGTGTTTTTTACACTTGTCACTTTCGAAATTTAAAGGTTAGTTGGGACACTGCATTTTGCTGGCCTCGAAAAGGAATCAAAATATCTCAGCCAAAATTGCATGAGGACGATTTTAAAGTGAAACATCCAAAACCAAACCACCTTCAACAGCCATTCTTAAGGCGCTGAGGGTACTATTTAACTTTCAATTCAAAGGTGCGGCAAATTAGTTACAAGTAATCAAATGCAAAGGGGCGTGTCTTGAACCCTACGTAACTGGACCAAAACAACGAAAATACAATTGGCATTATTCGAATACTCTACAAGTCACAGAGGGGGCATTACATGCATTGAATAAAACCACCCAATGGCACACCCAAATGTATGAGTGTTGGGCGGCTTTACAGGTTTGGGTATACTTTTTTCACAATAAAGATCCATTGTAAAAACAACGCTTAGAGTTTGAACACATTTCTGAACATATTTTTTGTACCTGCTTTTTTGACATGTTTAACTGCGACATGTTTAGTGTTACAGGTTAGGAATGTGTTGAAATGCTAAGCGGATTTCAGAAGCTAAACGGTTACCACGGAAAAGCGTTTAGCGCTTAAACACATTCCTAAACATAGTTACTAAACATGTCATGGGTTGAACGTGTGGAAAAAGTGGGTACAAAAAGTGCTTGAACTGTAAACGTTGCTTTTACAGTGTGCAGTATGAACCTACATCTTTCCCACTCCTTACATCGTTACCCGCGAGAGCTATACATCCCCAGTCCCATACAGGAAAACGGGGAGGGGTCTTGAGCACCATGAGCTACTTTTCAAAGGTGCATTTAAGTCTGAACCCCTCCCCTCCAAGTCCGGGACAAATCCTTGGTGCGCCACTGAATATGCATACCTTGACGGGCCGACAGGAAAGATCTGGTTAGTGATGAGGAAGTTCGGCCGACAGTTGTGCGCTGTGCAGTGTGCAGCAAGGTAGATTCTGCTCCTCGTCCAGTGATCCACGTCCCGCTAAGTGGTAAACCATCTCAAACTGCCCGACAAAGCTCTGCATTCTGGAAACAGAAAGAAATAAGAAAAACAGACATTTAGTCAGTAGTTTCACTGATACAAGGTCTTTTGGGAACCTGGACAAAAGGGGACACTTTGGATGAGTTCAATTTTTGTCGTTTTGACTTGAGAAACTTACCCTAAGAATTCCAAATGGCGCCCAAATCAAGCAAAGAGTAAAAATCTCCACCCAGTTCTTCCTAGTTCCACTCGCTCATCGTCTTCCAATGGCTCCGTCTTGTTAAATGTCCATCTTCCGCCAGCAAGACATACGGGTGGGAAGGTAGTTCTTGCCTTGTACAGTGCCCTGGCTGTCGAGATTTAAACAAAGGAAAAGACACAAAAAACAAACAAACAAACAAACAAACAAAAACGAATCCATAAAAAGCATTCTCTGGCTTCAAAAATACTGTAAATCATTGAACCGAATAATCCAGATATTAGTCTTTTTCTACGAAATTTTCTGGAAGAGTTTCTGAAAGATTTACCCAACCCTGTTGAGGTGATATTACGCCAGTTTAGGGCAAAAGTTGGTCCAAAATTCCCAAAAGGTGTACCGTGCACTGGCTCACTGTAACAACTTTTACAAAGAAAACAGTTTCAGAAATCTACTAGAATGGATTTGTTTACACCCAACTGAAAAAAGGGAGATACACTTTTGGTCGAATGTTTACACACATTTTGAAAGCACATCTCAAACCTTCTTTGATGGGCTTGGGGTAAAGATCACGTGGAGAGTGCTGCTGGTCGAGTGGACAGCATCCAGTGTATGAAGTTCGGCAAGAATTCGGCGCCTATCGTCCAGTCATCCACATCCCATATGTGTAGAAAACTATCTCGAAGGATCCAAAGCTCTGTATTGTGCAAAACGGAAAGACTGGAAAAAAGTGAGCAAAATGAAAATTTCGAAGTTGTGATTTGGGAGACTCACCACCAGAATTCCAAAAGATGGGCATGACAAACAGGGTTGAAGTCACCATCCAGATCTTCCATGTTTAAATTGCTTTGCACCATTACCGAAATCCGTCCTGGCCAACTCTCCTCCCTCAGTAAGACACACTGTCGCTAAGTAGTCCTTGCCCGGTGTGGTACAGTCTGGCTGTTGATATGAAAACAAAAACACTCGCCAAAGCTGGCTAGATTCAATATAAATACATGTGACTATCATTCATCACCAGAACAAGTCTTACACATTACCTCTGGGTCTAGCCCTGCCTATTCATCCATGCCTAAGTGATTTTTATATATTTTTAGTAGGCCTTGCTGTCATTTGTTTGATAAAAGTAAACCACACTAAGCCTAACTACAACATGCAGGTTGAATAATAACGATCAATCTGGGATTCCCCAATGGTCCTCTGAATAATACAGCAGACTACATAGGAAGGGTTTGAATTGAAGACTTTAAGTCAGCATACGATCTACTTCCGCAAGACCTGTTGCCTCATTGAGTCCTACGATGTGTTGGAAACTCAGCAGCGCATATTAATAGTGCCGAATGAAAATGAATTACCACGAGGGAATTAGTCAGAGATTTTCTTTACATGGATGGCCACTGTACGCAGTATTGGGTAACAGTGAACTGCGGTTGGTGTGGCCAATCGCAACGACAGAGACAGGTTGCACTAGGCCTTCGGTGCTTACTTACGCACCCAACGAATTAAAATCCACAAAAATGTAGTTTTCAGAATGTCACGAACCAATTCCCTGATTGTAAACTCACTGTACCTGAAACTTTACATTCCTAGAAAAAAAGACCCAAAGTTGCGTGCCAATCTTGTGCTGGTCGGGCTTACGTTCGGCACTAATACACATGTACAACAATTTTACCTTACAAGAGTGACAACGAATTCAGTTCTTCAAGAGTATATAATGACAAATGCCCTGCGTCAATTAAACAACCGTAAACTCGCTGTAACTAATGCTTAATACTTTGCTATTAAAAAACAAATTGCTGATCTAACATGTTACAAATTACAATTCACGAGAATGTTTAATTAAAATACATCATGCAAATTGATCAGAAAGAGTAATTAAAAATTCACTTTTCTGGAAAATGAAATACACAATGACCCTAGTTTGCCGACTTTTGCAGGTCGGACTTACGTTGTGAGTAGTTAAACAACATTTATACAGGGGATAAAACCTTAAACGCGACAATTTAAAATCCGTGAGAATATGTTTGCCAATTAACCAATCGAAATCTCACAGTAATTGGGGTTCTACCTTTCTGGAAAAAAAAAAACAATGACCCCAATGTGCCAATCTTTAAGCTCTGGACTAACGTTCAGATCCGTTTCACAGCAATCTAACATGGGATACAAAATTATCCACAAAAGGTCACATGTCAATCGCTTGATCGTAAACTCATCCGAGATGTTTCAAACCTCTGGAAAACAAAACACGATGACCCTAATTTCCCGATCTTTGATGTTCGGGCTTATGTTTAGATCTGTAATACGACATGTTTACAAACGTGACAACCAATCACAGTCGGCTAGAATATTTGACGAAACCTGTTAAGAAGACCGATCGAAATCTCACAGTAATAAAAATGTTACTTTTCTGGAAAATAAAGTACACAATGACACCTATGTTTAACAGGAATTTCACATGAAATACAACCTATCATGCGACAGCAAATTCTAATTAAACAACCGTAAATTCGCTGTAAGTAATGCTTAATACTTTGCTATTAAGAAACAAATTGCTGATCTGTTTCGGGCTGTTTATAAAGAACTTCCATATCCAGGAGAATAAAAGGAACGACTTTATAGGTCAATCGACTTGGTGTAAACTCACAGTAATTAAAGCGTTACTATACAAAAAACACAAAATATGAATTTTTTATTCTCTCGAGGTTGGACTTACATTTACGTTACTTTTTGCTTGGGATAGAATCGTACACGTGACAAAGAATTAATAATCCCCGAGAAGACAGACGAAAAAATGCCATGCGTTAATCTGCTGATACAGTAACCGAGGCTTAATTTCTCGGGCATAAACACGAACCTTTTGTACCTAATTTTGTAAGTCGAACTTATGTTCAGGACTGTTAAACAACTTTGTTACATGGGCTACAACCTTACACTGTCAAGAAATTCATATCCACAAAAGGTCACATGTCAATCGCTTGATCGTAAACTCATCCCAGATGTTTCAAACCTCTGGAAAACAAAACACGATGACCCTAATTTCCCGATCTTTGATGTTCGGGCTTATGTTTAGATCTGTAATACGACATGTTTACAAACGTGACAACCAATCACAGTCGGCTAGAATATTTGACGAAACCTGTTAAGAAGACCGATCGAAATCTCACAGTAATAAAAATGTTACTTTTCTGGAAAATAAAGTACACAATGACACCTATGTGACAATCTGCAGTTCGGATATAAGTTCAGATCCCTTTCACATTTTACATGGGATCCAACCTTACATGTTACAAATTACAACTCACAAGAATATTTAATTAAAAATACATTATGCAAATCGATCGGAAAGAGTTATTAAAAATTTACTTTTCTAGAGAATGATATACACAATGACCCTAGTTTGCCGACTTTTGCAGGTCGGACTTACGTTGTGAGTAGTTAAACAACATTTATACAAAAAAATGTCGAGGTCGAAGTAGTGTACCTCAACCTGGTGATTTCATTTTACGAAAATCGTGCCGAACAAAGTTTCTGTTTATTGACAATCGAGTCAAATTGTAATAAGGCATTTGTTTACAAAACCTAGGAGCTTCGTTTCGTTCATAACAAATAATGTCTTGTTTAATGACGATTTTACGAAAATCGTGCAGAACAAAAGTTCTGTTTATTGACAATCGAATCAAATTGTAATATGGCTTTTGTAGACAAAACCGAGCATCATTTCATTCATAACGAACAATGTCTTGTTTTATGACGATACGAACATTACGAGGATAAAACGTTGCTAAACAGCTCTAACAAGATTTACTGACAGTTGCATATCTACGTTTGTTGAATTGAAAATGTCCAGGTCGAAAAAATATCCTTCAACCTAGTCTTTTCAGTTGACGAAAATCGTGCAGCACGAAGGTGCTGTTTATTGACAATCGAATTAAAACAATTCGCAGGTGAAAAACAATGTCATAAGGTATTTGTAGACCAAAGCGAAAAATGTTATTTCGTTTATTACGAAGAACGTGTTTGTATTTTTCCCTTTTTTAAAACTCGATCTTCGACACCACGATACGTCTTTTTAGAAGATGACCGACTGCTAAACAATTTTCTTTTAGAATGTTTCATGACAGTGGGACAGTGACACATGAGCGCTCGTTGAATCGGAAATGTCCAGGTTGAAATAATGTATTTCAACCTCGTCATGTCAGTTTACAAACGTCGGGACCGAGATGCTGTTTTTCGACAATGAAATCGATTTATAATGAGGTATTTGTCGACAAAACAGAAGAGCGTCGTTTCATTCATAACTAACAATGTCTTGTTTTATTACGTTACGACTTTTTCGGGGATAAAACGTTGCTGAACAGCTCTTACAAGATTTACTGAGAGTGGCATATTTACGCTCGTAGAATCGAAAATGTCCAGGTCAGAATAATGTACTTCAACCGGGGATAAAACGTTGCTAAACAACCTTTACAAAATTTAATGACAGTGGCATATTTACGCTCGTTTAATCGAAAATGTCCAGGTCGAAATAATAATGAACTTCAACCTGGCCATGTCAGTTTACGAAAATAGTGCAGGACCGAGAGGCTGTTCTTCGACAATCGAATCGAACTGTAATAAGGTATTTGTCGACAAAACTGAAGAGCGTTGCTTTGTCATAACAAATAACGTGTTGTTTCATAGCGTTACGATTTTTCCAATCTTTACAACATTTGATAAAAGTGGCATATTTACGCTCGTTGAATTGAAAATGTCCAGGTCGAAATAATGTACTTCAACATAGTCATTTCAGTTGACGAAAATCGTGCAGCACGAAGGTGCTGTTTATTGACAATCGAATTAAAACAATTCGCAGGTGAAAAACAATGTCATAAGGTATTTGTGGACCAAAGCGAAAAATGTTATTTCGTTTATTACGAAGAACGTGTTTGTATTTTTCCCTTTTTTAAAACTCGATCTTCGACACAACGATACGTCTTTTTAGAAGATAACCGACTGCTAAACAATTTTCTTTTAGAATGTTTCATGACAGTGGGACAGTGGCATATGAGCGCTCGTTGAATCGAAAATAACCAGGTCGAAATAATGTACTTTAACCTCGTCATGTCAGTTTACAAACGTCGGGACCGAGATGCTGTTTTTCGACAATGAAATCGATTTATAATGAGGTGTTTGTGGACCAAAGCGAAAAATGTTATTTCGTTTATTACGAATAACGTGATTGTACTTTTTCCCATTTTTAAAATTCGATCTCCGACACAACGATACGTCTTTTTAGAAGATGACCGACTGTTAAACAATTTTCTTTTAGAATGTTTCATGACAGTGGGACAGTGACACATGAGCGCTCGTTGAATCGAAAATGTCCAGGTCGAAATAATGTACTTCAACCTAGTCATGTCAGTTTACAAAAGTCGGGACAGATATGCTGTTTTTGGACAATGAAATCGATTTATAATGAGGTATTTGTCGACAAAACCGAAGAGTGTCATTTCATTAATAACTAACAATGTCTTCTTTCATTACGTTACGACTTTTAGGGGATAAATCGTTGCTAAACAACCTTTACAAAATTTAATGACAGTGGCATATTTACGCTCGTTGAATCGAAAAATAATAATGAACTTCAACCTGGCCATGTCAGTTTACGAAAATAGTGCCAGACCGAGAGGCTGTTCTTCGACAATCGAATCGAACTGTAATGAGGTATTTGTCGACAAAACTGAAGAGCGTTGCTTTGTCATAACGAATAACGTGTTGTTCTATAGTGTTACGACTTTTCCAATCTTTGCAACATTTGATGAAAGTGGCTATTTACGCTCGTTGAATTGAAAACGTCCAGGTCGAAATAATGTACTTCAACATGGTCATTTCAGTTTACAAAAATCGTGAAGACCGAAGATGCTGTTTATCGACATTTGAATTAAAACGATTCGCAGGTGAAAAAACCGTTATGATGTATTTGTGGACTAAGCGAAAAATTTCATTTCAGTCTTTACGATTAACGTGTTTGTATTTTCCCATTTTAAAAACTCGATTCACGACACAACGATACGTCTTTTTCGAAGATGACCGACTGCGAAAAATATTGTTTTAGAATGTTTGATGACAGTGGACAGCGGCATATGAGCGCTCGTTGAATTGAAAATGACCAGGTTGAAATGACGTACTTCAACGTGGTCATTTCACTTCGTTTTAATCACAACTAACAATGTCTTGTTTTATTACGTTACGACTTTTTCGGGGATAAAACGTTGCTGAACAGCTCTTACAAGATTTACTGAGAGTGGCATATTTACGCTCGTAGAATAGAAAATGTCCAGGTCAGAATAATGTACTTCAACCTAGTCATGTCAGTTTACAAAAGTCGGGACCGAGACGCTGTTTTTCGACAATGAAATTGATTTATAATGACGTATTTGTCGACCAAACCGAAGAGCGTCGTTTCATTCGTTACGATTAACGTGTTGTTTTAGTTTTATTACAAGTTTTTGTCTCTTAAACACAACGAAGCACCGTGTAGGACTGAGATGCTGTTTATCGACAATTAAACTGATTTATGAGGAGATATTTGTCGATAAAACCGAAGAGCGTCGTTTTGTTCATTATGAATAACATGCTTTTATTTTATTACAATTTTTTCTCACACAATTAACGACGAAACGAGGCAATCATACCGCTTTTTCGAGGATAACCCATTGAAAAACAATTGTGTTTACAAAGTTTACTGACAACGACATATGTGCGCTCGTTAAGTTAAAAATGACCATGTCGAGTCAAGTCAATTGTATTGGTTACTGAATTCAATCGACCAATTTCGAAGATGTATAAACTTTAATATTTATTACCTTAAAACTTGTATTTATCATTCGACCGAGAAGAGACGATTCAACGATGCTACATTTGACGAACGCAATCAATTTTGCAGAGTTTTGCAACGATGTCATAGTACGTGCACACATTGAATTCCTAATGACCAAGTTGAAACAATGTGCTGTAACTCTGTTTTTCACTTAAAAGACGTACGTGATGGACGGACTTGTCTTTAAATATATTGAGTTGCATTTGTTTCAATTCGAGCCGTTTGCTCAAGATTTAATTTGACGGACTGGCTGTGCCAATTAATTTGATGAAAGATTACCCGGCGGGAACGCTTTGAAAACGTTGTATTGCAAACGACTGGACGGAAACGAACGTTTTCAATCCGGTCATTTACTCGAAGACGAGCAAGAAGAATGAAATTTTTGTTTATCATAGGCAACGGTATATAAAATATCCGCCTATTTGACAATGACGACGATGATTCGAAAGAACATTTGTCTTTGGGGGCTTTGCTCGTACCAAGATGATCTGTTGGTAAGACTTAGTCGATTCCCGGAGAAGACACTGGTGTTGTCGTCACAACTCTGGATCGATTGTTGCCTTGGTGGTGGCTTCAAAGCTGCTGCAAATGTAGGTACCTTTCTCTCCGAAGTCCACATTTCTGTGGTGGCTTTTTTGTTTGTATTAAAACTCAACCCAATTGAGTAACTGCTAAACCATGGTCCTGTTATTATCTATCTATAACATTTTTTCATTGCTGGACAACCCATTTGGACAACAGTCCCGCCGTCGTCCTTATTGTCTTCATGATTTATACATTATGCAATTGTTGGACAACACTACCACTTTGTTTACACCAATGTACAACCCACTTGGACAACAGTCCCGCCGTCGTCCCTTTGTCTTTATAATTCATTCATTATTCCATTGTTGGACAACAGTCCCGCCGTCGTCCTTATTGTCTTCATGATTTATACATTACTCAATTGTTGGACAACAGTACCACTTTGTTTACACCGATGCACAACCCACTTGGACAACAGTCCCGCCGTCGTCCGTTTGTTTACATAATTCATACATTATTCCTTTGTTGGACAACAGTCCCGCCGTCGTCCTTTTGTCTTTATAATTCATACATTATTCCTTTGTTGGACAACAGTCCCGCCGTCGTCCCTTTGTCTTTATAATTCATAC